>VYXB01001930.1:31101-65990 GCA_013397135.1 Pachyramphus minor | reverse complement strand
AAGAAATGCTTTTGTAAATACTTTACCAAAAGAAGATACCTTTCTCTTAGAAGGAAAAGCTAAGAGAAATGCTTTTGTAACATCTGGCACCCAGCCAACCATCCAACTCTACGGAACAGGGAAACCTTCCCCCTTACCTTGCTTTCCCGAGGCAATTAAGACTGAAACTCCCGAAACGAACTAGTAAACTTGTATATAGCAACCTGATATTCTTTTTATTCATAAGTTAATTTAATTAGTGTTATAGTATATGTTATTTCCATAAGATAAGCTAGTTAAGTAGTAGTGTTGTAGTATATGTGATTTCTTAGTTTCTATCTTTCTAGTAATAAATCTTAGTATTATATCCCTTAAATCAAGCCTCTGTTTTGTCTGGATAAAACCTCTCTCAACTGATAGTAATTGTGTGAAGGGGGGAGTTCGAGAAAAAGGGTTTGATCCCTGGTAACCCATGACACTAGAACTGCAGGTTTGTATAAACAATAAAAACACAGCCAGTGTAACTAGCTTTCTCCTTAAAAATCCCCATAAAATTACAAGATGGCATCTATTAACAAAAGAAAACAGATGTTCTTCTTTGTTTGCATTTACTAATCAAGGTGTTTAATACAATCTGAAGAGGAAAAAACACTCCCAACTTCTGCTCAAATCCCTCATAAGCTTATGAGGGAAACTGGGGAAAAATAAGGATGTTTTCTTGTTGCTGGATAGAAATGATCTCACAAAAGAAACAAGATAGAAAGATGCTACTTACTTCTGCTGGCCTGACTTTGATATAGAAATTACTTCGCTTGTATGAAATCTTCAGAATTTTTGGCCAAGCGAAGCGGTTGATCCGGAGTCTATCTTTGTAAATCAGTAGACCATTAGCACATACACCCAGCATGATATCCACACCTTCAGAATCCTATCACGTATGAGACAATTTCATAAAAACCAGTTTAATAACATTCCATACAATTACTGCTGACATACCTAGAGGGAAAATAGTGCAACTGGGACATGCTTCATATTCAAACCTGGAAGACTCTAACAATGAGATTCTTAAATTAAAATTAGCCAAGTATATTAATTTTTTAGGAAAGGCTTCCAACTCAAAGTTACAGTTTTGGCACTCATATGCCAAAGCATATGCCACAGTTCTGGGAAATTCTTCAGTATTCTGGTACTAGGGACTAATTTAACAACTTAAAAGCAAGGAAGGGTATGGCCAGTGTGTGCGCTACCAATAATTTCAACAAATATTAAAAGAAGAAAAACTAAACCCAGGCCTTTCCAACTCAAAGCAGTCAATGAAAGTCTGAACAAGCTGGTGATCAACGTGATCTTTTACAGTCACTTACTATGACACAGGAAGTAATAGAAAGGTTTCTGAGTACTCTTTTCCACTGACAGCATTTGATGCAAGTTTTACAGGCCACAAAACTAATCACTTCCTGATAATGCTTTGATACCCTACACAATACAGCAGCATCGCATGTCCTCCCCAACAACAACTACATCAAATGTCAACACTGTCATTAAGAAGTTGCTTCATCAGCATAATCAACAAAACAAAATTAAACAATGTTTCTCCAGTACTTAAAAGTCTTGTTTTTTCTGTTTTAAATATATGAATGATATGCTTAGCATACCTCAGTTTCCTAATGATTTGAGATTCTGGATTTATATGAGGTAGGGGGAGAGGTTATTTGTTTGTTGGGGGGTTAACAAAAAAAAAATTTTAAAAAAAAATCCCACTCAAAAGGAAAATCTGATTTGACCTATCCAGAGAAGTAGAAAAGCACCAAAAAACACTCTCCCCCGAGACCTCCCCCATCTGTTTTCAACTCTCATGGTATTACGGAAAGAGGTTTTACTTTATGGCCCAACATTTCCTTGGCGTAAAAAACCCCCTGACATTTTAAATGTATTTATCTGCTCTTATGAATAAAATATTACTTCCAAGCTGCATGTAAGTCTATGTACTATATAAACTCAGAAACAAAACAAGTTCTAAGAATGTCAGAGCTATAAACTAAGTACTTATTGTGAGCAAGAGATAAAAGCTTATAACCAAGAATTAAGCACATACATTTTTTTAAAATAATCTACAAATACTATTTTCTTTAATACTAAGCGTGTCTATCATGAAACAAAACAAACCAAAACCAATCCCCAGTACCTTGGCATGATGTAAATCCACTCCATACATGGAGAGTCTCTTAGCATTTTCTAGAAACTGGGAATCCGCTTGTGCTGGAGTCAAACCCCTAAAACCATTGAATAAGCCTTGAGTTTACAGACAAAAAACTGAGAGTCAAAACTGAGTGTTATCCTGGAACATAGGAAATATATCCTGGAATATCAGACACATAGAAAAACCTCAGTTTATAAAGTATCAATAGCATTTTTGCCCTATAGATAGTGTTCTTTCAGAGCATATTATTTTCTTTGAGCACAGAATTTCACCTTCACTCTTTCAAAATATTCTAGTTGTATGTTGCTTAAACTAATTGATATGCTCAGATAAAAATATTTTCTCCAAAAGTTCTCTTCCAAGACCTCAGTGAAGCTACTATTTTCAAACTGAAATTTTCAAAACCAGAAAACTAACAATATAACAAGCAAATAATATAACAAACAATTTCCAAAGTAACAATAATTTCAGCTCAGCAGTTTTACACAGACTCTTAAAAGAACTGACATAAATGTGACAAAGCACGATGACTTCATTTAATCCCACTATCGGACACACCTGTGTGTTTTGTGTAGCTCAGCCACTTTCTCTTCCATTTCTTGAGTTTGGTTGGGAGCAAATTGGAATTCACTGATATAATCACTGCGGTGTTCCTCTGGGTCGTGATCACCCAGCTCAGCCTGCAGGGTATATGAACCAAGGAGGGCGTGAGTCACAAAAGAACAGGGCAGCCGACCAGATACAATATCCTGACGGAGCTGTAGGCACAAGAAATACCTGGAAGACAAAGGAAGAGGGAGGGGAGTGGGGGAAATAAAGAACAGAGAAAGTGTTACTAATAGCAAATTAATAAGAGATATGACAGAATTCATTGAGATGCATGTAATCATATAAGAATATTTTAAAATAAGTCAATGCATTAATAACTTGTTGCACCTTACATTATTTGAGTATTATTATCACATAGTAAATTTCACTTTATTTTTAAGAGCCAATATTACTTTCATAAAAAATGTGAAAAGCAGGAAAAATTCTGATTTCCAATGTAAATTGTAATTGTAGTTTTAAACAAAGGCTTACTTAGGAACTCCTTCAGTTCACATTGTAGCCTGTGGGTATCTATGGTTTAAAAATAAAACGCTCTGCATTTCTTTGACATTTCCCTTTGGCTTTAAAACTCTTTTATATCCCTTGCAGTTCTCAAGCTAATCAAGTCATATAATACACAAAAGAAATCCAGTTTAGTACTGAAATCATAATTACCTTCCTTAAACCATCTATGTACTAGAATTTATTATTTCAGGAACTGCACACAGTCTTCTACCAAATCTAACAAGTTAACAATCAGCTTAACATCCTACAGATAGTTTGTAACATAAATGAAAAAACCCAAAAAACAGTCTTACTACATAAACTTAAATTTTAAGGAGTTTAGCTTTAAGATATAACAGAATTGCTTTTATCAACTGAATGCACAATTGAAAAGCCAACCAACTCTTCGAAAATTTTCAAAGAAAACACATCTTCTTTTAAATATACTCTGTACTAAGTGTCTTGGACTATTTGTAGCAATATATCGACTGCATACTTGCATAGCTCTCTTATTTTGTGCAGAAGATTGATCTAATGCAATATGTAGTAGTAATATACATTCTGCCTCAGCAGAGTCATCTAGCTCTAAACTAGAACTAAGTATTTAGGTTTTCCATAACTCCTGAAAAAAATGAGTTCCTGCACTCAATTCCCAGTTATGTCAGACTTACAATGCTACTTTTTTGGTGCCTTGTATCCACTGCATTCTAAGTATTTTCTATCTAAGAAGTTTGGAAGATAATTATTTTCACATTTTATTATGTTTCATGGCTTTATTTAATGCATATGTGTAAAACCACATTTTCACCAATCTAGTCTAGATTATTACTGAAGTGCCTTGGATCCCTTGTGGGTCACTCAAAACCACCAATCTCCTCATTTGCTTTATACTAAACCAGCAGACTGACAATAAACCACTTGCTTCTTTCAAATACCATCACTCACATCTTACCTCCGGTCCAAATCATATCCCCACTTATCATTAAATTCTTCCTGCGCAGGTTTTTTTCAGAAGTTTTCACTTTACCTTTTCAACCTTGTTCCAAAAAGCAGTAGATGTATGTAAGAATATCTACAGTGTACAGTACCCAGAAACTGAAGAAGAAATTTTATATGGCTTTGCAATTAGACTATTAGTAATAGTAATTTAAAGTTTAAAATTAGGAACTGTGCATACCTAGTGATGTCTTCCGTCAATTGTGAAGGATCAGGGGGATAAAACTTCACATTAAAGGTGAATATCCAAGGTAAACCTAAACATGAAAAATATCTGATTGTCAAACTCAAAATAAATTGAAGCAAGCAAAGAGAGAACCTTACAGAAAAACGTTAGGCAGTCACATAAATCTTAACCCCTGAAATCTCAAAGAATTTTTTCTGTCTTTTTACAGTACGTTAGTAAGCAGCATAGATTATTTTTATTAGCTGGTAGAAACTCAAGACACACAGTGAAAGATTAGCATGTTAAAAATTACTTTAAGATAATGTTTTACAGTAGCTTATGCAAATATCAGAAGACATTTTTAATTTTAAAAACACGATAATATTTTAACACTTTTAAGCTATTGTGTATTCAAAGACTCTTGTGTTTATTTCTAACTCCTCCAAGGATAACAGGGCTGTCCTGTCTAAACTGACTTGGTTTGAGAGACTGTACACTAACTGTGAACAAGATGTCAAAATGAGGTCTGTGTTGTATATGACAGAAAGATAACAAATTTTTCATTGAGAACGCATGGAAGACAAAAAATATTAGCCATTCCTACTTTAAAATATTTCTCTGGTAAACACCACATTTAGCAACTACAAAAGCAATGGTATTTTAAATTTCAGTTCTCGTGAGATAGAATTGTTAACAACACATGCATTTTTTTAAGCAGAAGTGTGGCTAATACCAGATTAATAATTTGAAAAAGCATAAAATGTTGCCTTTATTCCTCACTCTATTTTAAAATAAATTCCTAATATTTGAAAACTAAGTCATACATCAATAATTAAAATACATTTTCAGAATGTTGATCTGCCAGTATGGTAATTGGAAAGCACCAATACCTTACCAAAATATAGAACTTCCCTAATTCTAACAGGTTTTATTAAGTACAATGCAGAGGTACAGCAGAATGCTAGAAAAAGTGCTAACATTTTTGTTTAAGGTTATTTTCTTTAAAAACACCTGTTCCATTATTTCATAACTATTAAAGGTAAAGAGGTGCTTTGTGTCAAAATTCCTAATTTCAACATTTCAAAAACTGTTTTGGTTTTTCAGACACGACTATTCACTGAAGCACTTCAATTTCTGTTTAAGAGTGAACCTCATTCTGCCCCGGCTGCTCAGTCACTATTTCTTTTTGAGAGCTCAGTGTTTTATTGTATTTCAGCATTCCCAGTTACCCAGTTTTTGTTAGAAAAATGACAATTCTGCGTACAAAATAAGGCAGGACTCCTTAAACGAGAGGGTCTAATTTATCATTGCATCATCTACTGCAGTACAGTGCAAAACAGAATTAAGACAAAAATACCTTAAAAAAAAAAACAAACCTAACACTGATTAATACATACAGCTTAACAAACACAGTTAAAGCTGGAATAGATTTGCCTATTTCCATTATTTATCTACCAGGAAATTAGCATCATTTAATGAAAAGATGCTGATATTGAGTCAGCCAAACTGATGAATATGAGGAATTGGGCCAAAATACCTTTGCAAAAAGCATTCAGGGAGAAATGTAATCTTAACAGGGCTGTGGGATGTGGAGAACTGGATGAAGGATGTATCCTCCCACACAGACATTAAACCAATCTTCAATTTTTCCTGGCATGACGCAATTTTTCTTTGTCTAAAACTAGAGTTCAACTAGTCATATATGCACTCCTGTTTAACCTGTTGCTCATTCTTGTTAACTTTCAGAAAGCAAGAGACCTAGACATAGTTTGAATAAAAAAACAAAATTAAAAAAACCACATTCTCTATAAAAAGCTAAAAAGTCCATAAATCCTTTGAGTGTATGGACTTTGAAAAATTTCATGTGTCTACTCATTCCATTACTAATTTATTGAAAAAAGGTTGAAGCTGACTTTGTACTAAATATTTTCTGGACAGTTGGTGACCATATATTTAGTCTCATTATTGAAAGCACATTTATCCCCTAAATATAGGCAAGCAAATATATTACAATGTACACAGTCTATATTTATACTTCTCACTAAAGCATACTGTTTATAGCTGCACAGCCAAGGCATACAAACATAATTGCCTTCACACAATAATGCACATTATTACTGGGGGGTTTTTTTTGTCTTGGTCTCCAAGACAAAAAAATTCCCTGATTTAAAATTATATTTAGCATTCTGTCCCTGATAAGGCTCTCTGTGTTTTGATGTTTAATAGTCTGGGCTACAGAAATGTCAAAAATTTTTCTAGCCAGCTTGTTACACCAAAAATGCTTGTGTGGCAACTTTAGGCACATTCTTAGAGAAAAAGAATACAACACAACCAAGCAGCTAGCAGCATACAATTAACATGATTCATCCCTTTTAAAGTCAGTAAGTTGTTGTGTTTTTTTTCAGTAAAGGCTTTTCCTGGCTTTTACTCATGATTTCTCATGTGTCAGCTTTTGCAGGAAAACTCTTCCCTTGGCACAGGTACTTAGCTCTCTCCAACAATACCAAGCTATACTCTAGTGTAACTAGCTTAGATCAAAATTAGCTTCAACTCTTACAAATATATAGTTATAAATATAAAATAAATGAATATAAAATAAAGGGAATCTGCATAAAGTGACCACCATATTTTGGTACCTGAGCATAACCATACATTGGTTAGCATTAAAATCAGACTGACAGTCAGAGTTGTACATTTAAAATGCAAGCCCTTTCTTAATGAATTCAAACTTCCCTTAGTACCCCAGTCTATTGTGCCCTCACAACATCCAAACCCTCTCCATATCATAAGATATACAGAGAATATGTGATATGGAAGTATTTTTTGCAATAAAAATACTAATTGTGCTGTAGACTAGAAAAATATTTAATTGACATAATATTACCTTTGGTTTAAACAGATAAAATCCCAAATTGAGTTTTTTATAAGGGTGATCCACCATACCCTCAGTGTCTGAGAGTTCACTGTTCCAAGGTGAGTTGCTACTGCTTGTACCATCACAAGATTCAAGTTGAGGTTCTCAGTTTTGCAAAAATCTGAATCCACCTTAGATGTAGCAATTTTCAAGAATATAGTGACAGAAATGTAACTACCCACCTGTCCCTGAAAGAAGTAATTAGAGGTTTTAACACGTGCCAGTGGATAGCCAAGTACATGAGCTAAAAAAAGTCAAGAATTCATTTTCCTGAAGAGATCAGGCTGGCTGAAAGCAAACAAGATTTTTGTCACCTTTGTAGCCCTAAAAACAGAGACACTAATTTGTGGATCACATTCATTAGCCAAAGTAACATCAGTAATTGCCGAGACCCCACACAATTGCCCAGCAAAAGGCCAACCTCTACAAATAAGAAATCACACAGAGGGCCTGAGGACCATGAGATAGCCTGCAAAAAATGACTTAGGGGACAGTACAGGATGATTGTTATATCTTCCCGAGTCACAGGTGATACCCAGGTGATAAATGCCCAATGTGCAGAGTATTGGTGTTGCTGCATTTAGGATAGACAGAAATTGTTATAAATATTATGTTGCAAACTGATGTGCTGAACTACACTTCCAAATTTGTCACCTTTGTGTGCTCAGATTAATGCATTTGTCCAGATATGCTTATCTAGCACACTAGTGTTTCAGTTTGTGCTACACAAGAGACAGAGAAATGAGTTTCTTCAAATGGACTAATAGGTTTTACAGGTATCTTAAATTTAATGAGTATTTTTGTACATAAGATTTCCATTCTTGATTCAAAGACAAATATATTTACAATTAAGCCTGAAACAAAGAAAAGTCTCACTACTTGATACCCATGTAACTGGGGGATTTAATGTGTCTGCAGTACATTCCAATATCTGGAAACCTTAATAGACTGATTATGAGGAACATGACTGACAGCATACTAATTACTTGCAAATTGGTGTAAGCAAGTTTAATTTTAAAATCCTTAACATGGTGTTCTTATTTGTCTGTTTGCTTTATTATGCCTATCAACTCTGAAGTACTATAGCTTAGAGAAAAAAAACCCCAGTCCTGATTCCTAATTCAAGAAACTGGACTTGCTCTCTAGTATCAAATGTAGGTCTTCATGCTGTACGAAAAATCACATCCCCTTAAAATATTTTTTTGGTAGTGCATATGATACAGTATTAAAAAAACATGGTGCAGTGAATCCAAAAATTTTCAGGTCCTTTGTTATACTTCAAATTTTTGACACTAATTTGTAGGCCAGATAGCATACAGTTCACTACAAAAGACAAATACCTATCAACAACATTTGTATCAACAAAGTTGATACAGAAAGTATCAACACCCAGAATATTTTGTCATTTATTAAAACCAAAACAAAACAGCCTTTAGCACATATTTGGACAACTAATAAGTTTTCACTAAAGACCTGCAGAACAAGAAGTTAAAACACGAGTAACTTTTCCTTAATTAAAAGTATGGTTACTAATTCCACATTCATCATTTTAATAGGTCTAGTTTGGTTATACAACATATATATTTGGGTCAAAAAACCAGTTTCCAAGGAAGCTTCTGTAACTTTGATTTCTGTACTGAAAATATAAACCACACCTTCCTAATAAGGGATTTCCTCAGTGTGCAAAGATCTAAAGAAAACAAAATGAACAACACTATGATTTCTGGAAAAATTGAGTGTTGCCTTGAAACAGCAGAGGCAACAATAGTAAAGAAACCATTCATTTATCATTATAAATAACATCCTGCTGTTCTTAATTACAAGTACAGTCAGTTCCTTAACTTAAATTCGTGTTGTGTTGAAAGTGTAGGCATGTAAATATTATCATCATCCTCTTCTCCCCACTTACATTTCCTAACAGGTATTACCAAAAAGTTTACATCAAAAACAAAACAACAGCAAAAAGCACTGGATTGACCACAAATTAGTAAAGCAATGGGAAGAAGTTCAGTAAGGGCAACGGTTGTCTAGCATTTTTTAGTGGCCACTTATTTTGTGATATGTAGACTCAGGCGGAGTATCACCTAAATTTACTCTCCATAAAGTCCCCATGGAGAAGCTACCCCAGACAGTGAAGAGCTTTGACAGATTTTTATGCTAACAGGGTAAAAATTACTCATCGTGTATTGAGTATAGGAGGTAGAAAGGCATTTCAGACTGATCCAGTCTGAAAAGCATTGCAGTGAGACATTCTGAGATTATGCTCTCTATTCCATTTCCATTCTGGAAATGGACATACCAAAAAAGTCAATGCTGGACTGAACAGTACTGAAGAGTATACATTTTCTGTAAGACATATTAATTCTCTTTTTAGAGTTTCATATTTTTCTGGTGAGTCTTTGAAGTTATAAAGTCTTATGGCAACAATCATGACCACCCTTCCAAGATGACATTCTCCATGTAATAACTCAAATATCAGCACAAAGCTGAAAAGCATCTATTGTTTCAGAAGGCAAAAATATCAACCATTAGTCACATAAAACAAAGGAATATTTTGGGGCAATAGCCAGTAAAATAATTAACTTCTACAGCATAAAGTTTAGCAACTCTTTCTTCCCTTCTTAGACAGTAAACAGAAATAGAAGATTTGCTTTCTCTTTTAAGGCTGCATACATCATTATCAGAAATTACTTTAAACCTGTAAGCATGCAATTTAGTCAACATCCAGGCTACTAAGCTTATGAAGAATACTTCTGTGAGGAAACAAAAGGAGCATAACATCTGAATACAAAAGTACTTACTTCGAATTTGTCTCTTGATTTCCTTCGAAGGATCTAGCCAGTTCTGAAAAATAAAAAGATAAAGCCCCCCACAGCCAGCATTTAAAATCCTCAATACCAAAAATATTTTAATATGCAACCTATTAAATACCTGATAGCATTTCAGTTACTATTGATACAAGCAAAGAGACTGCATTGTGACAGATCATCCAAAAAATTAACTTTGGGAAGTGAGAGTAAGAAATTGGTCACATATATTCATCGGTAACTCCTGTTTACTAGTTTCACCCACACATGTTAGAAAACATTTTCTGTGAGAGACTTTTTAACTACAGTAACATAAGCCTTTTAACTACAGTTACTGAGAACTTACTTCATAAAGTGTTTGAACCTTTATTTGCCATGGCCAGACACACATATTCAAGCACATACAAGGAAGAAACACACTTGCACACAGTCAGCCTAACAGCAGGCCTTGCAACATTTCAAAGACAGAATGCGCAAGGTAGGGAAGAATTAGAAACTGATTTGTGAGATCAAGGACAGTATCTGCTTTTTCCTAAACCACTGCAAGTATTAGCAGCTTTAGAGCCTACTGCGAGCACTAATGCTGGGAAAGGCATCCTACCAATTTTTCTTGCCTAACTAGTGGATACGGGCTATAATGTGACTCACCTCTTTCAGTCTATGGTACCAAAGAAATTCCAGGTGCAACACTGTTTCCCAACACCATGTCCCTCAGTCTCTATTACAGGCTTTTGCACCCTAACTCCAATTCACTTGAAGGAGACAAAAATGCTAGGCTACAGTTTCATGGGTCTGTATGGATTAGGAGAACATAAAACTATGTTTTTGCATAGTTTCTAATGCAAATATTTTAGATCACCTCTGCTAATAGAAAATGTGGCTCCTATGAATATGACCCAAAATACTGAGTTCCCTGTTGTAAATGACCTTGGTTCAAGCAGATTTCATCAGAAGTGCAGCATGTATATATTAAATAAATATTGTTTACAAATGAAATGCAAACCCCCCTTCTTATAATTTTAAACAATTTTAATGTAAAAAAGGAGAAAAGCATATCTCTTACTTGAAGAAGTCTGTGACCTCTGCTTTTCATAGCTACTATGATTTTTCCAGAGGTGGCACAGTTCATAACATTGTTACAAAGCTTCTTCAAAATTCTGGATACTGTTTATTCTGCTTAAGTCAGAAAAACTACTATCTGTTGTTGGGGTTTGGAAATTGTGAATTCTGTATCTTATTCATTGTGTATTATATTACTTTTATATGCATGTTTTATTCCTTATGTATGTAAATTCTGTGTTCCTATTAGTTAAATTTTGGTGCAGTACCATGTATGGTTACATTTTCCTTGTATGGTCCTTATTTGAATGCTCCACCTAAACTCCACCTTTTTGTTCCAGTATGTTCCCTACCCTACGTTATATAAGGTGAGAGCCATTTCATGTGAGAGGCTCCTTTAATCCTTTAGCCCCTCAGCCTTTCTTGCCCTGACTCTTCACCTGTTCAGCCCTCTTCCCTTGAAGACAATAAAACCTTCTAGCTGCACTCTTTACAAAAGTTGTGGGTGTCTATTCCTTCATGGGACTGACTCCCACAATCTATTGAAAGAACCTTGACATGAAATGACCCTGGCAGACAACATAAGTCTTCAAGTAATTTTAACCAAGACTCACTTCAGCTACAGTTATCATCCTAGGTTTTCAGTTTTGGCATGAATTCCATTCTGAAATTACACACAACCATATCCTTGCAATTACAAAGATAACTAGAAGTAGCTTAAATTCTTACAATTTAGATATAGCGTAAAAAAAATACAGAATACAGCATGGCATAGCTACAGCAGAAAACTAGCATTCCTGAGTATGTTACTTTCAATGCTTTATCTTTTATCACTATAAAGAAGGAGAAAAGAACATACAATACAGAATATAGTGGAGGATGAGAAGAATAATCCTTTCTTTACACAAGTTATACAATTAATGTTCTGATTTTTCCAAATCTGAAATAAGCTTCTTGGAAGCAGACTTTGCCACCAACTTTCATTACTGTTCTGTCAAATAAAGTCAGATGCTTATATTCTATTTATAGGTATAATTACAGAGGTGGGTTTTTTTGTGTCTTTTGTTTTAGATAAAACAAACACCACGAAAAAATCTACGCTGAATTAGAGCTCTCAATGCAGAATAGACAGGTCTGTCTTTCAAATCAAAAGACAAAGTGTATATACACTACTTTTTTTTTTTCTCCAGTAGGCAGAAATCCATTGTGAATGGTAAGGTTATATAGATGAGACAAAGTAATGTATCAAAGAACAACAAAATGTTCTCTACAATTACAAAAGTATTTTGTACAAATCTAGAAGGCAGCGTTTCCAGTTGGCACCCAGAGTATAAGAGCAGAAGCTTTCTAACACTTCTGCACAACAATTACAATGTGAATAGAGCATTCATATACTTTTGAGGGCGTAATGGAATGAAATCCCTAACTAAACTTTACACTAATAAATTTAACGTCTGTAAAAAAGAAATAATTAATTACTAATTTGACTTAAATAGTTTTAAAGTGTGTATTAAAACTAACAAAAATCAGTCTGATTTGAAGACATAACATCTCTCTCAGCTGCAGAGAACACCCATGGAGAAAAGTTAATGGGACTCCTCCTCCAATGGTACCCCAATGGTACATTAGGAAGCAGCTCAAAAGGGTGCCTGGCATTCAGCTTCCACACACCACAGCTGCCATGGATTTCAACAGCTGGCTAATAAATGGGTGGCTGTGATGAGTCCACAAGAATGGAAAAACAAATCATTCAGCATTTAGTACTGACTGGCCTGGAGGTCAGAGATTTGTAGCATTTTAATCTGAAGAGGCAACAGTCATAACAGGAGAAAAAAAATGCATCAGAAAGAACTGGTACTGAAGGAACTCAAGCTCACTACAGAGAACAAATACAGGGCCCTAAACACAGAAAAAGTTCTGCGAGAGTAGGAGGTGGGAAATCTGCCAGAGAAGATTCTTTTTAAAGTTTCTCCAAATAACACAAAGAACTTAATTGTATGACAAATACAAAATCCAACAACTGTGGTTGTTTAGTCCTTATAACAGATAAGACCAGATTTTTCTGGAAGTTTTTAAATAAAAGCCTGCTGCTGCACATTAATTCAGGTGAGACATGGTCTGCTCTTCCTTTGAATAAGTGCTTGACTTAGACTCCACATATAAATAAGGACGCTGTTATCAGATATTTCTCACTTAATTTATGTAAATACCTAATTTAAGAGTGCTGCTACAGTAACACTTCCACAGTACTGGATAAGGAGCACAAGGATTCATCCAGGCTGAAAGAGACCTTTAGAGATAACTGGTCCAAGTAAAATTTACAAGCTAGTTTTGAATTACATCAGGTTGCCCAGGTTCATATCCAGTCAAATTTTTAGTATCTCCATGGATAAAGACATATGAAAAGACAGATGTGCTCTTTTTAAAATGTGAAATTCTGGTCTCCTGCATTCACCTGACTGAAGAACACCAAGAAAATCTTAGTCCAATTAGAGGAACATTAAAAAGAGAGACACTTCCCTCTACGCCAATCCAGACTTTTCTGCTCTACTTTCAAAAACCAAAGGCTCCCTCCCCTATCTACCCCCTAGGATCTACTCAGGTTAGCTATTTCCTGGAATAGCTCAGAGATCCCAGGTCTGCTATTAGACCTTTCCTCTCTTGCCAGAGATCAGACTGCTGTTTTATGTTATTTTGCTGTGCATGTACAGTATAGTTTTTCAATAGTAAGCAGCAGAAATAAAGGGATAACAAGTGAAAGTAGCAGATAAAATTACGTTTATGATATTACTCAGAAGATCAACTGAGATGTTCTTCATTGTTAAACCAAAGAAGTTTTTATTTCTAGAAAAGGTTTACAAATCAAGAACAAAAATTAAACACCGAAGTAAAAATACAAGCTTGTTTTGTATGTGGGGATCCTTAATATAGAGTGATTCAGTATTCTGCTCAATACTGCAAAGAATGCTTTGCAGCAAAGCAAATAACTCTAGGAAACAGCTGTATCTGAATAGAAGTTGTTAGAAATTCAGATTTATTCAGACTACTTAATTAGACTTACTTTCAAACACAATAGTAGGAAGAAGAGGATGATAGAGAAAAACAAAAACCGCTAAACTATGTATAATGTAATGATGATTCTGCTACAAATACAGATCAAAAAGAAATACAATTTTTTTCCACTTCAATTTGCAGTTATTAGTCTGTGGTTTTTTATGAAGATAAAGATGACCACAGGTGAATGTTCATTTCATGGAGAAAGCAACACCCAGCCCATGCTGGTAAGACAGGTTGGTTTTTGGTCATTAATGGAACACATGCTACCAACTCATTTAAAACTTTTCTCAGCTGAACAATCTAGATGCGCTCAACTATCTAGGATATAAACAAGTGTAAAAGAAGGCTGAAAATAAGTTACCAAGTGGTATTTAAGAGACCCTTTTGAACACAGTCATATCAAACACCACTCATTTGTAAAATTAGCATCCAGTACCAGTCACGGGTCACATCCAGCCTCTTTACAAATGCCAAAATTTTCTTTAAGTTTAAAATTAATAAGAAAGGAAACCAAAGACCTAATAGTCACAAACTTATGGGCTAGATTTTCTTCATGTTCCTGAATAAAACATTTTTATGTACATATGAGAAAAGGCAGCAAAATTCACTCAAGTGTTTGTAATGGTAAACATTTAATGGAACATACCTCACTAAGCTGTTGAAGTGAGTGGCAACAATGAAAAACAAACAAAACCCTTATACAGGCTTACCTTCTGTTCTGCAGGCTCATAAAACAACAGCCCAAAATAGTCCTTTTCCAGTAAATTGAGATGTTCACATACTTTATCGAACAGTACTTGTCCTTTTGCTCTTTTCTGGGGGTGAAAGGGTAGAGAAAGAAAAAAAAAAAACAAGTTAAAACATGAGGGCAAAAAAAAGAGAAAATTACTATCAGTAAGCCAGTAAAGTCCTTAATTACAGGTACTGTTATTTGATGATATTATCCAGGAAAACTTAAAATATCAATAAAGAAGATTATAAAGCCATAAGCTTTCTTACAATACACTGTTCACCATATTTGAAAGCTATACATATCCTTGACAAAAACAGAGAAATTTCAATTTTTCTCAATACATTAAAGAACAAAATTACTCAAATACACAAGGAAAATTCAGTACCTAAATAAATTTAAATATTCTGCCCTATTAAGTAGTCTAAGTTTTTGTAAATCTTTATTTTTGAAATAATGGATATCTTCTTTATTTGAGACAACTTTTTCTGTATTATCTTCTAAAAATTAATGTAGTTTCTACAGCGTTCATTCCTATTAACTTTAGCATCTCTATCACTTTGATATACATCTCAATGACTGGTGAATCACATGATATGAACGCACTGTAAAAATAAAGTGTGCTCTCATCTTCAAGAGACAAAAAGAACAAGCAGACCACTAAAAGTTGATGCTCAGACCAGCAGAAGTAGCATACAGGTGTAAGGTGAACATATGCAACATGTCTAGCTCTCTATACTGCAGTGGTTTTGAGGGGCAGAAAATGAGGACTGCTTTCTATCTGTATATTTACGAACTCTCTCTGTATCCAACAAATCCATTAGACATGCAAGAATAAAAAACAAGTCTTCAAGAAGCTTAGTCTTCCTAAAAATACTGCTTGTACAAGTCTGTAACAAGTTTGTTTCAGTATTGTAGTCTTCTTTATAATAATAATTGAAGACTTCTCATCCTTTTAACACATTCTTTAAAAGTGTCTTAGAAAGGCCACTTGCTGTAGCTCAGTATTACTAAACTTTAAGCAAATCACAGTTAGTGTTGAAGTTTTACCTGTCTCGTGACCTTACAGCAGCCTTCCAGTACCTAAAGGGGGCCTACATGAGAGCAGGAACGGACTTTTTACAAGGGCATGTAGTGACAGGACAAGGCGTAATAGCTTTAAACTGAAAGAGTAGGTGTAAATTAGTTATTATTAAGAAGTTCTTTTATGTGAGGATGGTGAGACAGTGGAACAGGTTTGCCCAGAGAAGCTAGGGTTCTAGAAGCAGAGAAGCTAGAAGTGTTCAAGGCCAGGTTGGATGGGGCTTTGAGCTATCCAGCCTATTAGGGGACTTCAAACTAGATCTTTGAGGTTGCTTCCAACTCAAACCATTCTATCACTCTGTTTCTTGTACCTGAAACCAGAAACGTAAACAAGGGCATTCCATATGTGTGTAGTGCCAGTAATGAAAAGCTTCTGTGTACCAGGTTTTAAAAAGAAAAGGATTGTTGTACTGGAGATGGCAGCTGAGAGGAGACAAAGATTTAGAGAACACAGCTCACGCCACATACGCAGGGGTAGGAAGCTAAAATCTGAACGTGAATGGCATGCAGCCTCCCAGTTTGAACCAACCCCTTCATGGCTGCTCTGCTATTTGTGGCATTTATCAATGAGGCCACAACATGGCCTTTTCAGAGGCCTGTCAGCTTATCGGAATTCTTGTATTTGCTTATCCTACGGATTTCAGTAGATGCCATACACCACTGCAATTCCACAGAAACGCCATCCACTGCCCCTGTGTAGGCGGCCCTGGCGACACTGCAGCCATTGTTCGCACACACAGTGGCAGAGCGCTCACAACAGGCCCCAGTTCAGCACGTGCCCTCAGCTCAGCTCCACAGCACAGGGCGTTAAAGGCCAAGAGGGAGAAAAGAAAATATGCACTGAACAAAGAGTGATGGCATTGTTGGTTTATTCCCTAAGAATCCAAAGCTTTATTTATTGAAAATCACGTTGTCCAGAAGACATTCTACTCACAAAGATCAGAAAGTTTTCAAAGAAACAAAATTATAAAATTAACACATCCAGTACCACAAATAGTACAGCAAGGCAGTGGAACTTAGAAGTCAGTGCTAGGAATGTTAAGTTTTTCTAGCACTTTCAAAAATCTTACTCTTCAGAAGGACAGATGACTACTTCCCATAAGTGTCGGAAGTAACCACTTAATTTTCTTGACAGCTTCACCTTCAGCTTAAGAAGAAAAATTACCAATATAGAAAAGAGATAAATTAAAAGCAGGACAAGTATAAGCAAGAGAAGGTTTGAAGAATCTTAGCCTGCTTAGATATCAGGTTTTTTCCCAAGTCAATGTGCAGGTCAGTCATCACACCTTGCAAAGGCAAGTTCCATATTTCAGTTACATATTTCAGTAGAGGAAATATATTTAGTAGTGCAAAAATAATATACACTATCATTAAGTCCAAAACTGGAATTACTTGCCCTTTTTATACAGTTCATATACTAAACTCCACAGTTAATATAAAGTTTTTGACATACAGACACAAAGCAGACAAATCTACAGGAAATATATTGCAAGTGTAAAATATTGCACTTTCTTCTTACAAAGTCATAGTCAATATGGAACTTGGATACATTAGCGTTGTCCACTGGATCTTTAAACATCTTTTTGTCAGTTTATAGCTCTTCCACATAAGGAAAGATGCCACCATGCCACAAAGCCGAAGTTATGTTAGTTGATATTCTAGACAGCAACACAAAGAAGCTCAAAGACATTATAGCATCAGAAACTGGTATTTATAGAGCTCTGTTACAGATTCATGAAGCCTCTCAGTACCAGCAATGGTTCTCATTATAAGATCCTACTTGTAAAATTGTAAGACCCCTAGTTATTTAATTTTTATAAATATATATTGAGATATAGTTTTAAAAATCTGAAAAAGTATTTAATTTGCAAAAACAAACTTTTCAAGTGCAATTTCTTTATAATACATTTGGGGACAGGCATTACCACACAGATATGATAACGTAACTTTTCTAGAAAAGGCCATGCTTCAAGAGACAGTGTCTAAACAAGAACTGAAGACAACTATTGTGATCCAGAATTTTTTTAACAGAAAAGCAGGGGACTCCTAAGAAGGCAGCATCATGGTTTGCACAGGTTGTTACTTTTTAAACTGATTTCCATTTCTTTTCTACCAGGTGGTTAAGATGTTAAGTGATAGTCTCAGCCAATGTGTAAAATTGTAATCACTATCCTTAGATATGTATAGATAGATATACATTCATGTATAGGTATATACACAGACCTATGTGTATATACCACAACAAACCTTAGCACTGAAAACAACAAAATCTTCATATTCCAAATTCTAATGCAGAAATGGCATTAGACTTAATATGTAAAATATTATGTTCATACTTGGCTCCTACAAGAACAGGAGCATATTCAACCTAACTATACCAAGAG
Source organism: Pachyramphus minor (assembly GCA_013397135.1). NCBI lineage: Eukaryota > Metazoa > Chordata > Aves > Passeriformes > Tyrannidae > Pachyramphus > Pachyramphus minor. The sequence goes on along the minus strand of VYXB01001930.1, from coordinate 47,523 downwards.
GTATAAAACCAGAGGCAGCATGTTTTTCTCCATTACCTCCTTCCCACAAACAGAACAAACCAGAGCAAAGCAAATGCAACAGGCATACACAGTGGAAATGTCTATGCAGTTGAGAATTAGCATATTATGGATCCACTTGGCTATACAAAAGTTGCCAGCTACAAATGCAATATAAACATTCACAGCTACCAGTTCTGTTCAATATATTTATCAATGATCTGGATGCAGGAGTTGAATGCCCCATTAGCAAGTTTGCTGATGATACTAAACTGGGAGATGCTGTTGACTCTCTTGAGGGACAAGAGGCCTTACGGAGGGATGTGGATAGATTGGCAATCAGTGGTATGAAATAACAAGTACCAGATTCTGTACCTGGGACAGAATAACACTGGGCACAAGTATAGATTGTGAGAGGATTGGCTGGAGCTCAGCCCTTTCGAAAGGGATTTGGGGATGCTGGTCAGCAGCTGGCTCAGTGTGAGCCAGTAGGGACCCCAGGCAGCCAGGAGGGCAAACCTGTGCTGCAGCAAATACTGTTTAAGCAGCTGGACAAAAGAGGAGATTATCCTGATGTATTCAGAATGGTTTGTTCTCACCCTGAGCACTGTGAGTAGTTCTGGGGCCCACAATTTAAGAAGAACATGAAGGTCCTTGAATTTCTTGCATTCTTCAGTTTTGCTTAAAACAAACAAACAAACAAACGTCCCTTGCAGCGTGGCAAAGGCAAGGTCACAGAAAGAAGCAGGAATATGGGCCAGGCAGTCTCTCTATCGATCTTTATTCTTCAAGTCTCAGGAAACTGATCATACACAAAAGAGCAAGAGATGTGCAATAGCTTGGGGTGTTTTCAAAAGTATGATACATATGGATGACAAGCATATTTTTGGCTTTTTTCAAGCATATTTTTTCAGCTTTTTGGCTGAAAAAAAATTGCTTTGCTGTGCTTCTTGGCCAATGATGCATGAAAAGTGCTCTCATGCTTGTCCCACACTACTGCTGCCTGCAGGAAGAGCTGAAAAGTGGTAGCTCCTGATGGTGCAGCCAACCTGGAATCCTTTCAAGCACGGGCTACTCTGCACAAGCAAGAACCTCTGGGGAAAATGGAATCAAAGGAATAGAGGAGCTCCCTCCTGCTACAAACTTGCAATGGCAAAGAGATGGGGAGAGCCAAGGCATAAGTGGTGCCTTGGAGCTGCAAGAGCAGCAGGAAAGAATCTAAGTAAAATGGCCCAAAAGAGCCCCGGCAAGGGGCTGTGCTCAATGCTGCAGAAGAAGGCAAAATCCCCAGCAACTGAAATTACTCCACACAAACATTTTCAGTGGTGTCTGTTGAATCTAGACAGATATTTCAAAAAATGTGCCAAATTTAACAACATCCCTATTTTTCTTTTTTCTAAATAAAAGATGTCATACTTTAAACAGACCACTTAGTGTTTGAATAAACCTAGTCTCCACATCTGAGCAGTCAGAAAAAAGATTTGCAAATCAAAACTCAACTATAATTAAATGTCTGTTCCATATCAACTTCATTCAGACTTTTCTTAATTCAGGGTTAAAGACCGACCTTAATTGTACAATGAGCAAACATATTTTTACTTTGTATTAGCAAACTGTAGGCAACCACAGAGTCTATGTCAACTCCAATATATTTCATTTGTTCATACGTGCATAAAATATGGTCAGTGCTGGCATCCTTTAAATGTCTTTTGTCATAAATACTTAATTAAACCACTGAGTGAATGCAGTAAGCAAACCCAATAGGATCTTCTTTTGCTTCTAATTAGTAATCATTATGCACTTAGCACTTCTTTTTGTTTGTTTAAACTGTTACTCTCCACTAAGATACAGTTTATATTTAAAGCAGAAAATCTGAATGAGTCTTTACAGCCAATACCAAATTTAATTACAATTTCCTTGACTATCTACAAAACCACAGAACAAGAGGGGGAAAAAAGGAAGTTTATTTCCCCCCATGAAAATAAGAGGCACATGCAGACTACCATAAAATATTAATTGACATCTGTGGGAGGTGTAAGTTATTATCAGAAAATGAGTAGGTCAAAATTATGTCACTTGCACTGTGTTAAAAAATTAATTAAAATTGCTTCTAGAAATTAAGTCAAACATTCCAACAGTCTATTCATTCAAGCTATTAAATCTCAACTGCCATGTGATCTCAAATATGACACTATTGAATCTTGAACCTAGGTTATTTTATCCTTTAACATGCTTCTGTCATTTCAAACAAGAACAAAGATTCAATCACTTCCACTTTTTGGCAAATACCACTCAATAGCTTTCATCTCCAATACTTCGACAAGTCTGTGATACACTTACAGGTTGTTATTCCTGAAAGTGAACTGAACTCTCTCTTTCAAGTAATGAACGGTAACAAAGTTTTTTAACAGTTCACAGACTGTGAATGTTGTTTTGAATCATTCTGCTCCAGAACTATTCAACAATAGCTTCTTCCTCTTTCTACCTTTCAAGCCATTCACACATTACTCTGAAGAGTCTAAGGCTAAGCTGACATTATCTTTAAAAGTTACAATAATTTTAAGCTTAAAATGACTAAATGAATTGCTCATGCTTTATGAATGCACATGTTGTGTACTTGTAACTCATGTTTAAGTATAATACTTCCATGCAATACTATTGTGATTTATTTCAGGACATTCCTTTAAAGCTTCAGAACACAGAAAATCAATCTATTTTGTTAATATGCAATCTGTGGACTTGAGGAACTAGAACACTAAAAGTTAAAGGAAATAAATATAACACTTTAGTGGAGGATATTCTGTTGCTTTATGAAACTTTATATTGGTTTTTGGAACCTGTAAAGTAAGTTTGAAGCGTGGCTGGCATAAAAGTTCACAACACTACTTCCACTCAAAATTTTTAATTCCTCAGAGCAAGTAGCCAAGATGCAGAGTAATTATTTACGGACCACAAGATATTTTATCAGTTACCCAAGATTATAATCAGCATCTGAATTACATCTGATTACAATCCAGCCCTGATGAATTGACTGCAGATCATTTCTGAGAAAGATCCAAAACCACAGAGCACTACAGTGAGAATTTCAAATGACAATAAACTGAGGAACAGGTTTCACTTGGTACAAGGTTAAGCTTCATTATGCTGTCAGGTCATGGACTTCTGGGCAACACCGTAGGTGTTGTATTTGTACTGTCATTCGGACAAGCATATTGAGAGAAGCTATACTCAAGAAAGACACTAAACAAGGTCCTCCAAATTTGCATCTGTGAAAGTAAAAGTACAAAGACAGATGAGGAGAAAAAAAAAAAATCACAAGAGGCCAAAATATCCATTGAAGCAGTTCCATAGATAAAGAATTATTGACTTAAAATTCAAAATGGCAAGTTGATACAAGCCAGAAGACCTATTAAGGCAAAATAAAGAGTTCTAAGGGCAAAAGAACAGATTATTCTAAAAGGTGATAATTTACAAAGTAACCTTCAAAAAAGATAAATATCTGAGATTTGCTTTATGTTGGAAGCCAAACATAACCATGTCAGGCATGCCCTAGGCAATGGGAAAGACATGCAAAAACAAGCCAGAAAAAATATCTCCACTGTCAAACAACACTAGGTGGCTGCAAAACAAAAAGTAATTATCAATATACAAAACATAGAAATGGCAAAGAAACAAGAAGGGTAAAAGTGTACCTGCACTCCTACAACATTTGATGACAAATTCTGAACTATGGAAACACAGCATCAAATTATAGTAATTTGCAAAGTTGTTTCTATATCACCTTGAAAACTAATTCACCATGAGTGAATTGTTCTTTTCCCCCCCACACACAATTTCATGCATAAGCTTACTATCTCAACATCTTAAAGCTATATTGTTTCTAACTGAGTATCTCACATCCATTTCTATTTTATACCACTCACAAGCCAACTACACAACACGTCAGAGAGACAACATACACAGGAATTCACTTTCACAAGGTTTTGTCCTAAAAACCAGTTTTTCTTCAGTCTAATGTACCTCTCAATGCATTTTGCATGTTACATATACTTTTTCCCCCAAGAAGTGCTTTGACTCAATACAGATTCCGGGAAAATTCCTCATTATGCAGAAGTTACACCAATTTCATTTTAGCTAGACCTTAAACTGTAATAAATCTCTTTTTATTAATGTAACAAATGCTAAGTTTCCACATGTACTTAATCCATTCCAAATAAATTGAAATAGTTCCAGGTAGAACAAAATGTACATCCATACTTTTTTTTTAGTGCTATAACTAAGTTTATAATTGGATTGCAATTTGTATTGTTTTCTATTTCTTTTAGCTAGTGTGTATATATATATATAAAAAATCAGAGTTTCTTACAAATATTTGCTCTCAAATTTAACTCCTTTCTAAAGAACCCAGGGTAAAAAAAAAAAGAAAAAGTGACACAGTGAGAGGATATATGATTTCCTTATGCAAAAGCCAATTCTACCCCTGCCCTTTTCAACTGATGATAATGTAGCATTAAGCCTTGCTTACAGGCAATCTTGTCTTGCTAAGACAAGACGACCCTTGAAAACAAAGATTATTACAAATACCATTCCATGGTTGCCAGTATGTCAACAAACACAAATTGGCTTCAGTCATACTACAGTTACAGGACTGCTCCTATTCACTTAAATTAATCTCTCTACCTACCTCAGCTCTGTACTACAGAACTCAAATGTTTCAGAATATAGCTTGTCCTAGTACAGAGGCTGTGACCAGTTTATCACTAGGTGGGTATAGCCAAAACTGTGTATTCTACACCCTCTGTGTCATTTCTGATGGACTGTTAATAATCAATCGTTTGCAGCAGCTGCCCAGAGCACACCTAAGGACTCAGCTCTGATAACTCCCCTCCAGGGAGGCATTAGCACCCTCAAACCCACCCTGAGGGGTCATCTCTGCTAATGGGCCATAATGAACTGGCATAACAGGCAGCTGAAAGGACCTAGACCATCAAAAATTCCAAAAATATCCCATGACTCAGAGTTAAATGACCCACTGTGAAACTCCCCGCCCTGGGGGAGGTACCACCTGAACCTGAGCATATATCATCTTGGGGTTTTGGGACTTCCTGTACCACTCCTTGGATCCATAGGAGGACCAGAACTTCACGAGGGCTGCAACCACCACCCAGACCAACAGGTTTTCCTTTCCATTTACTTTGCACCCAGTGGGGCCACGTGATGCTCAGCACAGGGGCTAGAGAACACCATTCTGTTCTTGCCCCAGGGTACTGGGTTATACAGGGTTAAACCCATTTTTCTCTGTATCATTGCATCTATTGTGATCTTTTTAATAAATTGTAACCCTGACTTGTAACCTCGCTTGAGTTGAGTTCATTTCTCCCACTGGTTTACTTATTAACCAACACAAGCTGAACTCAATTTTCAGCAAGTTAGGATGTCCACTTCCCACTTGATAAATACTAAATTTCTAAAAATGTTTAGTGAAGCATGGAGGGCCTGGTCTGGAACAACCTCTACATAGCTTTCACTGCCTAGTGTAAATCTCAGCAATAATACACTCTAAAAAAATCAATTCCAGGTGAACTCTTTTGTTAAACACCAAACTTAAGCAAAAACTATAACCTTTTTTCCAACATAATTGTTTTATGTATTCTTTTAAAGCTCACTAGCACCTTATTGAGTTGAAATATCCATCTTTTAAGCTTGAAAAAAATTCTCTTTACATCTATCAATCTTTGAGAAATTCATCTAATTTAATTTGTAACAAACATGTCACCCAGCAAAACAGAGACCAAAATCAGCTTCATTGTTGGGCAGGGGAAAGTGAGGACAGAGGATGGTTGTACATTTTTTTTTTCCAAGACATTATACAGAACACAGTTTTGTTCTTTCCATATTCAAAATTAAAAACCTGTGCTATAAAAAATTAAGTGTTTTAAAGCACTGGAGCTGAAGAAATGTAGCCACAAATGTGTCTAAAACTAAATTAAGCTCACAAAGCAAAAGGGAATATAGGCAGGATAGAAATCTAACTATCACGTGGACAGTAGTTTAGGGAGTAGTTTCTGGTCTACTGACATGGCATTTCTTTCTAAGTACACAGACTATTGTCAGTGAATATTCTGTTCTTTCAGGAAAAATTACAAACAAGATGGACAGAAAAAAACAGAAATTAAAGTAAAACAAGTGTCAGAACTGCACAGCTAAAACCTGAATCTATTCTTAGATTACTTTTTAAAATAAGGGAAAATAGAAGGAAATAAAAGGGATAGCTGTCATAGATCATGGAATTCAATGAGCAGTAACAAAAGAGAGCTGCTATTTTAGAAGCTTTCAATAGAAACTGGCTAGGGATATTATGCCTGAACTCATCTATCCTCCCAGACAGTATGAAGTCTCAAAGTGCAGTCTTCCAAACCCATTTTTTTATTTAGGGATTTATTGTCTTACTTCAAATTAACAAGAAAACAGGTACTTGGACAACAGTGATAAACAGTTGAGATGTTATGGAACTCCTTTTCCCTAAAAGCAAAAAAATTGCTTGCTACAACAGCAATATACAAAACTATGAATTTTTGGAACCTAAGATGACATTAAAAAAAGTTTCCATTCATACTCTAAATGTTAAAACATGAGAAATATTATGTTGTTTTTCCACTCACTTTTTCAGCAATAGCACCTTTCCAGTAATCTAATTATTTCAAAGGTATCTGCAGTATCTTTTTGAAGTGAAAATTTTAAGTCACAGCTGGCATGAAGATTAACGTTTCAAAGTGCTTAACTCATATGTCATTTCACCTCAATAGTTTGCCACACCATAACAGGCAGTAGATGAAACCTTCCAACAAAACAGAGCTGCAAATCACCAAGACCAGGTACAGGAAGAAGAGTTACTAGGCTACCATATTAGACAGTTCCTTGCAGAATGCCAAGATGGTAGTGTTAACCAGGAATCTGCAATATTTTCAGGGGCAGTTTGCATACCAGCTCTCCAATACTTACATTGTTAGTCAACTTAATGAAGTTGTAGGTATGCAATTTCATTTACTTCTTTAGCAGTAATTGTATGTTAATACTATTCATGCTATCATCAGTTTTTAATCAACAGTACATGTGCAGTATGCATTATATAGACTAAATTAACACATTTATAGTAATTCCTAAATTATTCTCCTAAAATGGTGAAATACAGCTACAATTATGTACATTAGCTGAAGTTTGAATAGACCTCTGGAGGCCATCTATTCTGGAATTCCTGCTCACAGTGAGCTGGTCGAGGCCTTGTCTTGACAGATTTGGAAGATTTCAAAGGGTGTAGACTCCAAAACCTATCTAAGGAAACTGTTCCCTATCTAAGGAAACTGTTCTGGTGTTTGGTCACCCTCAGTTGATATACACTCAAATTCATTTCCTCAGTTGATTCCCTGTACTTCAGTTTGTGTTCATTTCTTTTCAATCTGTCCTTGGGCATCACTGTGAAAAGCCTGGCTCATCCCCAGCCAGGTGTTTATATACAAGGTTAAAACCTCCCAGAGACAACTCCTCTCCAGGCTGAACAGTTCTACTTCTTTCAGTCCTTCACCAGATATCAGATGCTTAAGGCCTTTAATCAGTGTCACAGTCCTTTGCTGGACTGTCTCCAGAATGTCCAAGTCTCTTGCGCTGGACAGCTGAGAGCGGGACCCATCACTCCAGGTACTGAGCAGCGAGTGAAGGACCATCTCCCTTGACTTGCTGCCAGCTTCCAGCTACTGCAGGCCAGGAAGCTGCTGACTTTTGTTGCAAAGGCCCACTGCTGGCCCATGGTCACCTTGTCTATTAGGACACACACAGAGGTCTTCCTGTGCAAAGCTGCTTTCCAGACAGCCGGTCCAGCCTGTGCTGGAACTTGGTCTTATTCCTCCTCAGGTGCAGGGTTTTGCCTTTGTGGAAATTCATGAGATTCCGACATGCCCATCTCTCCAGCCCATCCAGGTCCCTGTGATGTATCACAGCCACTCTTCCCAGATTTATCACCTACAAACTTGCTGAGGACACATTTTGTGCCATCATTCAGATCATTAATTGACTTGTTATCAATGCCTTTAGTACGATATTAGCCTCCAGCTGGATTTCAGTCCACCACTGTAGGGTTACTAATACATCTATGTCAATTTTTGGTCTATGTATAATTTATATATATATATATTTCTCCATACATATTGATATTAATACATAAGCAAAAATACTTTGCAAGAACCTCTGTGTAGGGTGTTACTTAGTTACGGTCTACAGTTGCAGGAATTTTGTCACCAATGTGTTGCAGAGAGCAATTATTCTGTAGTATATTTTTCATGTTCTTCTGGAAACAGCATAAAAAATAAGCAAAACCTAACTAACATTAATGAAGGCTTTGCTATTGCTTTTTAAAATCAACTTAATTTACAGTGCAGTGTTCTGTATTTGACACAACAAGGGAAGATCCATGTAGGATTAAAACACTGTCTTTTAAGAAACATACACTGAAACTGTTCAGTTTTAACATCAAGAGTAGAAATTTATAAGTGGAAGCCTTAGAAAGCTTGTATTAGTATCAACTATAAAACAAACTTTAAAAATTTCTTTAACTGCAGCAAAACATTCTCAAGGAGTGTTTTACATTGATAAACAACATACGAATTGCTTAGCTGACAGGAGGAGTTTTATTAGAGAACAGGTTTAAAAAGCAAGCTGTACTAACGCATGAAATAAGACTTAAGTTACGATGAAACTTCTGAAAGGCTTAAAAAACAGGCATCTTTTTTAGCCTTGTCTATTAGTTTTGCAAGATCTGGAGGGACAGGTCAGTTGTACCCATCCAGAACTACATCACAGAACAAAAGCACTTATACACAACAAGCAATTAAAATACTAAGGGAGCTTAATGAAATCCACAAATCAAACAGCACTGGGACTCACTGATAGACACTGGAAAAAATGAAACAGCACAAGAGCAGACAAAAGCCTTCAAGGAGAAGCCTGCACCACCAACTGGCTTGTGATGTATGTACTACATCAAAAATTGAATAATTTACACTAGACAAAAATGGGGATTTTTTTCAAGAAATCAGCCATGACATTGGCACTGTTTTGTCCTCAGATCAATATGGAAGATATATCTAGATGTCTAGATTTAGAAAAAACAGATTTTAACTGTTCTTCCTAACTCAGATATTCAGCTTAGGAATAGCAGATCAGTTACTTTCATCATGCAAAATATAAGAACTGTGTTCATGAGTGTGGTCCAGAATAACTTCTTTCCCCCCATTTCAAACAAGCAGATATTCCAGTGTAAAATATAGGACAGAAATGTAAAGGAGAAGTTGACGTCAGTAAAGAAATTACCACCTCTTACAAAAAAAAAATATTAATTCTGTACATAACTACCAACACACTGTGGTTCTAACACTCACTTAAAAGTCTACTTGCTGGGGGTGTTGCATTAAATACCATTTGCAGGACCTGCTGAATCATGGTCACATCTTTAGCTTACTGAACCCATAAATGGAAATTATGATATCCTAAACTAGCAGTTTATTTGGCCATAGAAGCTTCTGATCACCTTCCAGCCACCTCATATGACTAGCAATGAGATGTTTCACAAAGAGAATTACTGTGACTGGAAGCAAGACAAACCATCAGAAAATCAAACAGACTTCAGCTATTTAATTCACTGGATTCCTCATTCTCCCCAGAGTTTCAAAATAATTGGACCAAAGAACAGCTTAGAGCTTTGTCCTGCAAAAACAACTGCTGAAAAGGAGATAGTCTTTTATGATTGAGATGCAGCTGTGCAAGGGAACCAAGCCTCATTATTATCTGCCTTTGGTGCTACTAGCTAGAAGAACTTCTGAAAATAACACCTATACAACCTTTCAGACTCCAGGCTGAAGTCTCAGGCACTATGAACACAGTTTTCAAGTGTTTGCAAAGGTTAATGGAATTATAAAACAGAGCTAAGCAAATTCTAATGTTTCTTACAACTGACTGGCTGAACGTCTGGTTTCCAAATATCAACTGTCTTATAAGGAGCACTGTCGTCTTCCAAAGGGACATCATATCCCAGCGTTAAATGAATGAGCTTATTTCTGAGACATCCATCAGTCTAGCATAAAATAGGGAGTTTCTTGTTAAAACAATTCCAGACCCTTCAGAAAGTGTGCCTGAAGACATCCTGCAGTTTGCCATAGTCAGTGTTGCATCTTCTACTGGTAAGAAGTGATTACAACGGAACTTCATAATAGAAAACAGCCTCATACCTTTGTTCTAAAGTGACTGGCACCTCTTGAGAACAGTACTAGCCTGAAGTAATCTTACTAACTACTCATAGAAAAATTCTAATAATTCAAACCAAGGTTATTTCACTAAAATAAGATTGAAATACAACTTGTTTCCTACTTTTCTTTAGTTACACATTTTGAAATTTAATCTTAGTCTAAAATATTAGAAAAATATCATTTGACTTAGAACTTGGACACATATATATTCCAAGGGTATTAAAGCCATAAAACCCAAGTAGCTATCTTCCATACAGCTCAAAATCCCTATTTCGATAAGTGATTTTAAGTCAGATTTAATAGACATATATACAAAATATCTAACCCAGTGATTTACAGTTGTAAACAAGCAATCCATGTAACTATGAAAATTCAGAACTAGAACATAGCTTTAAAAATGAATACATGTTTTATACCCGTAGCAGAGTTTTTCTTTGAAGATAACTTCTTCAGGTAACTGAGGTTACCTGAACTGAGGTAACTGAGGTACTTAAGCCGAGGTAACTTAAAAAAAAGTAATGCATTAACTCAAAAAACCTTCATTAGTACATGAGAGCCTACATCTTCAAGAAAACTTTAATGTCTTACAAAAAAATCTAGTTTGAGCTGTCAAGTGATCAGAATTGAAATGATTTGATATGCAGGGCATTTTTAAAAATAGACTGATACAGTCCTAAAGACAGAGCTTTAAACTGAAATGTTAACTGACCACTACTGATAGCATTAAACACTTACTGCAACAAAAGCAGATTTGCCTTTTCCCTCTAGACAAAAGCTCTTTATATAGAGACTTGATGCCTTACCTCTAGGTCACAGCTGTATTCTGTGCCATCCAGAAGCATCACTTTACACTGCACAGTTTTGATTTTCTTGGGAGATTTCTGGGGAACGTCATCTGTTTTAATTTCAGCTGTCTGCACTTCTTTTGTTTCCCTTTTTTCCTTTTCTTCATTTTCTTCCTTTTTCTCTGCAACTTTCTCTACTTCCACTTCTTTACCATCTTCCTTGACAAGCTGTATAAAACACAGTTAAACAATCAGTGAAAGTCAGGAAAGTGGATATTTTTAACTTGTACATTTCTTTTATAAACTACTAAGAAATAAGACATTAGCTTTTCATTAAAGTGATACACATACTAGAAGCACAACAACCAGGACAAGTATTGAGGTCTTCCTTGGGAGACCAGATATTCTAGCTCTCAAACCACAGAAGGTGCCTTTTTTTTCCTTTCCTTGAAATCAGATGATTTTTCTATGTTTTATTGCCTTTTTTCCTAGGAGAAAGAACTCTAGGAACTCCAGGAATTACACTAAACTAAAACCTAGCATTCATTAAAGACAAGTGATACAGAATCACAGAATGGCTGAGGTTGGTAGGGACCTCACAATCACCTAGTCCATTGTCATTAGCCTCTTTGGAGACCAAGTATTGGTCTAGATGGACCCTTGCTCTGATGGAACACTGTTGTTCTCAGGCTCTTGTTTTACTACATTTCTCTGAGGGAAACAGCTCAGGCATTTCTAAAAATGAGTACTATAAGAAAAAAAAAAGAAAACAACAACTCCACAGGGAAATAACAGGTACTTTACACCTCAAAATGTTTGCAGTCATTCAGTTTGGGAGCCTGTCCAGCATCAGGCTGAGGGTTTGATCTCTAAGTAAAGATGTGGGGGTTTGCCATCCTGTAGGGACCCAGCTAAAGTGAATGAACACAGAACACTTTCAAACACTGTAATTCACTTGTTTTGGGGTTGTGTGTTTGTTGGAGTTTTTTGGTGGTTTGTTGGGGTTTTTCTTTTGTTTGGTTTTGTTGTTATTTGCTTTTGTTTTTTTCTTCAAATTTCTTCAGATAATCCACAGGTGTCACCCTCATCAGAAGGAACATGCATCCTCCCTACACAGAGACAGAGCCAGCACCCAGGCTGAGATGTGGTTACCCATTCAATCCTTTCTGCTACTACTGGGAAGAAACATCAGAAATTTCCACAGCAGGTACTGGTAGAGAAAGGAGGAGGCAGAAAGAAGGGATCTATAATGATCATTTAGTCCAATTGTCTAGGGCCCATCTAGGGCCATGTAGAGACACCCACCCAGGATTATATCTAGTTGAGGGTTTACTTTCTTCCCAGGTGAAGACTACACAACATCCCTGGGCAACCTGTTTCAATGTTTGACCCACCCCTTTATTGCTCCTGGGAGGCCTATCCTCTGCACCAGCATCACCTGGGCTACATCCTTTCCTTACCAAATAAAGGTCCTATCACCATTACAGTAAAAAGAATTTGTTTGCAATTTCAGATGTAATGTCACATTTTTAATTTGGGTCCATTGTTTTTTGTCATGTAACTGCATATGACATTGGTAAGATTCCCCTTGATCCTTCTCTTTCCCAGGCTGACTAGTACCAACTGTCTCAGCCCCTCCTCATATAAAACATTCTCTACACACCTTATCTTTGAAAACCTAGAAAATAAAGTTTGAATGTTAAGAACTGACATGCAACTTCACAAAAATCAATACTGAAGCCTAGCTAGTGGAGTAGCCATCATTTTTTTCCCTCAATATGATACTAACAAAGCTTGGCATGAAATACGTAAGTCATGAATTGGGTTTCATTAAAATTACTCAAAAGTATCTATGAGATTTCCTAAAATGTACCTGTGGTGTTTCAGCACTACTGACAGACTGTTTTTCTTTGTCGTCTGCTTTACCATTATGGTGATTTTCAGCTGCTTCTTCCAAGCTCTTTCTTGGCTGAGCCACTCCCTCTGGTGCCTGGCTTTCACTTTCTTCAATTACTTGTTCTTCCCCTGTGGCCTTTTTCTTGGGCTCATCTTTGGGCTCTGACAAGGTGTATGATTTCTGTTTCTTAAGCCACGGGGGAAGGAAACGAGAAATACCCTTGCTTTCAGGTGAAGCTTTTTGCTTCTTGTGGCTACTTGGACTACTTTGGCTAGTCGGTTCTGGGACAGAAGAATCTTGAGCTTCTTCAGAGGATGCTTCCTTAGACTTCTGATTTTCTGGAGTCTCTGATGCTTCTTCAGTCTTGTCCTTGGCTTTGTCTGGTCCCAGCTGCTCAGAATCTTTCTTTACTTCAGTCTCTGAGCCAACTTCAGTTGTCATTGTCACAACTGATACTAAAAGAAGCAACAATAAAAATACTTTTGTTACAGACCATCACTACTTTTACTAATTATTTGCAGTATTTTGGAAACTCTTGTAGATTAAATTTATTAGGGTTAAAGAAATACTTATTTTCAAATTCTCAGTTCACAAGTAAAACTAGTCTGCTAAAACTTAGTGCTCCGCAGATAAAGATTTTTTTAAAAACCAGACTAGACAGATACATCTAGAAATAGTCTCCTTCTCGTTGATAAAAATTTACGTGTGCTCACTGAAATGCATTTGTCTTTTATAAGCTTGTTCATGGCTTGGCTTTGCGAACGAAGATTTCGAAGGGCTCTACCCACGGTTGCTGCAGGCTCGCTGATGGCTGAAAAGGCCAATGCATGATAGACAAGTCCGGTTGCAAAAGGCAGAGCAGAAAGACTCCCCAGGCAGTATTGACAAGACAGGGTTCTTTCTGCGTTGTCTTTTCTCCTCGAGAGTGATCTCGCATGAGTTCTCAAAGGAGGCAGAAGTGTTATATTATAACTCCTAATGTTATTGGCCAAGTAACTTCGTTTCACAAGTAACTTCAGTTTTCTTTCTACTTCAAGTCTTGTCTGACCCAGAAACTGAAAATTTCAGAGAGTATCCACTTTCTCTAGTAAAACTGGCAGATACAACCCCCTTACTATTCAGTAACACTTACTAATTTGAAAGAAATTATTGGAAGAAAGTGAAAGAGCATGATTACCCAAGAATAGGACAAAAGGATAGTGAGCACGAGACTGAGTATAAAAAAATTGGACATTATAACTCAGTGATACTACTGAAGTTAATAATAATGCTAGCAAGCATACTTTTTTACAGTAAGATTGAGTTCTTAATCAGCTCATACCAATCAACAAAAAAATCATACATAACACTTATACTCTCATCACTTCTAACTACTCTTCAGTGAAATTGAAGACAGACCATAATACTGTAACAACAGGATATGCAATAATAATCTTTAATCTTAACATTAGTGATATTTATTGAAAAAATATTAACTAGAATGAACAAATTTTATTATCTGCATGGCACCGGATTTTGCTTCATTGCTTTGAAAACATAATATAACTATTTTTTTGTAATGTGTTGAAGTGAGTCAACAAAAATAAGTACACAAGGGTCCAATAAAAGTTTAAAATAGTTCGATTCCACTAGACATTACTGGCATTTACTTACAACCTTCTGAAAACAATTAGTTTTCATCTGATGGTCTGGTTGTTTGGCCTGAAGTTTAGCAGGTTAGTTACAACATAACATTTTTATCTTTACAACACTGGACCTCTTCACTACAACTGATGGTGATCACTGCATGATGTTAGAATCAAGAGGCTATTAGTTCACGACTCCTGCTAAACTCAACAGCTGTTGCCTCACCCCTGCCCAAAAGAGAGTCAAGTACATTATTTAGTTCAGGCTGGATGCAATTAACTCTCTCAACACTTTTAACTGCACTTCAAGTCAACTGGGAACTAGTTTAGGCCACAAGGCAGCAGCAACACTTTGCCTCCAGCTTTCCAAATCAAATTCAGAGGCAGTCAGAAATAGTTAAACTAAACTATTCCCAAGGAGGGGGGTGGGGGGTGGGGTGGAATTAAAGAAGCTAATAGATGCCTAAATATACAAGAGAAGCCATTCTGAAAAAAGAAATGAACAATATTGAGCCAAAGGAAACAATCTTGACAGTTAACTTATAAAGAAACTTAGACACAGGAGCCTTGAACTATCTACAAATTCATATTAAGCAAGCATCTTGAGACCCAAGGTTGTGGGTGTTTCTGTGTTCATCACTTATCTTTGTTCACCATCTAAAACCAAAACATTCCCCTACGGGGATGTGTAAATGAAAAGTACCTTTACTATTACACTAGAGACTTCTAAATACATTTCATGCTTAAGTATTACAGTTATGTAGTCACTTCTATCACTTTTAATAAAATCCTCCAAGTTTTATTAATATTAATAAAGCTTGCTGTGATAAATAATACTTATATGATGTTTAATACTTTATCTCAGAGGTAACAGGTCTCTGAAAGGTAGCTTTTCATGTGACTGTTGAGATTCAAGAATTTGCTATTTAAAGCCATGTACCAGTATGCTAGTTTTAAAGCTAGTACTAGTCAAATTACATATTGCTATCACCTTTGAATTTTACACAGAAATGCTATTTCTTTCCATAATGGTAGGTTATCTATCTTAATATTATAATATAAAATTTTGTTATCAAACCAAAAAGTGAATTTATAGAAAATCAACTTTCGCTGAGAGCTAAAACAAAACTTCTGCTGATTAGTGAATAACAATCCATGCTCCTTAATAAATTCAGGTTTCATTATTAACAGAGATGGTAGTGATTTCTTTCTCATATAGCTGTAAAAAAGAACTAATTTCTTCTCAGAAAGTAGCTAAAACAATTTTAGGAAATATGATAAGCAAATCTTCAAAGAAGTTACCGGAAAACCACGATACTTCCTGCGTGCTTTTTGACCTTTTAAAATACGCAGAAATCCATAAAATAAACATACACACTAATAAAAAGTCATTATCTACCACTCTCAAAATTAAGATCACAGTTTGGTTATGCAGTCAAAAGGAGATTTCTTCAGAAAATTCCTTTCAACTGAGCAAAATAAACAACACTGTAAACACATTGCTATGATATTGTTCTAACAATAAAACTGAAGATATCAAGTTCACACATCTTAACTGATTAAATTTCAGACAGGATAGCAGTAGGTGGTACAAACTTGCTTACTGTGAAATAAGAAAGGTTCTGCATTTCAGTGTGTCCATGTTTTCATAAAGTTTAGTTAAAAGGAGAACTTGGGTTTATACTGCAGAAGGCAAGGGAACCTTGTTACAGCCCCTGCCCTGTCTGAATAGGTCTGTCCAGGTCCACTTAATGCCTTCATTTGATGCCCACAGCAGGAGGCAATTTCTTTCAGGAGCTCAGTTTCATATAAACTCGTTGGGG
>VYXB01001930.1:16005-31035 GCA_013397135.1 Pachyramphus minor | reverse complement strand
AGGGGAATAGAGAGGAAATACAAAACAAAACACACCTGTCTGCTAACCCTGTGTATTTCCTTATACTCCCAGTAGTCTCTGAATGAACTGAGAAAAGGTAGATGAATTTACTGAACAAGGGCACTGACCAAGAGTACAAGGCATAGTTTTCCCAAAATACCTACCCTGTCTACTACATAATTTTTTTTCTAGAGTTGCATTTTAGTATGAATTAGTCAACCTTTGAGAAACAGAAAATCAAGTCTACCTGCCCTCCCTGTACTCCCTATTTCAGTGCTCTGTCTGATCCTCCAGTTTTGCAGTTCACTGAAAAACAGGTAGGAGGGACAAAACCCTGGAGTTCTACCATCAGTCTACTCTTGCAGTTTGTAAAGCCTCTGATATTAACTTTCACTGTAGTCAAGCAAATCACGTAATGACAGTTTTCCAGAAAGGGTTTTTTCCTGATCACCTCCTGCACTGATAGCAAAGATCGCACAAGATCCCGTCCAGCCAATAATGCACCAGAAAGAAAATGGAAATAAGCAGCAGACAGCATTTGTCTCAGATTGGGAAGAAATAAATTAGATTGAGAATTCAGAGTTCTAAATTTCAATCATGTGTTCTCTTCCTCTCCTGTCTCCAAGTAAACTCTCATTTGCTCTTACTACACAGTATTAAGCACAATACATATTTTTGCCCCTATAATTTTCTTAAGCTCTATAATAGCTGCAGCAGGATAGGGTTCTCCTCATCTCACCTTTTTTGTATTGCAAGGTAACATTAAATCCATATTTCATTTTGAATTGAGAAAAGAGAATAAGAATCTTGCAGCAAGAGTAGACAACACAGAAGGAATCTTAAAGGAGATGCTCAAATAGAAGTATTACCAATGTCTGAACAGAGGGGGGAAAAAAACTTGATAGATTTTGTAATTGACATTAAACACATGCACATTAAACCACAAGTGATAACACCTGTATCTTATGTAATCCTCCAGAAAACTTGGCTCATGCAGAGTGAATGCCTACCCAAACCGCAAGGACCAAGGTGGGGAGGGAGGATGGTAAGAAGTACTGGAAACAATATGGCAATTACTGAAGAGAAAGTGACTTTGTTAAAACAGGTCCCACTTTTACACAGAGAAAATAATCCGCCCTTATCATAACTGCAACTTTCCCAAGCAAGGGTGCTGATCAGGAAGCAACTAAGGACAGCAGATATTCTCTCTCCTCTCCATTCATCCCTTCCTCTCCATTTTTATTCCACTGAGAAGATACTAATGCTGGCCAGAGTTCAGGCCTGAAGGCTGAACAGGATGCTAAATTCTTTCCTTACCACTCTTTGCTCTCAAATATACAGATTGGTCAGCTGGTTGATACCTTTCTTCCAGTTCCTAGCAGAAATTCTTGAAATGTAGTTTTATGACCAGAAGGATTCCTACCACCATAGATAAGATATAAACAGAAGACATATCAAGTATAACATGAAGGGGGAAAAAAAGAGAGAAAGTGAAAGCAAAACAAAAAGAGTAGTTCCAAGACCACAGACAACGCTGAGCTAAAACCAACTGCCATGAAATGAGCCTTTATATGATGATCCATGTTTTAATTCACTGCTTCTGTTATGGCATTTCTTATTTATCAGCATACATGAACAAATCCAAATCCTTTTTTTCATACGTTTCTGGATCTCTTTTTACTTGCTGACTACATAAAAGTAGAAAAAGTTGAAAGAGGCAGTCTTAAGCTTTTCTTTTCTCAGTTTGTCATTGAAATTTATAGCAAACTCAAGAAATAAAAATTGCTTTGATAGTTATACCTCCATCAGTCTACTAGGATTCACAGAGAAACCATCATGTCATAGAAGAAAAAAACCCCACATTATCAACCTACTTCTACTGAAATAAAGTACGTCCAGTGCACTGAAAGCCAACATGCCTGCCCAAGTCATGTAATTTCCTGGATCACCATATTTATTTTTAAAGTCATTACCTTTAAAAATATTGCAAATACTTAAGTTCACATGGGGTACACACAGAAAACCCCCAAAAAGATAGGAAAAAAACCTAACATCTGAAAGTGTACATGAAGAAGTATACAAGAAGTACACAAGAAACAAGGTCATGTGCATTTCATCTGCTTAAAACAAAGCAAAAAAGCTCCCAAATAAAGTTGTTAATTTCTTGTCACATTATCGATCTGAAGCACAGCAGAAGACTGCTCTGCATTTCACAATTTGTTAGGACACATCATTTATATCAACAATATGCTTGCTGCTTTCAACAAAAATTTGTTGATGTAAAAGTCATGAAGAAGTAATATCCTAGCTGGAACAGTCATTCAAATTTTAGAGTGTAAACGAGTCTGGTTTAACCAGTAGGCAATACCTGAGGAAACCAGGTACTATACCTAGAAGATTTTTTCAAGAGCATTAATTGATTATTTTCTGAAGAGTACAATAATTTATATTTCCAATCAGGCTGAACGTACTAACTAAATAAACTTATTTTAGATTTGTTAAATTTTAACACTTGTATTTTAATCACCAGTACGTAAACAAGAAAACTCATGGCATCCCATAGTTCTGAGTAGCATCACTTTGCTGAAGGTACCAATATAACCAGCACAAATTCTATCACCAGAAAAAGCAAAATCAGATTTCTCCTTTTAGTCATTGTTTAGATGGATTACTACAGTTGCAAAGACACAGAGTGCTGTGAACACAATGGAATAAACTAACAACTCAAGAAAGTTGTTTTCAGTTTTGAGATCTTTCAGAAGGCAAAAACATCCCTAAAAGGGGCTTAGTTACATCAATCTGTGACATTTACATCACATGGTTCCCAATTAAATATCATTCTCTGGTCAAATATCAATCCAAGAGAGTCCCTGTTCTCCCATGGGAGCTTGCATCCTTATCTGTATTTATAAGGACACAGACCCACATATACATACAAACATACTTTGAAAATTGATCTAAACATTTGGATTACATTCATTTTTAAGCACATTCCTAAAAAAATATAGATGAGACTAAAGTCAAAGATCAACACTTTAGCAAACTACTGAACACGATAAAAAAAAGTTACAACAGAAAACCCACAGGAAATGGGTACATCTTGCATGTACAAAACCTAATCACCTATTTTTGAATGATTATTCAAAGATGATCTCTAGCAATTGAACCCAAACCTAGGTATTCACATGCTGAATGTGACACTGTTTCAGTTTGCTCCTTCCCTGATGATCACTGTGCATAAAAATCAAGGTTAACTGCAGAAGCAGAAGAGACAGACTGCAGAGTCGGCTTTTTTGTGAATCCCTGCAGTAGCCACAGGGCAGAAGGCTGTCAGAGTCCATTGGTTTCCCAGGCTGCGACGAGACCACTGGAGCTGGGGCCTGAATTCATCTCATGCTGTCATGGCTCCTCTTCATAGGCTTACAAGGTAACACACTGATAAACAAGAACAATCCTATATGCCACATATAGCCAAAAAAAACCCTTAAATTCATTCTTTTAAAGCTTCACAATTCATGAAGAAGCCTAAAGCAATAATCCAGGTGACTGGACAACTAATGTAATAGTTTTCCCTTCGTAATAATATTTCCTACTCAAAATAATTTTTCCCAAATGTAAGCCAACTAAAAGAGTCACCCTTTCTCCTCATGATTCTGCTTCCTAAACTGGAAGCTTGTTCACAAAGAGGTAACCAGGTGACATTGCCAGTCTACATCTTGGTCAGCAGATGGTGCCATAATAGTTCTACAAATCAGTAGCATGTTTCAAAAGGTCAAGCTTTCCAATTTCAAATGTATTTCCCAAATTATGACAAGTAATGCAATGCTTTCATAGAAGTATTAACATAATGAGTATTACCATATTTTAATAAATATGACTTCAGAGTCAGACAGTGAATTACAAGTCCATGACAATACAAATTAGTTACATTAGTAACTAATTAATACAGTAACATTATTTCTAAATATATGCACATATTCACATAATATCTAAGCTGATCTCCAAGAGCAGAAATGGCACAAAATTCTATCTTCCCAAAAGATCCTCCACTTATGAAATCTAGTTGCCAGGGAATTAGAGACATATCTCAGTGGCTACCAGCCCCAGAGTTAATAGCAACTATACTTAGAAGCATCCTTTTATGTACATAGCGAGGTCACTAATCAAAATAACAGGTATTTCATTAGCCTTCATGTCATCATACACTTGTGACATCAAACACCTGATTATTTGCAAATATGTAATGTTCCTCTCCCAAATACATTCTTGTCTTTATATGGATATTGCAATATCATTAAGTACCTAGAACAGATTTCATACTGCAAGAAAACTGCAGATGTGTCACCATTCCTTGCAATACATAGAACACATAGAACTTATCAGAAAACCACTGACAACTTTCTATATAGGATCATGAGAACTTAAAAGGTAGTTCTGAAAGAACAATGTAAGACAAGTAAAGGCTTAGTTTTAATGGGTAAGTCTGTTGAAGGGATACTTCTGATTTTTCCAGAAAGGAAAGACAATACTATGAGACATGAAAATAAGTGAGACTTCTTTAAACATTGTTAAAATTTCTCTCCTGACACTAGGTAGCAATCTAAAAAGGTATAATAAAATGTAGAAAATAGTATTAGAAAGTGCTGTTTCCCAAACTAAGTAAAATGCATTGAAAACTGCATCGTCTGTGTAACAATACTCACAGAACATACAAAGCTCAACCCCAAAGCTTTCAGCAAATTCAGAACATAAATACCTTTCAAGTGTTACACAGAGCCAAGCTGTGACGTCCCTGCTGGAATCGGAGATTATATTTAAGCAAATATACATGCTGCAGCTCTTAGTGCTACCTATGTACCATACCCAAAGGTAACAAATCTGTTCTTCTGTATTTTCAATCTACAAATATGCTGTTATATCAAGGCAAAAAAATAAGTCTCAAAGAGCAACTTCATTTAAATCAAGAAATTTGTCTTTGCCAGAGGACGTATGCAAATATACAATCTGTTTACGAAGCTAGCTTTGTGCTGTTCTCCAGCACTGAAAGAGATGTTGTAAGCTGATGAGAATCCAACAGTCATTTTGAAAAGCTGTATTGAACAAGTGACCCCACCCAGGCCATGACACTGCTAGAGAAGGACATGCTCAAGTGGAAAAATGGGATTTCGTTCCAAATTCATTCCAGCAGCCAGAAAGTGAACATGGGTCAAGAGACAGCTCTGTTTTCCTGTTGTCTGTCCAATAAACTAAGAACAACAAGGGTTTTGAGAAAAATCTGTCCCCTATTTTTAAAATCAACTTTGCAAGTTTACAGTGGGTTTTGCGTGTTCACATTAAACAATCAAGATAATCTCAATTTTAGAGATTAAAAACAGCAGTGAGCATTCATTTGTTCTAAGCAACACTGTACCTCCAATCTCCATTCCTATCCTTCCACTCTATCCCACCTCACCAAATAGTTGTTTCTATACCAGTCCCACAATTTCACTGAGGCACAGACGAACAAACAGTTTTTTCCAGTTCTTGTTACAGAAACTGAGGGGATGGACAACAACAATCCTACTTGGGTTCTGTATATTATCTACCGTGTTCTGATTTGGAGGTGATTGATTTTTAGATGCCACAATAAAAAAAAATTCCATTTTCAACTTTCATCCTTTCTATTTATAACATATTGGCAAAACTAAAAACAATTTCTTTTTATACTGACAACATTAAGTTCACTCTTGCATACAGTATGCTTCCAAGGCACTTAAAATAACATGGTTAATCAAAGCACCTCTCAACTCAGTGAAAAATAACATACAGTATTTTTTGTACTGTAGACTGAGAGGCCTCAGTGTAACAAAGTTCCCGGATGCTGGAATTCCAGATGCGCATTATTGTTTTGACAAGTATCTATTTCCTCTTCAGTGGAAGTCATATAGAGAATTATTACCCTCTCCCATGTTTAGGAAGTGTACAACAGCACGCGAAAAGAAAAATCTCTGCAATACCAGGATTCAACGTCAGGAAGCAACTAGCTTCTGCTTTTGGTAGTGAGAGACCTGTACAAGCACACTTAAAAGTCATTCCCATAAGCAGAGATAACCACTAACTTTATTTCACCAGTACGTTGAGGCTGAATGTCATACAGATGTGTGCACTACTGAGATCACATTCCAAATGCCTGTTAGCTTTTTCTTTCAGCTAATCTAACTTAGGAACAATGGAAGTAAAAAAATAGAAAAATGTATTAAGACAGTTTGCTGTCCTGTGCACAACTAAAGTTCAATAGACAACTGTTACTTACAAAGGCTTTAGAGTGTAAACATAGCCACAAGTGTCTTTTTTGGCAGCAACATCAGTTTTGTATTTCTACATTAAAGAGGGCTTTATTTTTGCTATTGTCAAATATAAGCATCATAGAGGGCACAGTTCTCTTCAGCAAGCCACTTTTACAATACTGGCTGATGTTTGCCATTACCAAGGGAAATAAAGTTGGAAAAAGTGACAATAAAATTATGAAGTCTTTTACACAGAGGACATGTATATAATCTTCTCCTGCCATTGTTTTTTTAATGTCCATTTTCCTGAATCAGGATGCAAGTTTAAACACAAAAATTGGTGCTGCTACCACTTCCCACCACTAACGAAGTCAGTTTCAAATACCTGATTAAATGGCATGCCTGGCAATTAGTTTTAAACAAGCTTAGTAGAAATTCAAAGTAAGTGCAAAATTTCAGGCTATATGGCAAAGTATTTTTGGACTTCTGCAGGGAAATTGCAGCCATCTCTTTGCTGGGTATGTTCCTACCACTATATGAATCAACTGTGAAGGATCTGCAGAGATCTTAATGCATATGGAAGTAAACACCCAGGCTATTAAATGTACATTTACATTATTGTATTAAATGTAATATTTTAAAAACCAAACAAAAAAAACCCAAACAAACAAAACCCACAAAAAACCCCAGCCAACACAAATTAAAAAATAATTAAAACAGGATAACTCTCAGCTCCTGCTGCAATGAACAAATGCTATTCCATATTCCCTGACTGCTATCCCACATTACTCAAAACTCAGAGGTTAGCCACCTGAGATGTCCAGTGTCAGTACTTTAATTTGCATGTTTGCAGCTAGCACAAATTAACTGAGTCTTTCATGTGCTACTGGAACAGAAGCATTCCCTTGAAAAAGCAGAAGCAATTTGCTCAGTGTTTCCCATCTACTCTGAATAATTATAATGCACCTCAAATGATATATGTAGAGCACAACACTGCAAACTACTTCCTACATACTTACATTTATTAGGACATAATAAAAACTACAGATAATATTTCTCCTCAAAAAAGTATGCATCTACTGCTCCTGTGGGAATTAACTCTGCCAATCCCAAGCAACAAAAAGCAGTGGAGATGCCTCTTTGTTGAGCAAATAAAACTGGCAGCCAGAACTTCATCACTCCCATGGGCTCTTCTGAATGCTGGTGTTTGATTAGAAGAGTGAAAATACAAGCAACTTTGTAAAAGTTTCCTGCTTGTCATAGCAGTGGTTTCACACCTAACAACACTACACCATCTCCCGGGCTATTCAAAGTGAAAAGAGCCTAATTAATTTTTGAATCTAGAGGTCAGAAACAAGTGTAACAGGGGGGGGAAATGCAAAATATAGTGTTAATAATGCTGGGTTTGTGCCTAGACTTCAGCACTTAACATGTTTATTAGTCATCTAAGTGCTTTAGCTGTTTTGTGCTTTTTGGAAGGACATTCCCAGCATGAAAGATCCAGCATGTAATATGAAACAGATAACAGGATATGCATGGAAGTCCCAAGGGAGTAACTATTAAAACAAAGTTTTCTTTGAAGAGTTGGGGAATGACAACAGATAAGAAAGATTTAAAAGAATAATTCATTTGTGAACACCAAGAACAAGGTAGGGAGGAATATTTAGAACTGTCCCGTAGACAAGGAAGAAAGAATGTTGACTTGCCAAACCACAACTGCAATGACATTCCTCTATGAATATAAGAATATACATCACAAGCTGCAGTTTACCAAAGTAGCCTCACCCACTGCTGAAAAGCCTTTTAATGACCACATAAAAATGGAGATGGTGAATTATTACAGTAAGTTTTCAGGCCAAATTAAGTAGAGGCCTTATTCTGCCTTCTTTGGCTACATTTTCAGTTCTCATTCTGTACATCCAGATAAGTTTCAAAGCTTGGAAACAGTCTTATGCAAACACAAATCCAAGTTGACAGTTTATCATCTTACAATTAATTATTACACAAACATATACAGCATGACATTATGAACTCCATGCCAAAGACTTGTTTGAATGAAACTTTTAGTCTGCCTTGACTTGGGAGTTTCTCTGTCTCCTTTTGGCCTCATCACTTTAGGTGCTGACTGAAGACAAACTTGAAAGCATATCTACTCTGATGTTCTCTATGGGTATGCTTCTCTTGCATTAAATGTGAAATCCAAGATCATGCAGGAACTCATAGTCATGGATTTTCCCCATCCTATCCAAATTTTTTTTTTTTTTAACTCCTAAGTACCCCGAAATATAAAGCAATGAGAAAGGGAAAAATCGGTATAAGCACACAAACAGACCAAGTGAATGTCGTGGGGGTTTTTTTGTTGGTTTTTTGTTTTGTTTTGTTTGTTTGTTTTTAACAATGATATACTGGTTAACAACTGGGGGTTTTTACAAGGCCATATTCCTGTGTGGAGGCAATAGAAAGCACATATTAACAAAGAGGACAAGAGACTCAGTCCTATTTAAAATGACATCATGTTATTTCAGAAATCAAGATTACTTCATTAGTTCCCAAAGTGAGATGTCAGAGACTAAGGACTGGAGCTCTGGTCCAGATGAAGTCTCAGGTGTGCAAGTCTCAGAAGTCTGCCTAAACATACCAACCTCAACAAATAAAAGCATGAAAACTTCTAGCACTTAGAAAATGAATATGTCTGGCTCTGTGTTAAGATGGGAGAAATAAATCCATGTGACAGTCTTGAATTTTGGGAAACGGTATGAATACCATGCAAATTAACATTCAATACAGAACAAGAGGATACAGAAACTCACTAAAAGCGAAAGACTGATGCTATAGGTCTCAACTCTTTCTTCCTCTTTTATTATGAAAAAAAACACTTGGGAAAAAAATAAGCTAGCAGTGAAAGAAAGACAACACTGGAAAGTCAGGAGTCGAACAAAATAGGGTGGGGGAGGGAAGGAAAAAACAGGAAATAGACACTGAAGACAAAGCAGGAAAGAAGGTCATGATTTGTCTAACAGCCAAAAAACTGCAGTGAGTCCAGAGAGGGGGGGCAGGGTGGGAAGACACCAGAATCCCAGTACAGGTTTAGTTATATTGTAGAGGCTACTGGTCTGCCCTCGAGGTCTCCTGGTCCTTCAAGTGCTAGGTTGCATGAGATCCAGTAACTATATGCCCCTCACTTTTAAAAAACTCTTTCCAGTAGGTTCTTCATTTTTGTACATTTATTTCCTGGCAAGTTTCAAGACTTGTTTCTCTATTGTAAGATTTAAACACAGTGCTTCTTCCTTTGTGCTTGTAATTATTTTCTGGTTTTTTTTTTTATTTTTAAGCAGCAATTGGATTGTTTAATGAACTAAGTGAAAAGCTGTACTTCCTGGAAAAACTGGGTTACTGTATCTCCAGGTCCATGAAATGACAATTCTAATCAGTTCACTTTTGGTTTTCTGACTTATTTACACATCCTTCAGACTTTCAGTTCCATTCAACACCAAGATTAGAGGCAAAATATACATCTTTGGCTCACCAGTTCCTACACAGTAGGCTTCTTTCTTGTACTAAAACACATTATGAATTATATCCCATTTACTTTTTGTTGAAGGGCTCAAAGACCAAACACCTGTGTAAAATATCTATCTGAAGATGAGCTAAGTGTTTTGTGGAAGTTATAAAACTGACCCATCTATAAAAATATTCTGATTTTAGCAAAAAATTTTATAGATAGAGGAACTTCAGCACTATGAGGGGAAAGTGACACACAAGACACTCATTAAGACAGCAATAAAACCAAAAATAGTTCTCAAGGCCTCTATGCTTAAATATTGACAGCAAGTATATCTAGATGTTCCATGTAAGGGGACAACATTGTAGTCTCTCTTATTTTCAGTTGAAACCCAGAGGTCTCTTCTTTCCAAAAATACAAGGCTGATGGTCCCACAGGGAAAGTTTAGTTTTCCTTAGACAATAGCAATACTTCTCAAATTCATATAAAAAAGAAAAAGCAGAGACAAGTCTTTTTGACCTGTTTACATTATGAGATCCTCTAGACATGCAAGAAAATTGTATTACATGCACAGTGTGTCAGGATTGGTTTACATGGGAGTTATGAAACCTACAAAGAATTATGAGATGAGCTTTTTTACTTTTAAAGTTATAAAACAGAAGTATTCCCAGATCAATTTCTACTGAAAACTATTACATAAGCTAAAAGTGATATACCATGATGCACTTGATGTGCATCAAGTGATACACAATTTTTGTGTTGAACATCCATGCTAATTCATGCTGACATCACTAATAATCTCAGGTCCAACTCAAGTCTGGAGAGGACAGCCAACATTAAGTACACATTCCAATTTAGCAGAATTAGATTTCACCACAATTGTACACATATGAACCAAGTCTTAATCAGGTGAAGAATTTTGTGTTGGCAGATATCATTTATGAGGTACTGCTGTCATCACATAACTCCCTGCAACTTCATTAATCATCATGACCACATTTGCACAGAAACAATTCAATACTTGAAGCAAAATGAATATGCAGTCTTTTTTCCGCAAAGAAAAACTGCAGCATTTCTCATGCCAATTAAAACAATGTTTCATTGTCTTTAACAAAGGAGAATGAATTTTAGACTGCACATGTCTACAGAATACACTGCAACACTTGAGATAAAAAAATTAAATATTAAAGTTAACTGGAAAAAGGAAACAGAATGAAACTGAAGCCATTCCTTTTAAGATATACAGATAAGTAATACAGCACATTTTATTTGGCATGACTTCCAAATAAGGGTTTCAAACTGATGAACAGACAAATAATTTATTGTCCCTCAAAGGTTATATGAACCAAAATATCATACTATACCTCACATAAAATGGAAAGTATGCTAAGCTATCCAAAAAGAGTTCAAAAAGCTGCTAAGGTATATAAATAATTCTTATTCTGAAAATTACCAGCTTGTGTTACTCTATCTTAAGATGCACTTAAGAAGCCTTTTAAATATATAGATACAGTCACACAATCATGAGACACTTAGATGGAAATGGTAAAGAAAGAACTATGCTGGAACACAAGGTTCCATAATCCCATAGTGGGAAACAGATTCCCTAAAACTCCCAAGACATAGCAACAAGGCTCTTTCAAGGTATGATGTGTGGGCTTCACCATTTGCAACATGATGAAACCCTTCTTACTTCATATTAGTTTCAGGTATAAGCATCTCTTTCATCCTCTTTTCTTCTCCCTCCCCTCTTATACCTTCACTTAATCTTACTTGCTTTTTTTAGAATCTTCCTGATTATCAATTAAGTACTATGCCTTCCACTCTTAATTCCATCACTATTGCTAGAAAGCCAGGGTGCCAAACTGTGTCAAAAGCCTGGCTTACATCCAGACAGTTTAGACTCACCTGAACAAAAAGAGTCAATATTGAACAAACAATTCAATATGCAAGCTGGATTTTTCTTTCAAATCATATCCACAGAAGAACAAGCAAAATAAGCTGTTCACAAAATTACATTAATGCCTTTATTTGCCAACTGATCAAAACAAAAATTTTCAAATGTAGTACTTAAAAGCTGTTCTACCAATAACAAGTGAGGCCAGAGGCAAATACATAATATGAATGAAACAGCTTCAGAAATAAATGCTTTTCTACAGCTAATTTAAGAAGAACTCTACTACTACCTAGTATTGGGAATTTCTTTCTGCCCAAAGCAACAGGAAACTAGTATAGCCAAAATACCACAAAGATGTCCTGGGAGGCTGAAATAGACTCAGTGTTTCCTCTTCTGTGCATCACAATGTATGTTCCAATTAGTATTCTCAACATCCCCAATAACTGGGAAAGTTACAGATATATTCTTAAAACAGAGATAGTAAAATCTGAGAATAATAAAAATAATGAGATTTTTCTGCTCTAATCTCCCAGAGTATCTTGTTCTGAAAAGCACAGATTGATTATGTTCTTGATCCATAGCCTACAAAGATGCCAACATTCCCTAACCAAAGGGATTACAGGCATCAAAAACTAACACTAGACTTCCTTTCATAAGGAACCTCTTCCAGAACAGCCCCTGATTAATGGAGATAAAAGCAGAAGGCCTAAATAGTTCTGATTCTGCCTGACAAAAAACCCAAGGCAAAGACTATGTAGAAGAAAAGGATTGTACGCTCTGCTGACGTTGTCAGTGACCTCCTTTAAACTGTCATGGCTGGGATGAATAGCCTAAGTCACCAATCCATTTTATGACTGCTCAATCTGAGCCAGGGTTTAAGCTGCATGCTGTGCTGCACAGGCTACATTAATCTCAGTACATGTTAAGATACACGGAGAGCTGCAATCTGCTCATGCCCAGTAGACAAAGAATATCCCTCATCTTTGCTCTGAGGATGTGTTTATTTAATGAGTAAATTTTTCAGTTTGAAGAATAAATACAGTTTCAGCAAAAATATATATTCTTAATTACTCAACTCAGAGCAGGTTGTACTGTTTGCAGACCTCATGCAGAGGTGGTAGAAACGCCACATTCTTCTCTCAATTTTGACCATGACACTACTTTAAGAATTGGCTCTAATCCGTAGTAATCCTTTAGTATATGAAAATAAATATATCCTTCAGGAAATGAAAATAAAACCAGCAGGAGCAAAAATCAATTATCAAAAGAAAAACTGTAAGAGGGAAAGATGCCATTTGTCTTTTCACTAATTCCTAGCATTACAGGCCTGCAGAGAAAGAAAGAATACTGAAGTCTCTTGGAAGATGTGGAATATTTCTATTTAGTGTTTAATCCCTTCAGGAAACACAGCAAGAATAAAAGGAATGCAAACAAATTTTAAGAAGCTCTGTTAGAGCAAGCTTTTCTTCTTCTAGCTCTAAGCATTTTGAGAATGATCCAAGAAGAGTCTTTAACATTTAAACATCAGGTTCATGGAAAAAAGCTAATATTTATAAATGCTTTTTAGAGAAAAAAATAGGTTATTTTGTTAAGCAATTTGTATTGCTGTGTTCTTAAAATTCTTTTAGGCTGCTTTAGTTACAGATACTCAAACAGATCTGACAACTAGTTTCAAAACGTTAAAATCTTCAGGTTAATTAATGAAATTACTATAATACTCCATAAGGCCATTTTCTAGAAGTGTTTCAAGATGTCATTTGAGACATCTATGAAGCCCTCCTGAGGTATTCAGTCTAATCTTTCAGGAATAAAGTGAGATGGTTTTTTCTGAAAAGAATAACCAGGAATCGTAAGTTTTATGTACGGCAAAGCAACAAAAAACCTCAAGGTTAGATGCCAACTTTTAGGCATGTTCTAAATAAAGATAAAACTGACTAAGGACCAAAACAGAGAAGTTGTGTTTCTCAAACAACTAGAACAAGTACTCCAGTATGTTACACATGCTACTCTTAAGTCAGTTGCCCTGCAGCCAGTATTCATTGATCAAGTCTGCCAATAAGAGGGTGAAAAAACTTGTTTTGTAAGGTCAGCAGAGCCTGTGAAAGGGCATAATTTCTCAGCATTGTCTAAACACACAGGTTGTACCAATTTGATAATAGAACTATGTTAAAGAATGTGTCCTCTGTTTTCAGTTGGTTGGCAGCAATGCCCTATCAAACTGTGTGCATATACCTGCACATGGACATCTTCATGATTTTTCTCAAAAAACATCCAAAACATCCATTTCTTTTTGTTCAACAGTTGTTAAAATGGATTTACTTGAGCAGTAATGTAATATTACGTTTAGCATTGCTGTTGCGATACTCAGTTACCCACATGGTGGACCCACAGGGTCACTTACAGTATACAAAGCAGCAAGGTCTTTTCTCCACTCCTACTCCCTCATCTCTTGCATACATATCAAATAATTCCATTGGTCCTTTACAGCTCTGCCACAGAACTAGCAGTTTGTCACCCTTTTCTGAATGGTAAGATGATGTACTATGGGTTCTACCAGGCTTGGTAGAAGCTTGACAATGGGTTAGTTTATTAACACAGACATATCCAACCAAAGTTTGAGCTATCCCTCTTCTAAATTTAAGTATTGTGTCCAAATACCTATATTCACATCAATACTTCACAGGAAGCATTTAGGTCCCAAACTACATACAGCTGAAGACAGAACATGTGATATCCCAATTCACAGTGCTATTCTGGACACATGCAGCAGTACATGAACTTGTCTTAATATTGGTAACTAATGAAGAGCATCAGTACTTAACATAGTATTTTGCTGATCTATCCATATCACAAATAATGGTAATGCTGAAAAACAGTACATCCAACATTTCTATTATAGTGAATAGGGTAACATCAGGATGGCATCCAGTCACTAGTGGTGTTCTGCAGGGCTCCATCCTTGGCCCAATGCTCTTCAACATCTTCATTAACAACTTAAGACACAGAACACTAAGGAATACTAAGTGAGCTTATCAACAACACTAATTGGGAGGAGCTGTTCATTCCCTCAAGGGCAGAGAGGCCCTGCAGAGAGATCTCAACAAATAAGAGATAGGCAATCACCAACCATATGAATTTTAACAAGGTAAAGTGATGGATTCTGCACCTGGATGAGGCAACCCCACTTGTTTGTATAGACTGGGGAATGAGAAGCTGGAGAGCAGCACTGTGGAAAGGGCCATTGACCAGGATGCCCAGGTCAAGTTGAATATGAGCCAGCAGTGTCCTGGCAGCCAGGAGGGCCACCCATGTCCTGAGGGGCATCAGGCACAGCATTGCCAGCTGTTCAAGGGAGGTGACTGTCC
>VYXB01001930.1:0-14425 GCA_013397135.1 Pachyramphus minor | reverse complement strand
AGCTGTTCATTCCCTCAAGGGCAGAGAGGCCCTACAGAGAGATCTCAACAAATAAGAGATAGGCAATCACCAACCATATGAATTTTAACAAGGTAAAGTGATGGATTCTGCACCTGGATGAGGCAACCCCACTTGTTTGTATAGACTGGGGAATGAGAAGCTGGAGAGCAGCACTGTGGAAAGGGCCATTGACCAGGATGCCCAGGTCAAGTTGAATATGAGCCAGCAGTGTCCTGGCAGCCAGGAGGGCCACCCATGTCCTGAGGGGCATCAGGCACAGCATTGCCAGCTGTTCAAGGGAGGTGACTGTCCGTCTCTGCTCTGCACTGGGGTAACCTTACCTTGAATATTGTGTGTAGTTTTGAGCACCACAACTTAAAAAAATACATTAAGCTATTGGAGAGCACATCCAAAGGAGGGCAATGAAGATGGTAAAGGGTCTGGATGGGAAGCCTTATGAGCAGCTGCAGAGGCCATTTGTTCAGCCTGGAGAAGGGGAGGCTGAGGGGAGATCTCATTGCAGTCTACAACTTCCTCACAAAGGGAAGCAGAGGGGCAAGTACCAATCTCTTCACTCTGGTGACCAGTGACAGGACTTGAGGAAATGGCATGAGGCTGACTCAGGGAAGGTTTAGGTTAGGTATCAGGAAAAAGTTTTTCACCTAGAGGGCAGCTAAGCCCTAGAACAGGCTCCCAAGTGGTCACAGCAGCAGGACTGTATGAGTTCAAGAAGCATTTGGACAACACTCTCAGGTACATGGTGTGACTTTTGGGATGTCCTGTGTACAGCCAGGAGTTGGACTTGATTATCCGGATGGGTCCCTTACAACTCAGCATATTCTATGATTCTATGATTTTCCTTTTTAAAAACCACAAATCTCCAGAAAATGTAAGTTCTCACAGCTGCTCTTCTCCAGTATCTCAAAGCAGCAAGTATTTATCTGTAAACACACAAAATACTTCAGAGACTAACAGTACTTAAAGGAAGAACTGTAAGACTCAGATAAAATCATTACATTTTGGGGCCAGTACCCCAAGTTGCAGCAGTTTTCTTAATCCTTCCAATTCCTTAGCTACATCAAAAGCAGCTGCAGTCACATTTTTGACTGTAGAATAAACACATATCCTAAAAACATCCAAAAATAGTGTAGACTTGGCCACTGGAAAAAAAAAGTCTGTCAAACTTGATTTCCCTTACCTTCATGAAATTACAAAAATGTAATCAGCAAGCAGGCAATGAGACTAATTCTAGGCAGAAGAGTATTTTGACTGAAATATTGAGTCAAAGATGATCTCAGTGAACCAACAGATTTATTTCTAGTATGAACAAGATGCATGACTACTATATAAATAACACACCCTCCCTTAGCTTTAACCTAGATATCGCCAGTGCCAAAAGAGATATAGCAAGTTCTGATCCCTACAGGATATGTTGCCAAATGTCCATATTATTCTAACCAAACTGTAGCAGTACAAGGCATTATCCTATTCATATCTTATTTAGGTTTAATAAATTGAGCAGCAGAGCAGACTTTCCCTTAAATACAGGGATTTCTTGTCATGCTTGAAATCATGTGTACTCTTAGTGGGTGAAATATGAAAGAGAAAATAATGACTAAACTATTACTGAACCAGATTCTCCATTCTGAAACTGCCTTAATGACCAGGGTGGGGTTTTAAAAGAACTATTAGCTCTGATATCCCACTTAGTGCCGTACATACGTCTCATGTGAATATCCAATGTATTTTGCTACTTCAGAATCATGAGCCCTCCAACGAATTTTTTCATAGAAATTCGGAAGAGCATAGAAGTAAAATGAACAACTTTGCCCACAAGCAAGTGCATATAGTAGTTCTACCTTGCAAAAGACTTCAAACAAGTTCCCTTTTTATTGGAGCTATGTAACTGCACAATGAATTTAAAGACTGAACACCAACAACCCTTTTTTTTTTTTTAAGATTTTATTTTCTTGACCTCTCATCATCCATTAAGATTTCTTGGCGGTTTTTGCAAATCAAATAGTTACAGCTAAGTGAATCAAGAATCTAGCCAACTCAGTGCTCTGCACAGTGCAGGAGACCACACAGATTAATCCCTCTTTACTGGCAATGTGCAATACAATTTAAATATTTCCCAACATTAACATAAAAATATATTTTTAAACTATCAGATCTATCAACAACAGTAAACATTTTGGACAAAACCAGTTAGGCAAGTATTCCTCTCTGTACTGTACTCCCTTCCTCTATTTGTGTCACCACAGGACCTTAAGTTACTGAGTCCAAAACAGTACTCCACAAGGCTGGTAGCCCCTCTGCTCCAGCACTTTGATGGAGTGCCACAAAAACTCCCACTTCTCAGGAACATAAGAAAGGCAAGATGCTGGGCAGCACAGATGAAAACAGCTCAAGAAGTTTAAGAATTACCATTAATCACCTTAATGAACTCTAAATATGTTTGACTTACTGAATATTCACTATCACATTACTTCTCAATAAAAGCAAGATTACTAAGAGTAAGGAAACAATATTGTAAACACACATATTACGCTCATTTCTTTGTTGTAATGCAAAAGCTACAACAGCTTTCAGAGTTCCCCTACCTTTGGATAAGAAAATCTGAACTACTTAGTAATGCTACAGTGGAAAGAAATTGTAAACAATTTAATTGAGAAAATCTGATATAAAAATGAAGGGTCATAAGTTTCTGGACTAGCTATATTAAATACAAATTAAATGGGTTTTTCTTCATAAAAAAAAATGAATGAGATTTTGGGGCCACTTTCCCTAAAAGACAACAGGATTAACAGACCAAAGCAACCTTTCGATGGCACTTGCAAAGGTCTTGAAATAGGTGATGTTTATTTTCAATTCTTGATGGCCCAGGAGACTTATTCCAAGTCTTTAATAACTAAATTCAAACATCCTAACACTCACCCAAACTGAAACTAGGACTTTGTCAACTTACATTGATGTCATAGCGCTCACCATGTCCTTTATGCACCACTTTAATCTTTCAGAATAGGAACACAGAAACCCAATGTACTTTTTCTGCTGCTTTGAAGAGACAACTCTCTTTTTAGCCACTCAAAGAATGTGTTCTGCACTCTCTCATAATTTAATCACTGTCAGTCATAACAGCCTATTGTGAAAAATAATCCACTCATTTATTTTACCATCAGTGCACTCAAGCATGGTCAATTTACGAGCAACATAGTCACATGCATCAGCCACGAGAGATCCATTACAGAGGTGCTGGAAAGTTTGTGAACAAACAAGTTGCTTTTCTCTGATTATCCATAGGCTAAATCTAGAAGTCTCAGTCTTTTCATCCTATTTTCAAAGGAGAAACAAAGAAAAGCCTTCAAGCAATAGTTCTAGTGCTTAGTTCAACACATGCTCACACAGACAGTAGGCTAATTAAAACTTCAAATTGTAATATTAAACTATAGTAATAATATCATGCAAAACAGGTGCTGATGGAAGAAAATGTCATTTTAATATCATAGTATCTCACAGGACATCTGACATGAGCAGCACAGTTGCCACTGGAAGTATAGGAGCTATAGAAAGTACACTAAGGCTTGGGAGCTAGCAGGCTATACAATAACCAGAAGTTGCCAAATAGCACTCAGACCAATTGACATGCATGCATTTTATCAAGCCCTGCTCACAGTGTCAGGTTAATGAAATCATGCAAGTAACATAAGTAATAGCTTTGAGCCCTAAGAGATCCAGACGTTGCTAACCCAAGAATTGTTGCTATGTTTTAGCAGTTACAAACAGACTGAGGAGTTACACATGAGTACACACATTTTTTAGATGTTTGCACATGCATGTATGTGTGCCACTTAGCAACACCTGGACAGCCTAGAGAGTTGAGCAGAGAGAAAGATAATGAAGTTCAGCAAAGACTAGAGTTCTAGCAAGGAATAACCCCAGTGCATCAGTACAAGTTGGGAATTGACCTGCAGCAGCTTCACAGAGAAGGATCTGGGGGACCTGGTGGACAACAAACCATTCATGAGCCAGCAGTGCCCTTGTGGCCAAGAAGGCCAATGGTATCCTGGGCTGCATCAAGAAGAGCACTGCAGCAGGTCAAGGGATGTGATTCTGCCCCTCTACTCAGACCTAATGAGGCCACATCTGGAGTTCTGTGTCCAGTTCTGGGCTTCCCAACTCAAAAAATACAACTAACTACTAGAGAGATTCAAATTGAGGGTTACCAAGATGATTAAGGGACAGGAGCATCTCACTCAGAGCCATGACTGCTCAGTCTAGAGACAACTGAGGGAGTCTTATCAATGTGTACAGATATTTTAAGGATAGAAGTCAAGAGGATGGGGTCAGACTTTTTCAGTGGTGCCCAGCAACAGAACAAGGAACAATGGACAAAGTCATATGAAATTCCATCCAAACGAGGAAAAACTTCTTTACTGTGAGAGTGAAGAACAACATGCTGCCCAGAGAGTTTGTGTAGTCTCCTATTCTGGAGATACTCAAAACATGCCTGATCATGATCCTGTACAACCTGCTGTAGGTGAATCTGCTTTGGCAGGGAGGGTGGACTAGATGATCACCAAAGGTCCCTTGCAACCCCAGCCATTCTGTAATTCTGTATACTATAGTCTGGTCTCTCTCATACAGCCAAAGATTCGTCAGGAAATACCCTCCTGTGAGACATCATATAAATTTCTATTATAATACAGATTGTCAGGAAATCATTCAGATTATAATAAATACTAAAGCCTTTTAAGATTTTTCAGCTGATAACTGCTAAAACTGAATATGTAAAATTTTCTCTTAACCAGAGCAACTCAGTGAATCCTGCTTTTTTATGTGCCATATGCAGAACACTTGCACAATACCCAGTCTTAAAGTTCTGTCGTCTCTCCCATTTTAAAAACAGGATATAATTAAAAACATAGTAGTTTAAAGAGCCCAGACTTCCAGTATTACCATTTTTAGTCAGGACATGCAAATAAACCTAGAAATAGTTACCACTAAGTTTAGAAAGAAACCCAACTAAAAGCAGCATCACTTGGAGCACTCAGCCATTAAGTTCCTTGGCAAGCTACACTGAGGGAAATGCCTCACCTACCCAACCTTTTGGCATTAGAATGATGCTACAGGGCAACCTATGTGGGAGACATGGCAGACATCACTGTACATCCTGCCAAAGCCTCACACACTTATCTGGAGAAAAATCATAGAAGTACTACATACGCTGAGAAATTGGAGCACTCATTTGTATTACACTGTGCTCCATAATGTACCCAACCAAACCAGCATTGCAATTCTCAGAGCATACAGAGATTAGGTATTGCTTTAACTTTGCCAGAAAATATTCCCAGAAAAATCATAGGTAAATTTTGATTATTGCAGGAAGACCTGCCTACCAGTTAAAGTATAATTAATCTGCCACATGGACACTCAATCACGTAATATAATGCACTCCAGCTAATTAATAGAGCCAGTGTATTAGGCAGGTGCTAAGGTATTCCTTGTCCTGAAGTGAATTTTGGCTGCTAGAAGAAAGCCTGCTTTGAATGCTTTTACAAGGAAAATTAATAAGTGACTTCCATCAGAAACCCACAGTGTATCAGAGTTGTCTAAGAAAGTATATATATATATACAAATACAAACTCGTATGAAGAACATCATGGCTATTTCCCCAGTTACAGAAGTTTAGCCTCTAGAAGCACTTAGTATCACAAAATATGACTTTTCAGTTAAAAGCAAAATTATATACTTTGTGCTTATAAAGAAATAACTCTAAGATGATAATGTAGCAAAACTTCTGCTTACTTTTCCACTATGCTACATATCACTATACCATTCAACTTATAGGTGTCAAAGCAGTAAAGCAATAGAGCAGCACCACAACTAGCCAAAAAAACTGATGTAACTTTAAATCAAGCCAATACTTTACAGGAAACCTTTTCAGGCTCCAAAGGTTACTACTGTTAAATATTTCAAAGTAGTCTGTGAGAAGCAATTTTTCATGCAGTGGTCAGTATTACAGTCTGACGAGCACTCAGAAAGAGGCTGAGAACAAAAGCTGGAATTTGCTACTCAATTAGGTCAGAAACACTAGTGCCTCAACAAGCAAACACCAGCAAATACACCCAGTCTTTGCCATGGCTAGAACCTCTAACTCAGCAACACTGATGTTTGGGACTCATGCACTGAAAGTCTGCCACTTGTATACTAATACATGTACATTCTGAACATGATACAGTAACACAAAAATCCACCCCATGAATCTCGCCTGCTAAGTTAGGCTATCAGGCTTCTCTTAAAAAAAAAAACAAAAAAAAAAAACAAACCAAAAAAAAAGCTGGGTTTTGATCATTAGTTTTTTTTGTTAATTTTTTAACTGTGTGTCCCTGCTACCTCCCCAACATACAAGCTATTTCCTATCAGAAAAAACTGATGGCAATGTCTCTCACTATATATACCTTATACAGATATTTAATATAAATTATTACCTATAAATTCCAAAAAACTGCCAGTTGTCACTCTTACAGAAGTCTTCAGTTTCATAATTAAGTCTAAAAGGTAATGCTGGTTTTCAAAAACAGTTCTGTGGACTTAAGCGCAAGACAAATATATTTATAAACCTACAACTTAAAAAAGCTTACCTAATTGACTCCCCTTTATTCTGTGAGCAACTACGTGATCCCAGATGGTCTGCAACTAAAGCAGCCTAGAAGTGGGTTCCCTGTCAAACTAATTATCAATATCAGGATATCACAGGAGCATGGTCACTTGAATCCCCACTTGCCATACAGACATCATAGCATCATCCTGATATGACAGTGAATCCCATGTGGACCTACTGCGCTCAGCATTCCCACTCAGGAGCTACTGCTAGTGCTTCAATCTCTAAGAAAGAGTGTGCAACTCTTGGATTCTCAGCCAAACAAACATTCTGGTGTGAAACAATTTATTTTGCTACTGACAGTTAAACCAGATCCACGTTAATGTCTATTTAAAATTATGGGTATTTCTGAAAATTTCTAAATAATTAAAAGGAATACCTGTTATAATGAAAAAAAAAATTACTGGATCTGTAGTCAAGAGAAATTCTAATAGACTGACAATGCAACTGTTTGCATCAGACTCTAAAAACAATGAGCAAGTTATTCCACAGAAATAAATTTAAAGAAAACTTGTTTTCTTCTGGGACAGACAGCACCTTATTTTACAGTGACTGGCTTGTCAATATCTCTAACCTGAGGCTGCCTTTAGAACAAATATATAATCAATTCCACTTTGAAATATACTGTATTGCAGAAACTGAGAAATATCCTTCTATGAAACTATATGCATTAAAAATTAAAGACACACTGGTCATCTCAGAACTCACCGTCAGGGCAACCCCAAAACCAGCATCCAAGTAATATGTCAGATACAACAAATACTAACAATCGGTTCTCTTCACATGGTTGTTCTACAGAATAAGTAGAAAACAGCCTTGAAAGTGAACATTTTGTAGAAATAATAGAAAAAAACAGATTTGACAAGTCAAATCTTTAGTAGTAAGAAGTTTTGTATTGCCATGACACAACCATCTTTATTCCAGTATTAGACTGATTACTGTGCATTTACTTTTTTGAGAAACTGAAGACTTTGATGGTAGTTAACATATTTATTTGACTTATAAGGAATTGTGTTTTTTTCCAGAATACTGTTTTCTACACAGTGGATTTACTGGTTTGGCTAGTTTCTCCAATTCCAACAGCAAACTAGAGCAGTATCATAGGTCAAGCACCACATTTCTCAAATTACCTTCGCTTTAAGTTTTGTACACATTATTGAAACACTAAGCTTTTCAAGGTTTCTTCAACCCTTTATCCTACTGCTAGCACCCTGATAAGCTGAAAAATCTAAAGGAAAGTTATTTTAAAGAAAATTAAAGCTATCAAAGGAGATTCATCAGTCATTATGAATGCATTTTCAAAAGCAAATTGCAAAGATACTTTGAGTAGGATATTAGCCATTTAACTAATTTGAAAGTTTAGAAACAGAGCAACACAAATTAAAGGCTTCCCAGCAGTACTGACAAAATTGCCTCTTTCCTGTAAAATTCATTTTTGCTGCAGCAACATTACTAGCTCCAACTTCCATCCTTTCTTCCATAGTTAAGGAGTCCCAGTGACATCCCCAGCATCACTGCCACAACTGCAGTCCTGCTGTCTGCATACTATGCTCCTATATTCTATCCAAATTCCTGACCTTTGACAGCTTCCCAGAAATCTACCCACTTACAAGCAGAACAGAAACAGAGCTAAGGATACTGCAAGAATTAAGCTTTGCTCTAGTTTGCCTCTACTGTTTGCAACAGAGAGTTATTGCAATGACAAGCTGTTCTCTTACCCTCCCTTCCCATAACAGGGATTCCCATCCTGCCCCCCATAACAGGATGGGGCAGGATGCAGAGGCAGAGGAGGGGGTTGCAGACCACACTCAGTATTAGCATACTGAGCCACTCATGCAGCCTTTGTGACTGAGCAGACAAAACAGATCCTCCACCCAGAGAATCTCATTGGTTTTAGATTGTGTTGCTGCCCTTATCAGCCCCCATGCTACAGATCAATTCAGTAACAAAAACTGTTACATGGCAACCTTTGTTCATACCTTTTCCTTTCGAAAACATTAATATAATTACTTTGTTCCCAACGTTAACTTTTGATTAGAAAGAAAATCCCAGTTGTTTGGCAAATTTTTGTATAATCAGTCCAATCAACCCTCACAAGAGTTTAAACTAAGAACTTCGGTTAAACTCATTCTTTGAGTAAGGGTGGGGAGAGAAAGAAAACAGATTGCTACTACTACTGAAACAAAACAAGAAGAAATTAGTTTGTTTCCAGCTCCTGCTAAATTCACTGAATTATTTCACTTGAACCTCCCGAAGTGCCCCAGGAGACATTCTTGTGCATTAACTTTGCAATTACACTACAAAGCGATAGTATAAGTTCTTCCTCCCTTTACAGCTGTCCCTCTGTTTACAGCTTCACTTTAACTGAACTGTTGCCAGCTACTGCATTTTACACAGACTCTGGCGATACATATATTACAAAAACTATTGTATGCCACCTGCATTTTCACTTTAACACTCTTCTTGATATCTGCAATATCTACAACTTGCCAATACTTCTCAGCCATAGGCTCATTCTTTAAGCGTTTACAAATTGTTCTCCACGATTCCACACAATCTGTCAGTCATTAAGAGCTTTGCATTTTAACTGGAATTATGTCATAGGCGTAAAGTATTTTCAATAGTAATTTGAAGAATTATTTTTTGTGTCTTATTAAAGCAAGAAGTATTGTTACTTTCATTCAGGAATACCAAAGAGGCGCATAATTGAACTGTTAGGTAAGACAGCACCATTTTTTTTAATCATTCTATCCATCCAGTTAAGTCTTGCCCCATTTGATATCCTCAAAATAAAAGTAATTTACAATGCTCTTTCATTCAACTTTTCATTGCAGTGCACATCAAGTGTGCCCACTACTAACCAAGTTAATTTTTAATAAATGGAAGGAACAGCAGTTCCATACCTGGAAGAAGGATGTTAGGTACCATCTAATAAAAAAATAATGGCCAGACTTCGCGAACGAAGATCTGTGGAAGGTCTTTGTACGCCTTCCAGCCTGCGCATTGGATTTATTTTAGGTGGGACACAGTGCGCGCAGAACTGAGCCCACCCTTTAATCCTGAGGTTCATCTGCCGGGGCCAAGCGAGCTTGGACAGTGGCAGCGAGGTCCTCAGGACGTAGGTGGATTGCCTTACAGGGCTAACGGGCTCCACCTGCCCGGGGAGTGTCCCCAACCGGGAATCGAACCCGGGCCTCGGCAGTTACAGTGCCGTGTCCTTAACCACTAGACCACCAGGGGCTCCCTTAGGTACCATCTAGTAAGGCTACAATTGCTCATTACAATTTTGGTTTAATATGTGTCTCCCCAGCTGATGTCTAAAATGAACTATTTCACGTATGTAGTTTAGGGAGAACAGCTAATGGAAACAAACAAGGAACAATCTCTTTGTAGGATTTGTGAAGAAAGCTGAAGCAGCAGTCTCTTAATGTGGTAAGGGAAAGCAGGAATATAGAAGTGTGTACAGTGGGAGAAGCTTCCTAAACGGAGAACTGCTGCCAAAGGAATTACAAGTAATCAACCCTGTTTGTTTTTATGCTATAAAGACAACAGATACTTAATCTGTGAAATCAACAATAACCTTTTTCTGCTAATTAATACCAACTCAGTGAATGACCTATATGATACAATTACAGCAAACAGTAACAGTAATGTAATTGTTTTGTCTTGCCTGTGGTTACAATCTCTTGTGAAATAGCAAGTCCTCAGAAATGAGATTCAGGATAGGTATCTAGAGGTAAAGACCAATCATTACAAGCTGTTGCTGCTTTGGGAATCCACTTTTTGAATCTCTGTACAGAGAAACCTAATCTTGTAAAATATCTTCAGGAAATGCCAGACACATTTGTGATGTTATGAACTCAATTTCAGATTTCATACTAGATAAGAAAACCAACTCTCCTTTATCTTCATGACAAATTCTTATTCAAAACCTTGGTTCTAAAAATATACAAAACACTTGGCATGTGGAAGATACATGTGAAACTGTGGAAGACTACACATTTATTTCAACAGTTCTTTTATTTGCAGCACTTTGGTTTGCCCTCAAAGATAAACAAGTAATTTGTTGTACTAATCCAATTCCTTTGCATTATGGAGAGTACCTTCCACATGTGCAGTAACCGAAGTTTTCACTCTTTGTAGCTTCAGCTTTCCTTGCTGCTGACTTAAAAACCTACGCTTGAGATCAAACCACATACCAACAGATGTGATAAAACTGAGCTAAGAGCACAACAATTTGTCAGTCAGGCATTTCACACAACCAAATAGGTAGATAGGAAATTTACATGCCATAAAAACAGACCGCAATATACAGCATACATGAAGTTTAAAAGAGCGTCAATAGATAAGATATAGATATTCTAAATTTTAAGATGTAGGCTTTACACTTCAAGGCAAATTTTAAATACCTTAAAATTTGCTTGAAAGCCTGAGTTGGAAAGACATGCAATTCTATGATTTTTCCATTCTCCATATTCATTCCACAGAATGATAAAATGTACTTGTAGATGGAATAAAATTTCAGAACAGTGTTCTATTCAAGTTATTTAGAAGAACAAGAATTTAGCATAAAACATTGGACTTATATTAATGTAGCACTGTAATATAAACATTATTAAGCATATTTATATTAACAATTTGGCTATCAAACCACATACCAACAGAAAAAAACAAAAAAAAACCACCCCAAAAAAAAACCCAAAACAAACAAAATTAAACAAGCACTAAACTCTTCTTAAAAGAAAAAAAAAAAATAAAAAAAAAATCAAAGGATAGCTGGGCA
This sequence comes from Pachyramphus minor, assembly GCA_013397135.1. Lineage (NCBI taxonomy): Eukaryota > Metazoa > Chordata > Aves > Passeriformes > Tyrannidae > Pachyramphus > Pachyramphus minor. Next base: position 2,978 of record VYXB01001930.1, on the reverse strand, counting down.
TCTAGTCTTTCCCTCTGAATCTTTCCCATACAAGGGCATCAACTCTCTTCATTTGCCTCTCTTCGCACTTCAATTTAACTTCATTTAAAATATCTAGGTTATTTGAGCAGCATGGTCACCACACTCACAAAAAGTCTTAACAGAAAACGTAACTATGCTCAACTATTTTTCCCCCTGTTCTTTTGTAAATGGGGAAGCCATTGTCACCTCAAATGGCACAGTTAGCAATACAGGTCTGATCACTGACTAAGGATTAAAATTCATCACACTTTGGCCCCAGTAAAACTTAAAGATTTAGCTATCAATTCTACACTTGAGAAGCAAGAAAAGACTGAGTCCAAAATTTCTAGAATGCCTGTGTGGGCAACACTGTTTGTAATTCTGGGGGTTGGTGCACTCAAACAATGGTTTATAGGAGATCTTTCAGATATAATTAGATTGCAGACCATTTGTTCCATCACAACAAGCCTGAACTGTCCTCAAATTTAGACAGTATTTACAGGATATTTAACTGGAATGCATGAACTAGAAGCATAACCATAATCTTGCCTTCTCCAGCTATTCCTTACCTTCTCTTTTCCCAGTGCACTAGGGAAGGAAAAGGAGCCAAAGAGACTAAATAGTACCCATCCCCACAGAGCTTTCTGTCCTGATGCAGAGACTGGGATTTATAATCAAAACTGTCTGGGACACAGACTGCTGCTAGTGTTGCCTGCAATGCTGGCAGGCTGTTAAAGTTACAAAGAAAAAAGTATGTGCCAAAATATGTACTCTTGCTTGCCAAGCATATAATCCTGATGCATACTTCCTGATAGGAAAAGGATTTAATAAATATGAGACAATTTCCTTTTCCCTTTGCTTAGAAACGATATTCTTTCCCACATGCTTAAGGTCAGAGAAAAAGAAACAGCATAGCTTCCACACTGAAAAGACGGGCAGTTAATTCTCTGCCTGGAATACTCTGTTTCATCTGATCAAGATCAAGTATATTCTGTATTTTCTTAGCAACTCTGATGACAATCACCAAGACAAGTTTTGGAATCTAACAGTCTCTGTCTCCTGTTACTCATGGAGCACTTCAAAACATGTTGGAGGGCTAGATTTGTTGGAAGATACAGACCCAATCATTGCTGGGCTCACTCTACAGTATGCTCTACTAGGAGGTTCTCTCCCGGTTGGAAACAGAAAGGGAATACCTGTGAAGGACTATGGGTTTTGTACTTGAGTCATGGCATGTCCTTGTTTAAAATAAGAGAAAGGAAGTTTGCTACAAAACTTTCCATGTCAGACATTTTAATTAGATAACAGGATACATATAGGTTAAGGGATAGCTTAAAAAGGCCACAGTAAGAAGAGCAAGATACATGGTCAGAGAATTGAGTACAAACAGCATTACAGAGCCGAGCCACTCAAGCTCACTTCATTACTATAGCATGGCAATATTTAGTAAGTAATTTAGTATATTACCATAAGTGATACCACACAAACAAAGCCAGAGTTTCAAAGGAGCCCTCATTAAGGAAAAACTAAGGGTAGCTAACAATACATCCAAAAGATCTTGTTGAAGAACCAACATGAAGGAAGTATTAATAGCTATGTTAAAACCCTGTGCCAAAAATAATCTTAATGCATTTAAGGAAACTCTTACCTCAATAATAAGACTTTCAAAAAAGAATCAGTTGTCATTTACATCTAACAGAGAAGAGTTTCCAGAGATGATGGAAGAGAGAGATGCCCAGTACTGAGAGATGCCCAGCAAACGACTGAAGTGTTACTAAGATAATGATCATGACTATTTTCCATGACTTGCAAAATCCTTCTAGCTAACATCTTTTCCTATTTGTAAAAAAGGAGGAAATAAGACCTTTTACTCATGACAAGCTGTAAGAAATTTCAGTTATTAAATAAGATATATTCAGCTGAGCTAACATAAAAGCTTAGAGAGGATAGAGCAAAACAGCTGACATGGTTTTTGGAGCAAAGGTTGTAAGCAAGGTGTCTGTCTTCTCCCAAGTAACAAGTGATAGGACAAGAGCAAAACATCCTCAAGTTACACTGGGGGAGGTTTAGATTGTACATAAGCAACAATTTCTTCACTGAAGGGATGGCCAGGCACTGAAACAGGCTGCCCAGTGAAGTACTTGAGTCACCATCTTGAGTCACATACCTCTGAAGGTATTTAAAAGACTTGTAGATGTGGTGCCTGGGGACATGGTTTAGTGGTAGACATAGCAGTGTTAACCCAATAATAGTTGGATTCAATGATCTTAAAAGGTCTTCTCCAACCTGAACAATTCTATGGACACATTCTGTGGACACAACCAAGTTTATACAGCAGCAAGATTTGCCTCACAGCAAAAGGCAGTCTACAAATACTCAGTGTTACCAAAAGTATTAACCATTCTTAAAGTAAAAAATAGGCAAAAGAGTTAAAGATTTCCATCATCAGAAGTATTTCAAGGTTCTGTTATCCTGCACTGTGCAGGAAAAGGTCTTAGACTGATCCATCTCCATGGGTCCCTTCCAACCTCCACAATTCTATAACTCTGGGAAAAAGTAAAATGAGTAGCCACCTTCTCCAAGCCATGCAAGAGGAAAAGGGAAGCCAACTTAAGTCAAGAATGCCTTCGTGTTCTCTTATGACAAATACAAAGTACTTCACAAAAATAAACCTAGAATTCCTACATCAAACAAGCTATTACCTAATCAAACCAAAACCAAAAAATACCAACCATCACCATATGTGTTAGTAACAGGATGACAAATATTATTTTGAACTCCAACAAGAATGCTGCTTGAAACATTACACCTGTTGGCCCCATTTCCTACAGAAATAAGTCCTATGCAATTGTACTGCCTGTTCATCTGCTTGTTAACCTTCTCTAGTAAGTTTTAAGTTCAATGGTCAATTTTAACCAAATTTAGTAGAGGTCCAGACATCTCAATACCACTCAGTTCCTACAGGACAAGCAAAGCCA
>VYXB01001929.1:134173-164154 GCA_013397135.1 Pachyramphus minor | reverse complement strand
TTTTGTCACTCAGAGCAGTTCTTTTCTAAAGAACTTCAAATGTTATCAGTGGTTTATGACTAGCTTGAATTTCAGTCTTTACGTGTATTCCTACACATTTTCAAAACCTTATCACAGAGTAGCAGGAATCTGAGCCTTTCTGTCAGTTCTGTGCCATCCCTCTCTGAAGGGGCTTTAAGAGGTTTATTTATGTATTTTACATGGTATGATTATAAAAATTGATGGAGATGATAAGAATTTGCAGCCTATTTTCTCTAAGATGGGCCAAAAGTTGTTTCCTAGAGATGTACCTTTAGAACAAAGTAAAAATTCAGTTAGACTTCCCCTAAATTTTTTCTAAGTTCTCAGAATTTGCAGGATTCCTGAGTCAGAGATGATTTTTCATATCTTAGAAGGCTTCAGATATTCATCTTCCATTAGCTAGTTCAATTTTCATTTGACCCTGTGTGAAATATTAGGTTTCACAGCATCCCGTGGTGAAGAATTTCCACTGTGTAATTACCTATTGTGTGTGTGTAAGATCCACCTCCTCTGATTGTCCTGACTTGTCCTTTTCTGGATATTTTTTTTTGAAAGCAAAAAACTGTAGGACTCACCACAGATTTACAGAGTGATAAAATTCTGTATTCTTTCCTACTTCTTACCTAGTAATTCCCAATAGTCAGTGTGGGGTTTTGATCACTTAGAAGACTTTGTCATGACACTTTCTGTTATAAACTCAAGTCCAGTTCCTGACTCATTGCTGTCAACTAACAGACCATATTTTATATCTTCCCCATGAACTCATGGGGAATGGGAGAGCAAGGGTATGTCCTGTGTTCATCAGTCTGTATTTATCTTATTAAATTTCATCTGTAATCCTAATCTCTAAGTACAAAGTTCCACAAAGTTCTTCTGCAGTTCTGCACAGGTAGTTCCATCATTACTCCCTAAGCACCCTGGGTTTGTCATCAAACTTTGACAACTCTCTATATACACCCTTAAAGAATCTGAGTTTTCTAGATTTGTGGCAGTCGGCTGTCATGCACATTTGTCACACCCATGCAGTAAAGGGAGAAAGGCTACCGAGATATCAGAGCCAAGGAGGAGAAGAGTGAAACAGTCGCAGATTTTAATTATTTGCTCATGCATTCATTGGATCTACATTTGAGGAGACTGATGAGGAAAAGATGAGACAAAACCACTCTTTTGGAAAAAGTCATCTCTGAAACATGGTCTTGTTCATAAAGTGAAATTCCTGCAAGGCACATCAGTTGATAATATTTTAATGGAGTTTAGACTTTAATCCTAAAGTTTAACCTAATCACTCTTCAATCAGTTTAGAACCTCTCTAGCAGACTTAAGGGGAGAAATATATCACAAAGTAGCCTGTTTGCTATTTCTGTCATAGTAGAACTACTACAGCAGGTTACAGCAGGTAGCATTGCTACCATGCAGATTTGGTCAAAGTGCATGAGAAATGAGACATCTCAACACACTGTGTTGTTACCAGAAATAGCAAACAGACCCACAGCAGTCTTCCAGTATGCTTTATTGTGACGGGAAGCAGAAATGTTCTCCCAATTACTCATTACTTTTTTATTTATTTACCTGTTAATTTATTAACACACAGGCACTGTTCAGAAATGCTGTTGTACTTATCCCAGTGAAACCCTCCTTCTGGCAAGCCTGAGCTAGCTTGTGAGCTGTGTGTCTTGGGTCAATAAATTCTGACACTGCTGGACATACAGAAACCAGGAGGATACATACCAGATCCAGTTGCTGCCTGCTGCTAATGAACTGCTCCTTGAGCTTCCTAGTGTCAGCTGAATGGCACAGAAGATACATGAGCTAAGAAACTCCCAAGCTAAATAGAAGCAGACATGTTACAGAAATAGCTGTAAAGTATTTCTGTATATATAAAAAGTATACAAAGAAATACAATAAAGGTGCTTTTTGGGGTAGTGACTAACACATAAACTGCAGACAACAGAACATGAGAATAGCTGTGGAGGGATGTAAGCAGGAGCAGTTGTGGCCCAGAACTATTGGTTTGGATCACAGCCATTAGCTGCACTACCCAAAGGGGTAAGGTAGAGTAAAAGACTCCCGAACTACGTCAACCAGTTGAGTAACTGGTCTGGGATAATGTTGGTTTCCACATATTAATGCAACTTTTTCCTGTTGGCCTATGGACCATACAATACATTCTGCACTGGGTCTCCAGGCATTGCCCTACCAGCTGGTTTGGCTTTCATTTGTCAGGTGGCATTGGATGTGTGGTCTGCCATAGGCTCCTGCAAAGTTAATCTGGCCTTCAGCAAGGGAAATAACCTTGTATTTATCATTGTTCCAATTTTTTCCATGCCCTGCTGTAGTTTTTGCCCTGAGATAACAACATAATTGAAATGCAAATAGATAAGACAGAAATTAATAAAAATACCTATTTTCTTTTTGTTCTTGAATTTCCAAATAAATGGAGGAACACTGTGTGACTTAGAAAACAGCCAGAGACTTTTGACTAGCCTATTTCATGATAATGTATTTCACTGAAAATTAAGAAGCCATTTCCTGAGGCCACCTTACTTTGCTGCTGGCTGGCTGCTCTAAAGTCAATAGCATAATTGTGCACTCTGTGCTACCAAATGCAGATTATCATCTAAACTATGGTAGTAGACAAAACAGATTCACTACAAGCTGTTCATGAGTTCATGAGTTCATTTATCAAAACCTATTTCTACACTGTCAGATGCTTTGTTAATCCATTGTGAATTTTCTGATAGAAAGTTGTGGGTTGTCAGTAAAGCAAAATTTGGGATAGCTTCTTTAAACATAGTGGTCTTGGGAGCTGTGAGGAATCACAGGTGATTATACTAAATGTCTGAGAGGAATTCTGTCCTCTCTGTCCCCTCCTAAAGTATGCCCATTGTTGATAATGGCTGTCTTCCTTTTGTTGGTGTTCATTGTGGAGAGAAATGCACTGGTTATTTACTGATAAAAATGAGATGGCAGTAACAAGCAATGGAAGACAGTGTTGTTTTTCATTTTGCATTGATGCCCCTCTACAGAGGCATGCATTTCTCACATTAATCTTCTCAAAGCCTTTATTGTCTTGACTTCCTGTTACAAATCAAACTGGTGATGGCAGCCCCACAAAATCCCATTAGCATACTGAGAGCAGTGTATTACAGTACCAGGCAATAGAATAAATCCAGAACAATAAGTATAATAGGGAACGCATTACCCCAAACTGAAACAGCATCTCTGTACTGAGTACCAGTCTATGAAGGTGCCTTCTCCACTGCTTGAAAACAAATAAACAGCATTTTTAGGGTTAAGTTGCACTGTCAAGTAAAATCCGGCTAGTTTGAGACAAGGAAAACAGAGATGCAAGAGGAGCTACATGCCCAGGTGCAACTGTCTGTCTTCCTGTTCATGGACTCTAATTTTAATTTCTTTGATATACTGACTTTCAGGTATAAAAACCTTCTTATTTTTTGATCTGCAGATATAACTGAACCCTGCAAACAGCTGAATTTATTTTATAGTCCTATTCTTTTCTTGCCTGGCATCAATGGTGAGCACATGACAGCAGCCTTCTGAAGAGAGGCTGTCTTTAAAAGCACCAGGGCTGATTTTTAGAGAAGCCTGGACAAGAAGGGAAATTGCTAGCTAGTAGACAGTCAAGAAACAGCCTGCTGTGGATGAGCAGGAAGACAGCTGGTTCTTCAACCTAGCTAATACATCAGTAATGCTGACAGTTCTCAGGGCAGGCCTGTATATGGCCTCTCTGTAGGAGGTCTTAATGGCCAACAGTAAAGGTACATATAGTAGGCAACCTTTGGGAAAAAAGGGATAAACCAACTAGGATAAGGAATAATTCTACAGAGGAATTAACACTTACCTTTGCTTCAGACAGGGACTGTAAAAGCCTCTTCAAAGGTGTGGATTCCAACTGCCTGACAAATACCAGTGTGTTCAAAGCTGGGAAGGCAGCTATATTTTTCCAGAATGAAAAGGATGATCAATTTGAAAGATTTTTAACAAAAGCTGTCAAATATTTTAAAAATGTCTCCAAATCAGACTTGTATTGACATAGTTTCTGATGACTAATCACTTTCTATTTTTAAATATAGGTTGTAATTCTGAAACTGGCGAGTTCAGATTTTTTCATGATACAGAGCTTGTGTCAGTAAGTTTGGTAATATAATGACATGGAATATACTTTCCTCTCTGAAATGGTTTCATTTGTAAGTGAGTCTGTGGCTTGACAAGAAGGTCCAAAGGATCTCTTAGACCAACAGTCTCCAGTTAGCTCTGGTATTCTCTTTGCAAATGAACAAAGCAGTAAAATACGAAATGAGAACTTCTCAATAAAGATTTGTATTAGGACAAACATTTATCAGTTTGGATGTTCAGCTGAATACAGCTGAAGTGCATTGTCATGGGTCTTAGTAGTAGTTACTGTTATTTGGTATATTCTCCTGTCATTGTCTTTACAAAATTCAGATTAAATGGTGAAAAGAAAAACCCTCAAAACCAAAAGAAAACATGTGATCTTGTGTGATATCTTTTTGTTCCTTGTTTCCAGATGGGCTAGTCCTGCTTTTACATCAGAAAAAATAGTAAGATCTCCATGAATTAAACCAAAGATGGGGATAAATGAACATCTTCAGAAGCTCAGAAGAAATGTTCCATTCAGGAGTTCAGGTTGAAGTTGGATAAAGGTTTGAAGTTAAGAGAGAAAGGTGACACACAGAAAAGCTTCTAGTTTTTGCTAGGTTCGTTTAAGTTTTCAGGCAGCTGTCTTGCCCCAGCAGATGATGGTTGCACAAAAAGCATGTCAAACAGCAGATACAGGCCTCATTACTTGAGCATGAAAGGACTGTTAGAATTTCCCTCCTTAGGATATCGAAGAAGATGCTCATACAGGTTTTGTATAGAAAGACAGAACCTAGAAAGGAAGATTTTTCTTGCGGAGTATAGACAGGCATGCAAGAGATTTTTAAGTCACATAGATCCACAAGATCTCTACTTCATCTGTTACTGCATATCACATGCCCAAGAAAAATTTCTTTCCCCTTAAAATGGAGATCGTCCAGTAAAACAGATGAAAAATGAGGTTGAACTACAGGAAGGGAGTATGAAAATTCAACAATGTTGCCTACAGGCTGCTCCAGAATTCATAAAACCCCATTTCCTCAGCAACACCTGTTTAAGAATATTCAAGTCCTTTTAGCAAACACAGTAACTGTCCTTACCTCCAGAAAAAATGCTGAAGTATTCTTAGTTGTAGAAAACTACAAGAGAGGAGACTTAATCATTTCCTGTGATGATAACTCCTTAATTAAGGGACGAGGAATGTTAACAATGTTTTTCAAAGAAAAACCCAAGTAATCTAACAAATACAGAGGTACTCATATATCTACGCATACTGTGAGAGGGAACATGCTAAAAACGTTATAGCTAAATGGCAGTTGATTGTACAGCTTTTGAAATTACTACCAGCAATCGTGTAACTGTTTTTCTCCCCATAGTACCATGTACATGCAATACATGTCATAAAGACCTGTGAAACAGAAACTACTTCACGTTCACCTACCTGCTTCAAAATATTGCCCTTGTAAGATTGTCTTTAAACAAATTTAAAGTGGTTTCTGAACCACTTCAGAAAGTGCATATGCAGAGCAAGGTAATGGGTGAAATTATTCATCTTTCCACTACTTGGAAGATCCCTTTTGACACAGTGGGCTCATGCTTTCTAAATTGTTAGTTATTGTTGTAATGAGGCGAAAACACCACTTAAGTGTGTGAGTCCTTAAAACACCACTAATGTACATGAAGAGAGATATGCATTTTTTCACACTAATCTCATATTATTCAGTAGTAATGAGTTGCATAGAGAGCTGGTCTTGAAAGTTCAGTTTCAGCTTAAACTGACCTTTGAGATTGAGTGTTCCTCTAATGTTTAAGTTTTCAAAATATACGTGTAGCACAAGAAATAAAATTATTAATGTGATACATAACATTCAGTGTAAGAAAACCATTAACAAATATTTTAATAAAGTACATTTGTTCGAAGTCTCCATAAGAAAAGCTTATTACAACAGTAACCCACTCTGTAATACCTTCTCTTAATGCTAAAAGCAAACTGAATGAAAACCACCTCAGAGGTGTGTCTGAGCATAACTCGCTTTGAACAAGAGCATATTAAGTTTATGACAGACCAATCTTCATTTATAACAAATCAATAGAAGATCTTGAACACTCAAGCCATTGCTGCCCTGCAAACAGATGTGACTTCCCCAAGCTCTACTTTTGAGATGCAGTCTTACTTCTCCTTCAGATCTGGCAATGTGAAATAATCTATTCCTCCTTAAAAAAATAAAATCAAAAAGTAGTCTGCAAGTGATGTTATTGACTACAGACACTGAGGAAATTCTGTGCATTTGCGTAAGTCCCTCCTACTATTCTGGTCAGATTAGGGTTTTGCTGCGTCAAGCCCTATTGTAAAAATGCTTCCTGTTTCACAGACCACAAGCCAGGATGCAGAGAAGATTTTAGAGATCTAAAATACACTTTTGCTGTGTAAATATGAATTGCAGTCCTCAAAAAAGTCACTCAGCTCTTGCCTAAATCTGGAAAGGGCTCAAGTTTACAGCTTTACATTGATTTACACCTAGGCTTATGGTCATTCCTAAAATGACTGAGAAGCCCTGGCAATACCACACACTAATTTCTGTCTTGTGCAAGCACCACTGATTCCCAAAGCCCAGCTCTCTTTTCTGCTCAGTGGCTTAATACAATCCAAATAGTGAGAGCACATCTTCCAGATGGGGTCCTGCAGAAGGCATGGCCATTGCATTTCTCCCAAATGTGTCAGATGATGGACAGGATACCACTGCTCCTGCTGCTCTATGGGAAATCTATTTCAGTTGTCTTCCCTGCTTGAGAAGAACCTAAATTATCTGCCCAGATCCTTCCCTCCTTTTCTGTCACCTGCCCTGGTAAGAGAGGGACTCCATCGTCAGCTTTGTCTGTTGTGGATCCAGTTGCTATTGAATATATCAAAATAAAGTGGGGACAGATAGTGAGTGTGAACACGTCCATCTGTCATACTAAGACTAGTCCCTGTGTATTGACTTCAGATATTTTATCAAATGACTGTTTAATGTAAAAGACACCTAAATAGAAAGAATAAGGCAGACTGTTTGCTCTCAATGTGCACATGTCCAAGTGCACATTTTGAAGGTATGAAAAACTTAAAGGAATTTGATTATAGTGACCTATATTCAGACTGTTCATTCAGTTACATCAGTCCAAAACTGCACTGCAGGATGTCTGGTGCCGTATGTTACCTTCCAGCATGCCAGTCAATGAGGCAGTCAGTGAGGTACAGCACTTTCAAACTGCTGCTCCTGGGCAGGAAGAAGGAAGAAGAAAGGAAAGAAGGAAGGAAGGAAGGAAGGACTACTGTGCTTAGAGCACAAGTATTTTGTAACTTTGGACTGTCTGGATCCCCTGACAACTTTCAGTTTTTAATGGAGCTGAATATGTGTTTAGTCAAAATCTAGTCCTCATTTGATGACTGATGATTCATGTCTCTCATTTGGAGTCCATCCATTGTGAGGGGGTCCTTGCTTTTGTTATACTCAGTTCACTCCTCCTGTTTCTACGAAGTTTGTTAATGTCACAGGGTTCCTTGCTTTAGTTACCTTTTTTCTTTTCTTTTCTGTAACTGTCCTGGTTTTTTTTGTTTGGTTGGTTGGGGTTTTTTTCTAATTTCAGCCAAAGCAAACAGAAAAATATTGTAAAAGAAAAAATCTTTAGTGGAATTACATTTCCAGAAATTTACAAGTCCATAGCTCATCCAGAGATGATTTAGGCAAGTATGATTAATCTTTGAAATGTAGCATAAAACTCTACTAAAGCTCTGTGCCAAGCCACTAGCACTTTCAGTATCATCAGTATTGTATTAACCTGCCAGAAAAGTTCATTCTGACCTTACACCAGCTAATTGTCCCTATGGCTCTGCTAGCTTGCCTTCACCAGGGTTTTCCCACCATATGGCTTGCTGACCTGCAGAAAATGGTCACTAAACCTCTCTCTGAGTTCTGTAGAGATCCCTAATATGATGTGTGTTTGTCTAGAGGTCTCCCAGTCATTTATTGTACCCATTCCCGTATTCCTCAGAAGTGTAACCCTGGAATTGCTCCTTTATTCCCAGGAACATATCAAAGCCATGCAAGCCTAGGTTGTGCAATACTTTTGGAGGAACAGCTGCAGTCCAAGGAAACTCTAGAAAAAAAATGCTCTCATTTCTACTCATTGCCTTGTCCTATCTTGTTGTTATATCCATCTCTTGCAGAGACTTCCCAACAGATTTGCTGGGGGAAGGCAGGGGTAGGTGATTAAGATACACCTTCACTGAGGTTAAAAATAAAACAGGTCACTTCACTGCAGATTTCTCAGAGAAACAATGTGGACCCCCCATTGTAAATGAATTACGTTTTCTAAAATACCTCAGTGTTTTGGATGGTGATTCCAAGTAATTAGAAGAAATATACAGCAGGTAAGCAAAGTTAATATTTTAATCAAGTGCTTTTTTTGAATAATGAAACTGCATGATTTTTCTCTCTGGACATTAATAAAAGAAAAATAATAGAAAAATTAAGGATTTTCTTTTTCTGTTTGAATTCTATTCAACTTTATTTTAACTGAAAAGGGAAGAGAACAACAGGGGCCCTAGAAAAGCCAGTCAGTTCAACTAGTACACTGAAATATTTTACTTTCATATGAAAAATGATGATACTAAAAATGGTTGTTAAAGAAAGGAAGTCTCATATGTCTATCAGTTGCCGGCATTTTTAGCTAAGGCTAAACACTAAAATTTGTAATTTTTATTGTGAAGTTGTTAGGGGTTGCCTTCTCTGGGTCTCAAGCTTTCCAGAAGTTTCTGGTTTTAAGGATATATAGGTAATCAAAACTCAAGGTATTGTGAGAAAACAAAAGGTATTAATCTTTTTGAGTATTTAAATCATATGAGAAGGTAGACAAGACACATCATTTTATTTCTAGAATTATTCTCAATAATCCTGCATATTCAAGCAGAAGAGGACTTTATAAGTAAGCCCTAGATACAGTATACTTATTAAGTTTAATTTTTTTATAAATTCATATTTTCTCAGAAAATGAAATCGAGTGATCTGTTTTACTTTCAACTCAGCAGATTAAAATAATCTCTTAGGGTCTTACTGAGAAAGAATTGTACAAATACTTCATCAAGCCTATTTATATAAAGCTTCAGTACCGGCACCTCTGCATCTACAAAGCAGCATCTTTTCACAGCTCAGTTTGGGAATTTTATTTTCCCTTCATCCAACAATGATATCCTCAAAAATAATGAATGTTTCAGTCAGAGCTCCCACAGTTCTTTAAGAATACCACAAGGACCTCATGACTAATTGAAGAAATAGATAGCATGTGTCTTCACCAGACTTGATTTATTTTATGGACATTTTTCATCAACTTACAAATATTTTCTGATTGAAATTCCACATAATTTAATGTTCGCCATCTGGAATGTTAATACTCAGCATGAAGAAAAGAAAGTCAAAGGGAAAAAAAACCCCAAAACCAACATTTCTTTGACTCCCATGTCAGTAGTATCAATTAGCTACATGAATTTTCCACCTGCTTTCACTAAAGAATACGTGAACAGCTGCATCCTACAGGAAGACAACCTGATGCAGCCAACAGAAGCTATCAAGCACCTGGTCATTTCCTGTCACTAGCTTCACTGCTGCTGCAGATAACAAATCACACAGGCTTTGCCAGCTACCTTTGTACAAACTTTAATAAAAAAAGTTGCCACTATTTTGTTTTCTCTTAGTGAAATCCCTTTGCCTATTGATTTAAGTGTTTGGGCATTATGCTTTACTTTATGTGTATTGGTTTGAAAAGCATAATGCTGTATGCCCGGAAATTTATGGACCTCACAGTCTCTAAACAATAAGTACACCAAACTAATCCTCCAAATTAAAGAGAAATCAATTACTTTCTTTGGCATGGTCTAAGTCTGCTGTTAACTGGTAATATATGTTGTGGTGGGTAGTTGTATCTAATCTATTTATTTTCTTGAAGGAATACTATCACTTTGCCCTTATGTTTCACAGTATATCATGCAAACTTTCTTATTCCTCAAATTCCAAAAAGGAGACAATAATTTTGACCCTCCTCCACCCTACCACACCACCCCTCTGAAAAAAATAAAACAAAATGCATAGATAAGATGGATGGATGGATGGATGGATGGATGGATGGATGGATGGATGGATGGATGGATGGATGGATGGATAACTTCAACATGTCTGGCTAGTTGACTTACAGAACTGGAAGTACTGATGTTTTCAGATGTTCTGCATGAAGCACTAAGTTCCTTGCAAGATATCTGGACCTCTTGCAGCTTCCTGCTGCCAAAACTTTTGAGGGAATACCTTTCTCTTTCCTCATTGTTCAATCAATTTTCTTACTTGCATGTTATTATTCAGGTCTCTTGCTGAATAAGTGAATTAAGCTTCTATAGAGGTAAGACCATCTGTGGTGTTAGGCAGAGAGTGAGAATGCTTTCTGGAAGTGTCAGGGAATTATGAGATTTCTGATCTTTTTAAACTCAGGGATGGTGAACCCTGTAATTTTGACTTCGTTAGTTAGCAGATTTACCTGTCTGTAAAAACTGCCTTATGGACTGTCTGCCTTATTAAATGGCCGACACCATGCCTGGGGTCTGCAGAAGTCTGAATGCAAAACCATCTTCTTTAGAACTGTTTCTATACTCTTTCTAGTTCCAAATGGACCAATAAATTGTATTTTTCCTCAGTTTCTCCAGTAATGATCTAAAACAACTGTTGCAATGGAGATTTTGTATTGTACAGGCATATATGCACTGAGAACGCAGCCAGGGTTTGCTAAAAGAACCATGCCTAGAAATAGGGAAGATCCTTGAACAAGCCTTCCCCTGTGCTCTATGAAGGTCTCTGTTGCAAAGACTGTGTCTGTGTGGTCTTCCCAGGTCCTCAGCAAACACAGGCTCACAAAAACAGCAGTAACACATAAGCCCACATCTGTACAGGACTTTGAGCAGGCTTTGGGGCATGAGTTATGCTGGTGTAGCTACATCGTTGCAACCGAATACCTCTGTTAGGCCAGCTCACACTGGGAAATGCAACACAGCAAAGGACAAGCTGTGTCCTTTGACTGGGAAAGACAGGCTTTATGCCACAAATGCACTGTTGTCCCTGATTTCTACACAAACATTTGCGAATCTACTGCACTTTTAACAGAGGGAGTTGAAATACAGGGGTCAGAACTATGACCAACATGTTTCTTAGCTAATTGCAGGTGCTCATCCTGCACAGCACAAGTTTTAAAGCATTTTGAGATATTTCATAAGTTCTGGGTGAGCTGTTTCATCTCACTCCTGTGTTCACACCTGTCCCCAAAGCACCTGTCCCTCATTTTCCCCTTTCACAGTTGACAGCCAAGCCATTTTCTGGTCTTAGCTCAAGGAGCTAAAAAAACCCAGTTACTTGGATTCTGATTGATGATGTTGTAAGCAGAACTGAATAAGGATCTTGGAATGCAAAATGCATATGACTGGTATTCAGCAAACTAAAGCAGAGATGGTGATTATGTGCAAATTCAAAGCACAGAAGATCCATTAGAGATAACAGTGAGTTCTTTTATGGCATGTTTTTCTAGCCCTCAAAACACTCAAATATCTATATCTGTGAAAAAGCAGTGACATTTTAATATAAATATCTAACTTTTAAAGATAATATCTGAAACTAAAACTTGTTTTTCTGAGACACATTTAGATCTTTGAAGACAAACATAAATGACTGATTTTTGGATCCTGAACCATTAGGTTATTATGGTATAAAGGATTTTTTTTTTTAAAATCAGAATATAGAAGCATGGTTTATGAGAACCTTCTCTCTTCATATTGTTGCAGACCTATCTCCATTCTGTTTTTCTCTTTTAGGCAACTGCCCTTGTCAATAGCTATTACAGAACATAATTACACTTTAGATCTGAGAACAGAAGATCACAATAGGAGATTTTCAATTAATTTTCAAAGCTAATATCCATAAACCAAAGATTAAGCTTCAGCAGACATTCTTACTCATTATTGGAGCTATCTGTGCAATGTTTATTCTTGACTCCCATTCAACACCTTCTACATTTGCTTTAATACAGGCTCCTGTTTCAAAAGATTTATAGTAGGTGTACCACTGTCTACAAAAACAGTTTCTGATATTTGGCTTTTGAAAATCTGCATCTATTCTGTAAGTTCCCAGCTCTAGCTGGGACATAGACACCTCTGAAGGGTCTAGTCATTATTAGTATCCCATAACAGTGTAACTCTCCCTTTAAAACTCTTTTATGATGACAAAATCTCTGATAAGGACTCCTAGTATATCAAGCTTTATCATCATCACCCCTGCTGTAACAGCATCCCTCTACAACAAACAAGTAAGCTAGCTTTTGAAAATTGTTTCAGATTGTGTAAAGTATTCATTAGACAGACAGATACAGTATGTTATATATCTACATTGGATACTCAGATCTTTGTTTGCGAAGACAAGCCATGACCTTGGATAGCAAGAAAGAATGGGGCATCACAGCAAAAATGGTTCATTTTTTCAGATGAGGGTCTATCCCACTGAATGATTTGTTTTTACTGATTGACTCACTGGGTGAACCAAATGCTGGTAAGCAGGGAATTATGTCAGATCACAATGATGAGCAATAATTCAGTTATAAGTTGAAATAGAGACAGGTGTATTATCCTGCACTACTTTATTCAGAAAACTGGAAGATAGTGAACCTGTCAAGGTAAATTTAGTTTTATTTCTTCTGATTTATAAATCTACCCATTTTGCATTCTTAAGCTCTGCACATTTTGTCATGTAGTAAAAGATCATACTCTGAAGCATCAGGCAGCATATGTGTCTAGGTACAAGGCAGACATCTTTTAATTCCATAATTTCCACTGGATAAACATATACACAAATCTATAGCATCAGTCACCAGTGCATTTGGTGCTTCCCATGAAGTGTAGGGCTCTGCTGAGAGAAGTGCTGAACCAATAAGGAAATATTTAATGCCTTTCATATTAAATAGAATGCCTTTCATTTAATCCCTATGGTTACTGCCAGGCTTAAGGGTAGCAGCAGCAATACCACATTATCAGAGAAAGGTAGGTAAGAGGTATTTCAATGGAATATTTTGTATTTGCACATCTGGAAATGTACCAGAAGAAAAAGAAACCAAAAGAGTGAGAATAAGAGGTAGAGGAGGCAGAAAAAGAGAAGACAATGGTCATTCAAAGTGTAGGAGAAGCAGTAGTTAATGGGGGGGGAAAGCAACATATTTGCAGTATACAGCTCTGAGGAGCTCCACTGGAGAGAAAGTGCAGCTTGAAGACATTGCTGTGAAAACCATTGGCTGTGGTGTCAGTTTTGATGTGTCTCTGTCTCTGACTGCTACTGTGGCTACTTATGCTTCTTATATCTATCACTCTCACAAGCCTGAAGGAGAAGGCAAGCTTTGCAGTAGCATTGGGTAGGTGTAAAAACAACAGTCAAGAGAGCCAGTGGACTGAGAGGGGGAAGGAAATTCTTGCCTGTGAGGATATGTCAAGCCTGTCCTGCTAGCAACCCATCGTTTAAATCACAGAGCAACAGTTTAAGGTCCTCCAAGCTGTAATGTGCTGTGCTGTGCTGTGCTGTACTCTGCTGTGCTGTGCTGTGCAGGGAGTTACAGTTGTCTTGAGTATGCAGGTTTGAGCCAGAAATTGTCAGCCTCAGTGAAAATGCATGATGTTGGATGGGAGGATTTGTGCTAGTTCTGTGAGTAAAGCTTTATACTGGAGACTTCACAGCTTTATCATGAAGATTTCTTAAGAAAGAAGCTGAAAAGATAGTGCTCAGTGACTAACTTCAGACATTGCAAGCCAAGAGAAAAGATATTCAGTGGATGTTGAACATACTCATGTCAGTCAACCAGCAGTATCTTCTTGTTTATTTCAGATTAATTATTTTCCTTCAAGTCATCATGGATTTTTTTTCCTTTTTCAGTGGTGTAATTATTATATAGGCAAAATCAACAACCATAAACAAATTCTTCATTCTATTTATCAAAGCTGTGGGACCCAAGGTAGGACTGATGAGCTACCTTTAAATGACAAAGACTAAAAAGAAATTAAGTTAATTAAAAAGAGATGAGACTCTGAATTGATTTTTTTTTCCATGATTCAAACTTTTTCTTATCAATTTCTATGCTATTTCTTGATGCACTGATGTGAAAAATAATGCTACTACTTAAATCAGTCCTCAAAACTCTTTTCAAGTCTACTGTGCACTCCAGCCTTTAATGACAAGCACTTAAACAAAATGCACTGTTCCACTGGATTTACTGTGAGCCTCTTAAGAGATTCTTCTGGTCAGCAAACTCACTTGAAACCTTGACAATCTAGCCAGTTTTTTTAAGTTGAAGAGGAGTTAATTTAAAATCACTGAAGAAATCAAATGTAGGAAATTAAAGCAGCAAATCAAGAGAGAAAAGGTGAACAGAATTAAATGGTTAGTGATTTAATTGGTATCATCTCCTCTGATCACAGATATTTAGTGAACTTCAACCCCCTTCCTGCCAGTACTCCTTCAAGACTGCTAGACGTGTAGTAGTTCTTAATACACATATTATGAGTAAAAGTAATCTTAACATATTTGTTCATAAATGCCTCCATTTCACTTCATATTTCTATAGTGAAATAACTGTGAATACAAGCTATATGTTTAAAATGGCTTCTATGTAGCATGATCATGTGATCACCTAATAGGAATTAGACAGTAACAGAACTATGTCTGGGTATGTTTTTTTCCTTTTGAAACCAGTTACCAGCTCATTTATTTAAGCCATAACCCTGGCTCCTGGCTTCATGGTCCTGAAACTAGTTACGAATTTGTTAAATAACTTTTTACTTACCACTCCCCCCCAAAAAAAAAAACCCAAAACACAAAAACTTGCAATCTTCAAAGCAGGCTTCAGAAAAATCAATGGTTCCTATGCTCCTTTTCATGTCATGAGCTAGCCACGCGTTTCACTCATAGCTACATGTCACTATCTACGTGTTCTCACTCAAGATCAGCTCTTTTGTCCCCCGAAGAGGATTTCACAGAACATCTCTTGCAGCACACTACCTCTGTCAACATGCCAAAGTTTAATCCAAGATGATCAATCTCCCTGTTCATATCTTGTCAGCCTTATTGATGTCTCGGTGCAATGGCTCTTTGGATTGGTCACATGAAGTGGGATAATGTCATAACCAGGGCTGGGAGTGACTCTGCCTCCCAAGCCTTGCAGCATGTCAGAGGCAGCAGCACTCCCCTGGGGCTTCCCAGTCCTGAATCTTCTCAGAGAGAGGAGAGGACTGAACTCCAGCCTTGCCAGAGCCATTGTACAGACCAGTCCCAGACTACTGGATGAATGAAGCTGCCACTGCAACCATATCAAAGCTAAAAATCTGCCCAACAAAAGCAGACTCCACCAAACTTGAAGCAGAACATGTGAAATTTTCTCTCTTCACCCCTCAGTCTCCAGATTTGCTTATCCAGTCTGTAACCCACATTGTGTTAACCATTGGAATCACAGTACCGAATTACTGCGGTTAATCACTTGATTTTTTAAATACTCCAATACCCAGTGACAACCCTGGCTCTCCAAGGTCAGCTTTCTGTATCTCTTCTGGATTATCACCCTCTTCAATCTTCCAGGGGAGCTGTTTGTGTGATTTTCTTTTTAATATCTTTCAATATAGACATGTCAGATTGGCAAAGCCGTAACACTTGATTTGTCTAAGGCAGATAAAATGTTGTTTGAACAGTCACATGAGGGTCTTTCAAACCTATTCTCTCTGAAGATACTTCAGAGACAAAACATTTGCACTAAGCAGGAGAAATGTAGAACCATTGTGACTTCATGAGTGACTAAAAATAGCATGTCATAGGAACTTCTATTTTTTCCCAGTGTCTGGTAAAAAGTGAGAAAAACAATTGTAAATATGCTGTCCTGTTTTACACAGGACTAGATCTCAACCCTGAGATACAGTAATGAACTACCAAATCACACACAGAGGTTTTCATAGAATGAAAACCAACAACTCTCAAAGATATTTTAGGTCTTTGTTTTTGCTTTTAGACGTGTTTTTTTCTGCCTTTGTCTGCTGACTTCCATGTAAAAAATAAATTTTATCACCTTTGCAGAAAACACTGATCTCTTAATTTTCAAATAATTTAATTGGAACACAGGTTTTCATACAGTTTTTGTACTTGACTTTTTCAACATCTCAGTCCTGAGACGAGCATATGAAAAGACCTCCATGATGCTATCATGACATACTCCCATTTAACAGACTCAGTGAAATCCTGCCCCATTGAACTCAAAGGCATTTTAAGGTAGGTTGTTGTGACATTGGACTCCTCACCTATTTTCAGGAACAGCCTAGAGAAATCTAGCAACACACATTACACTTTGAATCTAATGGATGAATAGTAGGTGAGGGCAGACTCAGTGTTTCTGGCTTCCTGCTTGCTGCTGCAACTCTATTTATTAATTCTGTGGTATGTATTTTATAGGCATCATGCAATGCCAGCTGAAGGTTACAACAGTAAAGTAGGAAAAAGATGAGGACTACAAAGACACTGGCAATTTATTTTAATTCAGCTGAAAAAAGTGACTTCTGCTTTTATCATCCCTTGTATTTGGGAAAGGTTAGAGTTTATCTTTTTCATAGGCTGCCAAAATGCTGAGTAGATACTTCCATTGTCTCAGTGAACACTGAATTGCATATTAATTGAAGATCTAAGGCTCTACATCAAACAATAGAAGTGTAACCAAACATTGCAGACCTGGGACCGGAATGCCTCTAGTGCTAGATGGGAATGTTTGATTTAACAAGGGCCTTTAAATGTTTCCTTCAAAAACATCATTAAATTCTTTGAAACTTTGACAGTGTTTTGCTAGTTGCAGTTAAAAATTATTTTCTGGAGGTCAGTTCAATCTGCTTACCTTATGGTCGTATCCAAATGAGCAGTGTCAGGAACAGCCCCAGCATCCCAGCTCACAGGACTGCTTGAGATGACACATGTCATGGAGATTAAACACCTTACCTCCTGTAAGGCCTATTGATCATGCACACAGGTGTGTTCTTACTGCTCGCTAATTAAAAGAGAAATAAGATGATTCCATGAGAAAAGCTGCTTATCTCATCTTTCTAGGAGGTGTATGGGTGTTGCAAGGGCAGAAATCAGCTGCCAAAGGAGGAAACCTAAACCAGCAAAGTGACATTTGTGCACTGCTTGAATAAACAGATGAATTCAGTCACAGTATAATGCATTAATAATTTCTATCAGACACAGACAAGAAGACATCTCCTGGATGTCATATAGTATATGCATATACATAAAATAGAAGGAGGCAGAGAGAACTGAGCATTTATTTAGTATGAGACACCAACAATATAATGCATATCACTAGAAGGGGGAAAAAAATTAATGCCCAAGAATTCAATGGATTCAAATCCATACAAAAACAAGTCTTATAATGATTCTAACATATTTGAGTTGCAGAAATTGATCAAACTCTTTGTCTGAATAGGTTTATTCTTTTATGGAAATTTGCATTTGGTCCAGCTTTCCTGTTCAGTCCTTCTTTTATACTGCTCCTGATGTAAAACACAGAATTCCAGCATTTATAAGCTTACTTATTTTCGTATAACCCCTCTGAAGCATGACTTGTTTGTTCAAGAAAACTCTGTGACTTAAATGCCAGTTTAAAGTATGCAGAGATAACTGGCAATAGTAAGTATCATTGCATCTGGTTAAGTCCCTTACTTTAGAAGTAGAGTCACAAATACAGGTTACAGTATGGATATGGTATCTTAATTGCATTAACTACCAACATCCTTTTCTGGATCTGACTCCACCTAACTGCCCTCTGTATACTCTGTCCAATCACATAGGATATTTTGCTGAGCAAATCCTTACATATAATTTTTCTCATTATACTTGCAATGCAAAAGGTAAATAGTGCATAGATGTAGATTTGCAAGTATAAGTGACAAATGATAACATCTGTAGTTTTAATGAACATTCTTTTAACAGAGAATGGATGATAATCACCAAGCAATGGTGTAATTTTAGATGTGGTCCAAAAGTCTAGGAATCAGACGTTCAAGTAGGAAGTATCTAAAAGTACTGAGTATCTGCCATAATTTTAGACTGTCAGTGCTATAAACTGCAGTCAGGAAAATTTGCATCCCAGGATTGGATATCATCCAGAAAAGATCTTCAGGCTCCAACAACTTCTTACAGACTTACCATAGCAACTTCCATCTCTACCTCATCCATACACCTGACTCTTTCTTTCTGCCCAAACCTTGGGGATGCACTCATAGATACTTCCAGTAAATACATGCGGCAACCGATCCTCAAGACTTTAAAAAAAGATTGGTGAACTAAAAGATTTAAGGTTCTATATCCATATTTAGTACACATACTTTAAGTAACAAAGGTTTCTGGAATTTCTTTTATTTCTTTTATTGTAGACATATAACTGATGTGTTATAGAGACTTTGTCCTACAGCCACTTGAGCCCAAACAAAGCGTTCATGGTGTTGACAAGTCATTTATTACCAAGCGCCTCCTCTATATAGTTAAAGACACATAAAACCTGCGATTCTGAATAGCAATAAAAACGAGAAAAAAACCAAAACCCAAAACAAACAAGCAAAAAAAAAAAACCTACACAAAACCAAAAAAAAAAAACCACAGCAGGAAGATAAGGGAGGTAAGTTCAATGAGATAAGACCTTTTCTGCATAAAAACCTCTACACCTTGCTGCTATAGAAAAATTATTTTTACTGCTGTCTATACCTCATTGAATTCTTCCAAATGCTTGTTTACTTATAATTAGTACCTAGAGACACTAACATTTGACAGGCTACATGTCCTAAATAAATCATATTTTGTGCTGGTGTTGAAATGTTCAGTTCTATAAACAAGAAAGTGAGTGCAACAGCACCACTCCTCAATGAAAAAGTTATAATGTAAAACTTGACTTCTAAGATAGAAGACACTGTGATTTACCCACATGTTCAGAGGTGACTAACTGTCCCCTTGCTGATTCAAGGTCTGACAATAAAAGAATGTTTCCCAGGTAGTTCTTCCAAGACAAATTACAATTTCAAAGGAAAGAGTAGGTCCTTTCACAAAATAGTTACTAAAAAGAGCTGTCAGATGGAAGGAAACATAGCAAGCGAGAAGCATGGCAAAATGGAAAGTAGTTTTTTTTCACAGGGTGATATGTACACTGCAAAGTTAACTGGAACATATAGTAAAATCTCTTACAAAGTTTCACCTTTGTTTTGCCACACACAATGCAAATAAGAAATAAACTGTATTTAAACCCCACTATTTTTTTTATTCCCTCATTCTCCACTACATTCATTCAGTCCTAGTATTCCAGTCACATAATTTGAAGGCAATTAGTAGTGTACTGGAACCCTCTCTTCTAATCATCAAAAAAAGTGAATTGTTTAGCCAGTTTGGGGACAATGGATACATAGAAGTCCTACTTGCACAAATCTGCATCCGATATGTCACCACTTCTTCAGAAATTGTTGTCTTTTTCCTGTTGATTTGCTTGCAAAACACGTTAAAAGTGCCTCCCACTTTTGTGTACAGCCACACAGTGCAGATGGGACTTTTGAAAGAGGTGGTCACCCTGACTTAATTACCTGTGCAGTTATACAAGCTAAGCTAACAAGGCTAATCAAGTTTCCCATGTCACACAGTAAACTCAACTGTAGAAGGGATCAATCTACTGATCTAAATACTGGTGAAATTTGCCTGTCGTCTAACATGTGGAGGACAGAGCAAATACAACAGTCACAGATTTTTAAAAGTCCTCATTTATTGTCAGTTTCCGTACAATACTTTTTTCAACACTTCCCTACCCAACCTGATGAATTGAACACAGGGCATTTCTTACAAAATGTGGTCATACTGCTGTATTTTAGGCTTGTAACAGGAACCACTTCTCCAGCAGCACAGTGCTGGACACTCTTTTCCCATCCTAAATCCAGAAGTCTGAGAAGTTGAGTCTATCAGTTCAAAATTAGATGTGGACATACAGGACTCACCCAGCATTTTTTTGCAGCCACATATGCAGCACTGGAATACCCAGCTTGCTTGTTTCATTGTATTTCGTCCCAAAGAGGAGCTCTAAAGAGACATTTCTTTGGCTGCTGAATGCCCTGTATTCTCTCTCTTCACTAATCATGCATACTGTGCAATGTGGAGTTTGAACAGCTAAGCATAGTGTGGTTCACTTTCTTATGCAGCAGGACTGTTGCACTTCAAAATCAGTGAGTTTGTAACTGCTGAGACTTTTAATGATTGATGAGAGCTTTGGCATAGTTCTGTTTGGAAAAGAGGGCTTTGAACCGGTGGATGAAATACCAAGGGGAGAGACTTACATAATGGGCCCATCTCCCCTAATCTCCTCACTAAAGAATACACAAGGAAGAAAAACAAGGAGTCCCTTGTAACCCTTGCAGTGACGAGCGCCTCATTTAATGTATTCAGTTACTTATTAGTAGGCCAATATAAATCTAGCACAACAGTGTGCAAAGTCAGCAGGGGGTCTGAATCCTGATGTTATTTTTCCCACCATTGAATAAATGACCCCAACCACCAGCTTCAGAAGCTCATCCTCATTAGTATGTATGAAATGAGTGGAATAAGCACTGAGAGATTTATATTGTTCTGTAATCAATTTAATTAATAAGAGACAGTGCTGATTTCTGGGGGAAAGAGGCAGTGTCCATAGATTCCCGTGCACCTTTCATTGTTATTAGTGACAGAAATCTATCACAGCATGGCAACCTTAAAAAGTGCACTCATCATTTTCTAATCCAACTGACATTCATTAACCAGACATCTTAGCAACATGCATTTTACAGTCGGCCACCATCACTAAGATCACTATAGAGTTTTCACTATAAGCTCCCTACTTGCAAGGTTCTGTAACTCTGATGGAAAGTTTAAGGATAACCAAGGAGACTTTTGCAGTAGTCTTGCCTACTTTTAAAGACTGGACAAGGCAAATCAAAAAAGAACAATAGAAATGCCATTTAAAACCAAAGCAAAACAAACATTTGAAAATCCCCCCCCCCCAAAAAAAAAACACAAAAAAACCCCCAAACAAAACAAAAAACAAACCAACTAAAGAAAAAAAGCCCCCCCAAAAAAACAACAAAACCCAAAACCAAACCAAGCCAACAAACAAACAAACAAAACCAAACAAACAAAAACAATACTACAAAACAAAACAAAACCAAAAAACAACCAACCAATCAACCAAAGCCCAGCACATCTATCTGTTGGTGTTTGAGAACACATAGTACAGTTTAAGTCACTGTGAAACCAGTTCTCAAGGGGCAGGAATGATATATTCATTTCATTGGCACGAAGTAGACTGTGGGGAAAGGTGGTTTGTGTATGTCTTATCTAACATACACAAAGACCACGCCAAAATCTGTATTCGAAATTGAAAATCACTGTCTCACTACACCAAGATCAGCTACAGTTTTGTAATTGAACCAGATTTTACAGTCGGGGGAGGGAGGTGGCAGAAGAGGGTATTTTATTTTACACTTTTGATCTTCCTAATTTTCTGTTTTCACATATTTAAGAGGCATGGTTACAAACTGGTTAATGTTACAGATTTTGCATCTTGGGTGATGTTCTGGTCCCATGCAAGTCTGTGACAAAACTCCACAAGACTTCTCCAAGTCCACTTCTTTTCCCCAAGTAATTTAGTCTACATCAAACATAGCAGAGTTATACACCTACTTTGATTTTTATTTAACTGAACATCCAAATTAAAGATTTCAATTGAACACAGGCTCCACTAAAAATTTAGTACTCCAAAATCAAACTCTATTTGCGTCTTTGACATATTGTGTAAGTAGATATATAAAATGCACATATGTTTTCTGCTGATTTTCTGTGAACACTGATGCATATTCCACACAGGGTTGAAAGTACGATCCAAAAAAAATCCACAGGAAGTCCTTGCCAAAAGTGAGGAACAATGTTGTCTTCTTCAGGACAGACCAAATAAAGAGACCAAGAATATTGCTATAAATGATACCCTGGCCAATAATATGTTTTTCAGCTAGTAGGAGTTTCATCATTGATGGCACATAAACAAGGATACCTGCGGTTTATTGCACACAAGCTGATGATTTCCTCCACATTCCTTTTTCTTTAGGCATAGTCTTGCCACTTCTCCACCTAAACGGTATTCTTCTTTATCTGCTAAGCTTCCACATATGCATTGTTAAATGCCCTCTAAAAGACTATGTTTGGTGTGATGGTTTATGGAAAAGACAATGGTTTGAGCCAGAAATCAAATATGCATCTCCAAACAGTGGAAAACCTCCTTTCATGGTGAGTTAAACAAATACAGCAGCCAGTTTCTTCATGGTCTCTTGTCCTTTATGTTGGATCAATGACTAATGTTCCAAATGGCTTTCACTCACTTCCTCTCAATCTTACTGCATGAATACCAAGCACAGCAGAGTGACTGAAACTCACTTAGTCAGGACTGGAATGCCTAGGCTGTGATTTACCTGAGAGAGTCACAGCGGGGAGCAGCAGCTAGGTAATGATTGCCAGGAATGAGCAAACACAGGAACTCTCTGCTCCCCTTCCCTCATTCCCTGGTAATAGTGCAGGCTTCATTAGCAAACGCTTTTCAGCTCTAATAATCACCAGGAAACTCCAGATTACAACCAGCCTGGAGGGAGGGAAGAAGAGTTGTACCTGGGAGTAATGTTGTAGTCATCATCATCCTTCGATGGGCCAGAAGCTATCACCTCTGCACACAGTAAGAAACACCTAACTCCTCAGCTACCTTCAGTGAAGCTTTCCTGTAGAGTAAAACCAGTTTAAATACAATTACCATTGGCAGAGTACAGATCTGGAAAAATCTAGACTACTGAATATAAGTGTCCAGAATTCTTATTACTTTTCCTGGCTTAATGCAACACAGAGAAAAGCCAAAAGAGAGCCCTTTCTACACCAGTTAAATGAACTAGACCTAGAAACACTGTTTGATCAGTTTTCCTCCTGGGAAAAATTATTACAGACAAGCAGACAAAGGAAAATATCCATTTCAGCTTTTTTCCCAAGTAATACCTTTGCTGGACAGAGCAGTCTCAGAAATCACTGAAAAGACCCCATCAACTACCCACCGTAACCCATAAAAACCACACTGTGCTACAAACTAACAGCTTATTCCATGTTTTCTACTGGAAAGGAATAAATTTCTGCCCTTCCATGTGAGACACTGAGGACATTAACTGAACCTTGGTGAGGGAAGCTGCACAGGGAGGATGTGAGAGATGTTTCCCTTCACCTCCTGGTTTTGCCTTGCTCATAGTTGTGATCCAAGAGGAGCCAAACTCCATCCATCCCACCCAGGATACATAACTGCTTGTCACCCTGGTGCCTTTCTAGACTGGCCCAGCATTCAACCTGTGTCCTGGAGCACTGTTGTTTCCTGGCTATCCTGTGTCACTTTTTCCACACAGAATTGTGTCCAAATAGCTCATCAGGCTGTGCTGGGAGGTGACTGACACTGATGATAACTGCTTTGCCAAAACCAGGACACACAATTTTCTTCCCAAATACTTTGTCATGTCTTTCAACACATTTTCAGTCACTCTTTTGTATCCTAGCAGGCAATGTGTTTGACATTAATTTCTCCATTAGTATTTAAAAATATTCATATTACTTTAAAGCAAGTGTAAACCTAGAACAACTCAGTCTCTCATTTCTTGAATGTTTCAACTCAGTAATCTCACAAGATCGAAGGATAAAACCTGACTGAAAGATCATTTCCCGTCAGCTGTTCAATGGTCAAGGTTTAACCAATCCCATTTTTCCTGCATTGCTTTATTATATCTTGCTAATCTTTTGCTGCACATAGAGGTCATTTACTTTCCTCTCTCCTTGTTTCTCTTCCTTCCTTTTTCTGTCCTCCCATCACTTCTCTGTGGTTTCCTTCCTTCTTGCCCACTGCAGACTTTCTCAGCTGGAGCCTTCTTCTAGTCTCTTCCATTTTGTCCTGGCTCCTCTTTTCTCCTCTGTTCTTCGCATTCCTCTTTTTAGTTTGTCAGTTGCATATCCTTTTTCCTACCCACTGATATCAATATCAGAGTTAAAAAAAAAAAAAAAAAAGAAGTCAGCTGGATGAGATTTAATGTTATGAATTAAAGTGTGTGTGTGTTGGGGAGGAGGATGGAATAAAGCCTCTTTATTTCAGATACTGAAACCATTAAAGATTTCTCTTTGGTAATATTGTATTGCCTGGCAATTCCACGTACTGAATGTTCCAAAGGGCTCAATTCAGTTGAAGGGACACTGAAAGCAATGATTTTGACTTACTAAACTAACCATTTCTTATTATTTAAAACTGGCTTTGCTCTCAGTTTGATGCTGTAATTGTATTAAAAATATTTTTATTATAATATTTACTTTTTTCAGTGCTGTCTTTTCAATTACGATAAGTTTGCACTCATCTAGATCTGAAATGTTCATTATTTTTTTGGGGAGCCACCGCAGTAGTTCACTTTGGAACATATTTATCCACTGCAAGAACACAGGCAAAGCCAAAATAAATGTCTTTCCTCACTGTTCTCCTTAAGCTCTTGATCAAGCTGGATTTTATGGAGTCCTGATGAGAACAGAGGATTTACGCCAAGAAAACTGCATTAATTTAACTTAATTTTCCAATCAAAATATATTTTTCAAGTTTTCAAAGAGTCTCACCTCTTCACTTGCTGTCCAACCAACTCAATAGTGTCAAACCTTAATCATATAATGAGAAACAACAGCCTAGAGAAACATTTTTTCTGTTCAGTTCCTCACTGTACTCAAAAAGGATGCAACACAAGCACAGTGTTGGAATCACTGGGCATGTGGATCTTCTGAAATAGTGAACTAAAGATGTAGAACACAATACTTGAAACTAAATCACCTAAAGTACCTGAGGAGCATGCTGTCTTCTCTCATAGTAAAATTGAGATGAAATAAGCCTTGAAAACTCTCTTTAGATGCTCTCTCTATAGTTTCTGATTAATTTTCCTCTCAGAGACTCTAACTAGAAGAGACTAATGTGAGATCATCAACATCTACTGTGTGAAGAAATTAAGTTTCCCTTTATGGAAAATCCAATACAGTTTAATAGCAAATAATTTTTCTAGGACTTAAGTGCCTATGGAATACACCAGTTCAGTTACATTCCTGTTGTGGAGCTCTTCAGGCTAGTTAAAAAGCACTGTAAGATCCCTTCCTGGTGAAATTTTACAAAACTGATCATCAGCAGGTGAAATCAATACAGATGCACCAACATTAATTAGATTATGTTAATTTATACCACAGGAGGATTTGGTCCATGTATGTTTAGAGTAATTTGATAATGAATCACTGCAAATTTCTGTTGCCTTTAACAACTGCTAAATTCTATATCACTTTCCTATATTGATCTTAAATGCTCTGTTGTTCTCCTTTTTTTTTTTTCTTTTAAGGGGAACCGCTCCCTTCACCATATGGTCCAGCCACTATTCTCTGCTTATTTCACCATCATGTAACACTCTACTCTTCCGGGAATTAGATGACACAGTGACATGTGAATGTTGCTCACAGCGCAACATGAATTTCTGCTGATTTTTCTGGCATAGTACAGCAGAGGCTGACCAGGGCAGCCTCCTGCATAAAACATCTGCTCTGCAGCCTCGCTTGCCTTCCAAAATCATCCATAGTTGTTGAAACCAACCTGCACAGAATTGGCAGAGAAACACTCTGGGTTCCCAGCAGAGGCAAATCTTTCAGTGAAGGATTTCCAGTGAACATTTCAAACTATTTTGCTGACCTTTCAATACATTGGGTGCTCCTTGTTAAGCATGTCATGTCAGCCTACAGTCATCTGCGTATCCATTTGGAAGATGTCTGAACAAAGTGATTAAGAAAAGCAAATTCATATATGCCATCCAGCAACCTAAGAATGTGACATTTCTAGTAAGGTCCTCAGTTACAGAAAGAATTTTGCAGGGATTCAACATTAAAAATCACATCCATGGAGGAAACTCATTGTTCTTAATCTAATCCATCCATGGAGGAAACTCATTGTTCTTAATCTAATCTCATTTTATATGTTTGCAAAGATCTGTAAAATGTCTAGTGCTCATACTTTTAAACTATGAGCCTGACTGCAGGCATCAACTGGGCAAAAGACCAGTTGCCATTTTACTTTGGGAGGTTGAGAACTGTGTGTTTTTTATAAGTCTTCTTTACTTTAGCTGCACTATGCCCAAGAACAGCTACAGGCTGAAGAAAAACCTGCCCACTTTTAACCACATTTTCAGAGTACAGCTAAGTTTGGTGAATTCCCCTGAAGTGACTAAAAGAAAGATCTTATTTTTCTCCGTGTAGGAGCAATTACTTTGCCAGACATTCAATGATATTGTCTTGACAAAAACCATATTTGCAGTTTGATGCAATTTCACTATTGCTGTAAGATTAAGTAAGTCAACACTTCTTTTATGTAAGCTGTACCTGCATTCAACATTTTGTTTTTATTTGTGGTGAGATATATCTCCACAGATAAAAGCGTCTCCTCTGATGCCAGAATAGAGAGAGGAAAAAGGAGTACAAGCCCTTCTTAGATTATAGGCTTCAAGTGACTCATGGACATCAAAACTACCTGATACCTTCCTTGGGGGAAAACCCCCTTGTGTTTCTCAGATAGCTGTCAAAATCCTCAGCTCTACCACTTGTGTGTTGTTTCTTGACAATCTAAAACTCTGCTGCACTTTGAACTTTTGAAATAGGGGCAAGAACAAGCTGAACTGAATTGAACAATAACAACTGAAATTATGGAGTGTTATTCTGATGTTATTCTAATTATTCTGAGGCAGGAAGATAATGAATGGGTGTGAGCTCAAGAAGGTACCACTGCACCTCTGTATCCCAACTCCTCAGAGCTATATCTAAAGGGATGCTGCTCTTACTGTCACATGGCCCTGGGAAGTTGGTAGAGTAGAAAATATAGATGAATAAAAAGTGGGGCCCCGCATGGCAATTAGCATTGAATTTTGAACATGCCAACTGAATGTGGCAGTTGCTGCCAGTGAAAGAGACCCAAATTCCTTCCTCAGTATAAACCAGGTGTCTCACAAACTTTAAGTCAACATACTTCATATATGATTGGGAAGGAAGGGTAGAGGTAACATTCAAATCTTTGGTAGAGACCTACTCTGCAAACGGGTTGGAATGAGTTGGAGAAGTTCTCTATAGCTTGTGTGCATTGTTCAGACAGGGCTTTTAAAATGCACAGCTCCATGGAGACCTCACCAAGAATTTGTGACTGGAAAACCCACTGCACTCTACTGCTTCAGCTGCCAAAAAGCAGCCAGTGAAAAAATATGTCTTTTCCCATCAATAAGGGAATAATTCCCTTCCCCAAGCCCATGTGAGTAGCCCACAGTTAACCAGTCTAGGCAAAACAAATAAGGTTGTGTCTCTGTTTTCAGCACATCTGACAGCATGGAGAATTGAGATTGACATTAAAGTTCCAGGAAAAGAGCCTAAAAAACTTGGTGGGAGAGAAAAGATGAGGAGAATAGTTTGTTGGATTGGGTACTGAGTGAGAAAGGGAACAGGGAGTCAGGTAAAACAAAAGACAGTGGGTTTTTAAGCCATGAAGAGAAGTCTAATTTTGTAGATCAGTTCTAGTAAGTTAAGAGCAGAAGGAGTGGTAACAAAGGACAGAAGAGCTGGCTGTCATTTTGGCAGAGGGCTATATGAAAAAGGGCTACAATGTCTGATTTACGTGAAGAAGTTAGGGAGTGCAGTCTTGGAAATTAAAGACAGAGAATGAAAATGGATAAATGGAAAACACTTTTGTAAAAGAACCTGAACATAAAACTTCTAGTAACTGAAGTTAGTTAGCCTTAGCTAGTACCAGTGTCTGGAAAATAGGATTTTTTTAGTGCTGCTTCTTACAGAACTTTATTCTGTAAAAATCTGGTCTGTATTTTTCAAAACCCTAAATATAGGAGGGGAAAGTGTTCTCTGTCAGACTGCCTTTTTTTCATTACTGAAGAAATGCAAGTGTAAAATAAACCATTCAGTATTGCAGAAATATCTGTGAAGTGTCTGAAGCACACAGTGAAGACCAAACCTAGATCTGCTTACAGTTCAAACCCACAACAAAGTCAGTGGCAGTTTTGAACACCTCGAAACGTATGCAGTGATTGAACATAATGGAATGACGGGATGTCAGCCTTTGCCATTGTCAAATGGGTATTTCCACAAATCCTGACTGTGTTCAGTCTCTGTTCTCATTTCCTGACAGAGGGAGAAGTATGATATGATCTAGGGCCTCTTTGCGGAAATGGGGTTAGAGGTCTTGTAAAATCAAGGTAAATTCATCTGGTTTACACCCCTGACACATGCTTGGGTACCCAGAAATTACTTGTACCACTTGCATTTCTCTAATTGCTTTCAGAACTAGGGTAAATTTGTTTCACGAAAATTTATCTGTCCCCAGCAATTACTCTGTTTTAGATTTACAGGGGAAGAAAGAAAGAAAATATATATTAAGTCTCAGTTCCTTCGGTCAAAAAAATTACACTAAGTATACATTCAGTTTAAACTGTCAGAAGGGAAAGCAGAAACTTTTCTTTGATACAGATCAATGTTTTGCCTTGTAATTTAACAACTCGAAATTGAATGGATATGTGGTTAATTTTAGAACCCAAATCAAGTACAGAACTAAAACCAATGTCTCAGAGTCCTTTCATGATCTGAAAATAAAAGGAAGAAAAAGTGACTGTCATAAACAAGTAATTATTCTAATTTTAATGCCACACTTCGTGGCCTGACAGCAAATCCCCTAGTTGCATTCTGTCCTTTCACTTATCTAGTTGGGGAAAAAATAAATATAAATCATGTTAAAGCAATTGCACATGCAAATGAATCCCCTGGAAATCAGATATCTTCGCGCTGAAATAACTAAAGGCTTGTAGCCTTAACTCTAGCGAGATCTACAGGGTGGAAATTACTGCTAAAACTCTTGAGGAATCGCATGCCGCCGTCAAGGAAACGAGCACGCGGGTTTTTCAGCTCACCGACTTCGGGCTATTTTGTAGGGTTTATAGTGCAGCCCGCTCCCGCACCCTGTCCGCTCCAGCCCCGATGCTCTGAGAGGTCAGCGGGGCGCGGGAGCGCTGCGGGACGAGGTGGAAGACCACGGGACGGATCCACGGGCGGGCGGGAAGCACCCACGGGCGGGCCGGACAGAGCTCTTGGGCAGCGGCTGAGTTTGCCTGGCCCCGGCCAGGTTTGCCGTCCCCGCGCAGGTTCTGCACCTCCCGCTCCTGCCGTCCTGGCATTGCGCCGGGGCAGGGGGCGGCTCGGCCGCCGTGCGCGGTGGGAGGGAGCGGTGCCGGCACATCCCTGGGGCTGGTCCGGGGATTACCGCCGGCGGCGGCGGCGGGGGGCCTCGAGGGGGGACGCGGAGAGGGGATTAATGTATTAGCGCCGCTTGCTCCTGCTCTCGGCTGGATCGGCTCCGAGACAGGGATTATCGCAGCCGGCGACCACCGCGGCGGGACTGGGGCGGAGGGAAGGGGGAAAGGCAACAAGCGGACGGACAGCTGCGGCCCCGGTCCCGCTCCCCCCAGGGACGCGGGGGATGCGCCCGGGGGGCACGGGCCGATTCCATGCGCGGCGCTGCGCTGCCGCTGCGGGCCCCGCAGCGGCCTCTGCTGCCGCGCCGCCGTCGGGCTGCGGTCGGCCGCCCCCTGC
>VYXB01001929.1:0-133967 GCA_013397135.1 Pachyramphus minor | reverse complement strand
AGCGCGCGGGCGGCGGGGCAGCGGCGACGGCGGCGGGAGAGGGGCGGCGGAGCGGGAGCAGCGGGAGAGAGAGAGAGAGAGAGCGCCAGCGGGTCCCTGGTCCTCGCCGCGCACAGTCCAATGCCCAGCAGCCCGAGGCGAGGAGCGACTGCGCTTTCCTGCCGTGGCACAGTGAGTGCCTCCAGCCTCGGAGTTTTCCTGAAACAGCCGTCACAACGGGAGCACTTTTGGTAGAGAGGGAGCAGAAGGAGACCACGAAATGACTTACCTCCCGAGACTCGGCTGAAGGGTACTCGCTGGAGTGGAGCCCTAGTGGAATTTGGGTCTGGAGAGGAGTTGCTAACGCTTTTTTTTTTTCTTTCTTTTTTCTTCTACCTGATCCATCCCCTTTTCGCCCATCATTGGAAATGAACAAATTGCTTTTTCAATTCAGAAAGTAGAAATATTAAATATACCATCCCCCTGGAAGCACACATGTAGTAATGACAAAGGATTGCAAAGGAGAGAGTGGCTCCAGTTTCCCAGAGAGATCCCCTAAAATGGATTACTAAATGGGACACTACATCAGCTAGTTGTCCTCTAGCTGCCCAGATACATGCACCGAAAAGGTACAGTACTCCCCCGTCCGTATCCCTGTTTTGGTGTTGCTCGGAAAGGAAGGTTCCCGGGTCGCCCTGGCAGGCTCGGAAGGAGTGAGGGTGGTGTGTGGTTTGAGGCTGGCTGCTGCGTTCTGTCTCGACATCGTTTGTTGCGCGTAGGGAGGAGGAGAACCGCCCGCAAGTGCACACGCTGCGCTTGCTGTTGCCACTTTCTAGCATCTCGTGGCTTCGTCTTTCATCCGTTTTTCCCCTCACCTTTCTTATTCTTCCCTCCCTCCCCTTTCCCCAGTTGCCTAACACTTAGACCCAGTTGCCTCCCCTAGCCCTTGGCACGGCTTGCATGCGCGGCGCCGGGGCTCTTCGCTTCCTACCCCCGAGTCCCGCTCGCAGGGGGTCGCGCCCGCCGGGGCACCGTGGGGCGGGGAGCAGCCGGGAGTCGTCGGGGCCGAGGCCGCCGCCCGCCACCCTGGGGCCGCGGGGCATCATCTGGGGCTGGGTGGTGGGGTCTTTGTTACAAGAACTATGTGGCCGCTCAGTGCAGAGGCGTAACCCCGCCGTCTCTACTCTTCCTGCGAGGTAGTTGAGCCGCGGCCGATGTATTTATTTACTGGGTATTTTTCTAAGGCTGGGGTTGCTTTTTAGGGGGAAGTAGCCTGGAACCAAGGCAAGTTCTTCTGCGAAGCAGCCCTCGGCGCAGCCGCGGGCTTTGTTCGCGGTCGTGGGCTGGGGCCGCGGGCTCTCCGCCCGCTCCCCGCGGACGGTGGCCTCCATCCCCTCCGCCCAGGCCCCGGCCAAGGTGGGCTGTCGGCTGCCCTCCCGCAGCCCCGCGAACAAGGCTGGCTCTGAGGCAGGGATGCTCCCCGCCCCTTTCTGCCTGGCGCCACCAGCCTCTCCCCCGCGGGCTAGTGGCTCTGCCAAGCCGCTTCTGCTCGGCCGGGGAGCACAGGCAGACGGGCTGGGGAAGGTCGGACCGCTTCGGGGCGACCCGCCGGGCGGGGAGCGTTGCGAGGCAGCCCAGCTCCCTCCGCTCCCTGGGCCCCTCTCCGCTCTCAGGCCCTGGGGAAGCTGGGCGAAACGGTGGAAATGATAAAAGTTTTTTTTAAGGGAGAACAGCAGGGCCGGCCCCCGAGGAGGGGCCGAGGGCTGACGGCTCCCCGCAAACTCCCCGCGCCGCCGCGGAGCGGCCGGGCCGGCGGCAGGGCGCGGGGAGGCCGGGCGGGGACTGGGAGCGGGGCTCCTTCGTGCCGGCTGATGCCGAGGAGGGGACAGGATGCTGCTAAGGGGAAAGGGTGTTGAACAAGGGAAGAGGGATTTCCCCCTGCACACGCTCACATACCCCGTCCCTCAAGTGCAAGGAAGATTCCCGGCCGAGGGCAGGGTGAATTAGGAGTTTGTACCTTCGTCTGCGGTGCGCTGGCGACCCGGCGCCGAGGCACGGGGGGCGACGGTGGTGGCTCGGGCTGCCCTGGGGCGGCCGAGAGGTCAACACTGCCCCTCGCTCCGCTGCCGGGGAGGGCGGTGAAAAGTTCAGCTCTCCATCACGCGTGGAGAACGTACGTACTCCTTGCGAGAGCTCGAGCGTCCCACCTCCCCTTCCCTTCGTGCCTGGATGTCCAAGGGAGTTGTTTCCCGGGGGTGGCCTGGACGGCATGTGCGGCGGGGGCTGGCGAGGGAAGCGGGACTGAGGCTGCACCGCGGTCAGTTGCAGTAGAGATGCTCTTCTGCCCGTCATCACCGCCTCTGTCCTGCCTGGCTAATCTCAGGGTGAGTTGCAAGGCGGTAACTGCTGGGTCTTCCTTAGGCAAATGGCTCTTTTTCTAACCTTGACCGCTTGTTCAGGGAGTAATTTGTTCTCCTGTTCCTCTCCCGAGCTAATTACTACTTTTGAAGTTTGTAAACATGCACGTTTGTACCAGCGTCTGTACAACGCGGATGTTTAGCTGCTGCAGAGAATTATTTCACTAATAGAACGGCAAAAAATAAGGGCTTTAGTTAGCTCTATAATATATTGTAAAACGTGCCACTTCCTGACGTTTCAAGGTGAATGCTTCATTTTCCAAAGGAGCATACGCAACATGCAGATGTTGTAAATAACGAAGTGCTGAGTCTCCACAACCATTTTCTGTCATAGGGTTGCACGAGGTGGCTTATTATTTGACACAGCTGCTCACTTGTTTTGTATCGTACAGCAACGATACTAATTATTAACTTGACCTCAAAGATAGTAGCCAAAGGTGTGATTTTCCCATTGTCTTCACAACAATTAGTTCAATGACTGCTTTTGGTGTGCACTCATTTAAGTGTCCAAGTAATTTTCACTTGGTGATTAAATCCTTTGGCATCAATGTCATGAAGTCCGGTAGAGTCAGGCTCTTTTAACCACAGAATTAATTTTGAGAAATCTGTGGCATTTTTCTCAAAGTAACGTTTATGTAGCTGTTAATCATGCTTAAGGTTTCCTTTGCCATTTCAGACCAGAAAAGCAAAATGATCTTGCTATGATTAGCTTCTAGCTTCTATTTTTTTTATTTCCTCTTTAATGAGACCATTCTGATGTATTGTGAAGTAATGTGGGTCGCTCCAGCAAACCTCTTTCTTCATGGAATTGCCTCAGACATGGTTGAAAGCAAATACCTGCTTAACTGGGATTGGGAAGGTTTGTCACTACTAGAGAAGTACAGTTGCCAAAGTGTTTCGCTGCCTAGGGTATAATTTTATCTAGTAGGAGCCTGTTTTAATATCACGGCTCTCAAAAATTATAAGACCAAAGGAACTAACTGTTTTTAAATTCAAACATTTTCTTATGCATTAAAAATTTGATGTCTGTTCTCCACCACTCTTCACTGGAGAAAATATCTGGCTTTCGTGGTAGTTTAGTTCAGGAGCAGAATGCCCAAATGAGATTTCTGTTTAAATGCTAAACAAAATTTAAAATATTAAGTAATACCGTAACACATATTTGCAACATTTGCTTTTCATGTAGCGGGAATCAAATGCTTGAAGGATGGGTGAATACTTTGGGGGACTATGAATTATACAGTCACAGATGTTCTGTGTGTACTCAATTAGTCTACTTGAAAACTGTTTATTCTTACTTAATAGCAAAACCAACCTTATCAACTGAACTCATACTACTTGAACCAAAAAATAATTGGGCACTGATATCTACGAGCAACATGGCTAGCTGGCATTTCTAGCTGCTTGAAGATGAAAGTGAATATTAAATATTAACCATAGATCCCTCTTAATATTTGTAAATAAAAGATTGCAGTTACTGGAGTTTAAGACTGAAGAAAGAAGTTGATTGGGTGAAGGATGAGGATTTGCCTTCATTACATTTTTTAAAAGAATAAAAAAAAAAGAGAAAGAAAAGGAGAGAGATCAAATTAATGACCTGTGATAAATCCAGACTAGAACTGTTTTCATTAAAAAGGAAGTAGGTGATTGTGAACTTGCTTGTGCATGCTTTGTGAGGGGAAGGGGAAGTTTGTCCTCTTGTTTTGAAGAGCCATACATAAATACACATGAAAGGAGTTCACATGGTTTACAGCAGGGGAGACATAAAACGTTTTAGGATTAAATTGACCTGAGCTAATACATGCCTCACATCCAACTTGTTTGCAAGAACACATTGTAATACTACCCAAACAAATGTTTTGTGTATAGTACCTGATTCCCATGCTATAGCAGAGTGCTGAAAGCAAACAAGCCAGTAAATGCTGGAAAACAACATTCAAACTATATTACCTGCAGCATATGATAGAGAAAAGTTGAACCGTAGTAAACCAGAAGTTTTCATTATCCTAATTTGATACAGATGCTGCAGTGTTTGACCTCCTACTATTCATTTATTGATGAAGTAAATCTTTAGCCCTCATTCACCCAAGTAAGCTTTGCTGATCCAGGAAAGCCTTACTTGCCCGAGTAATCTTCCGAGAATAAAGACAGTTGCTGAAATATTACTTAAATGGGGACTTTTTTTCTTGTTTAAGCACCAAACTGAATATACTGTTCTCTACTGGGAATCGACACTTGTTAAAGACCTGAAGCTATCATGTGAGCACATTTGCCTTGGATGGATCTTTAATGTTAAATCAGACCTAGGTCTGCGTGTCATGGAACAAGTCATGTCTGACAAATTGTGACAAGCTTTGCTTGACAGGGCAACAGAAAAATAAGGGAAATAAGCAATGCTTTTTACTGGTGACCATTTGAGCATTTTATGCTCATAAATTCTGATTATCAGGATTACTGTGGGGTGGGTGAGTTCTTTCAGCAGTAAGATACAGTCAGTAGCACAGAGTCCGACTGCTGATGAACAGCATACAGCAGCTGTGAACAGTGTTCTAAGGCAGAAACAAGCAGCTGGGGGAAAGCCTGGTCCTGAGCCTAAAGTCTCTAAACGAATATTTTATTTTTGTCCTGTTGCACCAGTCTCTTGAGTGAAGAAGTGTCAGAAGCCAGGTTCTGTGAAGACAGAGTTGGACTACCCCGATTCAAGTGCAAACCTGGCAGACTGGAATTTACATGTCTTTATTTCCTTTATGTGCTGTGTTACCTATGGCCATGGAAATAACTGAATGCTTATGTTTATACAGTGTTAAGGGATCTTTAATTGTCCATGGTGAAGGATGCTTTGGTTTTGGGTCTGGACTGCAATATGGCAGCACAGCTCCAAGGCACAGATTTAGGATTTAAAGGGAAGAGTGCCACCTACTGTGTTAAGAGTTACAGATATTGCACCTCTCATGTGCTTTGTGGAGTTCCCAAGCTGCTCATTTGCCTGTTTTGTTTTAGCCACTGGAAGATGTGAAAGGATTCAAAATTAAACGTGATATGGGAGGAAGAAGAAAAATAGAAAAACATTCTGCACCTACAAAATCAGGGTATTCGGGAAGTCTTGGAAGGGGTTCTTTGAAAGACAGGCGCACACAGAGGCATTTGCAGTTTTTGTCACTTCAGACTTACACTAGGCTGCTAACAGTTAATGGTGAGGGCACTGGAAAAAGGGAAGGGAATGAGAGATTTGTGCCTCCCACCATAAAATAATCATGTTCTCAGCTTTCATGCGCCAGGTGAATATAAATAAGGCTAACAGATTTATGCCCTCTGAAATCTAAAGTTTAACTCCAGATACAGTTTAATAAAAAGGAAGTAGATTTCACTTAAAAAAAAGATCAGTATTCAAAAAAGGAAGAAGAAAATGAGAAAAACCCAACACGAATTTTTCCATAATTTGCTGCAAAACCTTACAAAGTATTTCCCAGTATAGAACTGTAGTTAGTTATCAGCCAAAAGGAGTGTTGTGCTATGCTTGATGTGAATACAGGGTCATTTTTGTATGAAAAGAATTTTTCCCTGAGCCCTAAACTGTTTGTTCAGTGTCTGAAATAGAGATGTAAAATGAAATAGATAAACCAGCTATTAACAGAACTGCCAGTTGCTGTATCTCTAGAGTGAAGACATATGGTAATTCACTACATTCAGTGATGACCTTTCCTTTAAAAGTATTGTTAATAATAGGCGCTTCTATATAAAGTATTTATACTACATACTTGAAATTCATATATCATGGACTACCCCATGCCATTTTTGGTTTTTTATTTTTTTAGCTACTGACAAAACTGCTACCAAGGAACTTTCTACATAAATACACTTTGCAACATGCCTGAAGTTCTGAACTTACAGATTTTCCAGGGGCAGATGAACAGCACTGCTGGTACATCATGTGACATGGCAGTATGTATGCTGTCCTCAGTATGGGAGGCCTTTGGCACTCTCTCACCCTCCCCAGGTAGAGCCATACCTTGACTGCAGGATTAGACCCTTTCCATGAAGCAGGCAGAAAAAAAAAAGCATGCTTTTATGATCTCTGTAACCAGTTGCCTTTAGAGAAAACTTAAAGTTTATGAACTTAGAAAAAAAGAGAATATTTTTGTTATGTTATTACCCTTCCACCTTAGTCTGAGACCATCTAGTTGGATAAGGACTACTATATTAGTATTTTTACTGGAGATAATAGCAGAAGTTTTATTACATATTTAAAAAGAAAAGGTATTCCTAACCATCATCAATTTTTTTACATTTTACAATGACCCTGACAGGCTTGTGGGATGTTCTAATAATGCAAATGTGTGGAATATTCATACAGTAGATATGGTCGTGTGTTCCAGTTCAGCAGATGGAAAAAGTACTCTCCCTTATGAATCCCCAACACAATGGGAAAAACTGCGTCCAAATATATTCCTGACTGCAGCAAATGTTATTTCTACTTTCTGTCTCTCAGCTTCACTCTGATGTTTTATGTATTCCTCATATGGCTTTGGTAGTCATATGGGAAATTTCCTATGGTTCTTCCTTCACCATTGTTCATGAACATTTATCCATTACTTGCATCTGAGGCATTCATTGAAATGTTAATGAGATTTTGAACAGTTTACAGTTCCATAGTGTTGCTGTTGTTTTGAGCAGAAGAAAATTTGTGGTTTTGTTTATGCCTTTTGAAATCTACTCTTTATTGGTAGATTGAGATAGATTCTATGCTAATTCCTCCTGCATTTCTGAATTATGGCCTAGCAAGGCACTGTCGCTGGAATCTTCATCTATTAATCATGGAAGCTACTTTCTTATTCGGTTGCCATAGTTTCAGTGCCTCAGATACTGTTGGGGTGCCTTGGGAAAGGCTTGCGATACATTCGGACTTGCAAGCCTTGCAGTTCTTTTGGCAGTAGAAGAGCTCTGAAGGAACAGAGAATAGCATCCAACATTATTCAGAGTTGGATTAAAAGTGAAAACTTCTGGATATGTCTCTCTGGACCCTGTTATGTGAACGTCCAGCTGACATTTACTCCCAAGATTTGCCTTTTTTTTTTTTTTTTTTAATTGCTAGTAAAATAGTACATTTCAGAGACTGTTGGCTACCTTAATCCATTTCAAGAGCAAAAGAGGCTTTTCATTAGTTCCTCTGATAAATGGTTGGGTATATTATGGCATTTAGGGTTTCCTAAGCAATCCAGGTAATTTGTTTTACATTCCCTTTTAATCTAGCTACGTACAACATCATATCCTGTTTGAGACTGAGTTAATATTTATTGTTACCTTTAATAAAGTTACAATAAGAACCCTTTTGTTAGCTGCAGAGCAGCTTGAATTACAAAGTAAAAAAGGGGAAATAAAGTTTTTTCAGCCAGAACTAGAGCTCTTTCAGCGCTGTGTTGGCACTGGCAGTATTTTTGGAATAATACTTCAGTATTTGTTCACAAACTCAGTATTAAAACATACATTCTTTCAGAAATGCAGATCTGTGAGAAGTTAGAAATAGCTTTTTAGATGAATAAGAAAAATAAAGTAGTAAATATGTCTAACAGGAAAGTACCTGGAAGACTGACTTGTCAATGTAGTGCTCAATATTAATTGATTTGTCAGTTGTGCATAATATAAAATAATGCACAAACATATTTCAATAAGCAAATAATGGTTTTCTTTTTCTTTTCCAATTGAGAAAAAAGCTTCATCATTTCTGTGTGAGCAATAGTAAGCGACATGTTTTAGCAGATATTTAAATCCCATTTCTTCTTTTCTTCTGAATTTTACAGTGCCTCCAAAATGATGTGATTTCCCTCTGGTTCTAATAAAGCAATTTGAGTCTTGCACAGATAAGTTGGATAGGTACCTTCTGTTCACAAAAAGAAAAAACCAGCCTTGACTATTCACGTCAGTCAAAGTATAGTGTTAAAAATCTGTGCAGTTTAGATTAAAGAATTCGGTATAATTGGAACTAGTCTGGAAAATGAGCCACTTTTTGATTTTCAAATGGTTAGCTTGCACTCAAAGATGAGTTTTAAAACTTTAACTTAGTACTTTACTACCCAGTCTTGTCAATTTTTCAAGTGAGATCAACAAGCAGATTGAGAACATGTGCCTGTTATATATAATTCACCCTCAGGAGTCCTACAAACTGAACAAAGTCAAGTCCAAACATTTCACATGAATTTTAAAACTTTTTTGTTAGCTGCACACAATATCTGTATTTGTAATTTTATACTCCTACATAATATATATAGTTTCCAGTTTGTAGTCTGGCTTCTGTGTATTCTGTTGTATACAAATATTTTGTATTAATCTCAGTCTTTTCTCTACTAAATTCACAATGTGCATGTCTCTAGTAGATTAGCAGTCTGATAGAACAGAATATGTCCTGATCATTTTGTAGTTTCCTTTGAAGGGGCGAGGTGGTGATTGAGTAAGAAAATTGTTGCAGTGGGGAAATATCTTGGATCAAAAGCTGTAGAAGTACAAATTCTGTTGTGTTTTTCTTCTCAGAACTTATCGTACTCCATTTAGAATCTCTCTGTATAGAAATTAATTTGAGCAGTTCTGTAAGGTACATTCTTTAGCATCGATGACATTTTTGTCTTGTTCTTTTTTACCTCCAAGAAACAGAGAAGTGAATGATACATCAGTATGAAGGGCCAGTCTTGTTCCTGTTGTATAGCAAAAAGAATTTCTACTGAACACCTCAGCAACAAGCCCTTACTCTGTTTGTGGTTCACTACAGAATCACGGAATCATTTAGGTTGGAAAGAACTTCTATGATCAAGTCCAACCCTTAATCTAACACAGCTGAGTCCCCCACTAAACCGTGTACTTAAGTGCTATATCTACACGTCTTTTATATACCTGTACCCATCTTTTAAATAGCTGAGTTGATGACTCAGCCACTTCCCAGGGAATACTGCTGTTTCAGTTTATTTATGGTTGACAAGAAAAGTTCTGCATCCCGAAGCAGCTGAATTTTAGCATCCAATGTACTGATCTTATCAAGGAAAAAAAAAAAATTCTGGGAAAGGAATTGTTCTATTTGTGTCTTTTAAGCAATGTTACAGTGTTTGCTTTACAAATCTTGCACATCTTACTGTTTGAATATTCCTGGGAGGCTGAAGCTTGTCTTGGTCTGTGTGGTCAGTGACAGACCTGAGAGAGAGGAGAGTTGTCCTCTCTTTAGCCTTAAAGCTCCCCTGGTGTCTGCAGCTCATCACTGGGTGAGGGCAGAGCACAGCTATTCCACTGGTCTTTTGGAACAGGTGGATGGGGAGGCGTGATTGGAGGGCTGCTGGAGTCCTGGCCCACATGTCTGCATCTCCATGGGAAATGCTGTGGTTGTGGTCAGCGTAGGCCAGGACCGTACTGCTGCATCCTGTCCTAAAACACCACAGCAAGGAAAAAGTTTGGATGAAATGCCAGTTGCTCTATGCACCGTTTCTGTTGCCTGATGGCAAAGCAGAGGCTGAGTCTCACGGGATTATCTTTCTTGAGTAGTACTTCACACCACAAGCATGGGTAAATGCAACTTGGCATTTGATTCAAAATGACTTTTTTATTATATAGAGAGGATTAGAGTCTGTTTAACTGCAGTCTTGAACCTTGGGTCATAATCTTTATAGTACTGGCTTTTCATCATAGCTCTCTAATGAAAAAAGGGCAGTGTGCATTAAAATCAACTTTTGAATTTAGTTTTCTGTATGAACAGAATTGGTACTATGTGTATAAACTTTGAATAGTATTCAACCCATTCCACTTCTGAATAATTAGTACCCATTAATTACAAATGTACAGCTTTTGCAATTGCAACATACTGATCCAAACCATATTAAATCAGTAATGACCAGAGTTAAATTAGTTTTTAAAAATTTGCTGTAATCTGTTATATGAGGGTGATTATGTAACATGGTGCAGATTTTTCTTGCTTTTGTTTTTGTCTTGTTTTGTTTTGTTTTGAAAGGAAGGAATTAAAGTGGAGAGTCATTTCAGGCTTATGTAACAGTAAGAAGACAAACTTTATTCCAGTGATTCTTTGCAATGCTTTTTTAATTTTTCACTCATTGAAAATATTCTTGAATTGGAATAGTAATTTGTTTTTTTCTTTAAAAAGAAATTAAGAACTGAATACTTAAAGAGCTGTTGTGGGAAAAGGAAAGGTTTTTGCATGAGTTACTACACTTTTTCATTATTATCTGCAAGGTGTTTCCTTTTAATTCTATTGTAGGAAAGTTCATCCTGTTCACATACACTGATTAATTCCATCATGAGACGCGTATATTGCAGGGTGGTGTCGTCTTGTTTGCTTTATCCTGTTCTAAGCAATAAGACCTAGACATACTGCCAGAACACTTCCTTTCCCAAGATAAAAACAAACATGGAAAAAAGAAAAGATCCTGTTCTCATTTGTCAACATGTGTAGTCCAAAAGGCAGATTTAGCCAAGCTGGAGCTAATGGCCTGAAGGTGTGAGATGAAGACTGGTGTCTAACTGGATGACTGTGAGAAAAATGCAGTTTTGATTTTCAGTACATTAGAGTACTACTTACATGTGTTAAGTACCTATCCGCGAAAAAAATTGAAAATATAAGGCAAACTGTAGAATAGAGTAAGTTTGCTGACACATGAATTCTGATTCCTTTTTAATGCATCTCTCGCATTTATTACCTTTTGGGTTTGTTCATCTTTGTCATAAGCTCTCTGGCGTAGCTAAAATCCTGGAGGTAGCTTCATTTTCAAAAAACCCCAAACCAATAACACCCAGCTGAAGTGTTGTTTATGTGAGAGAGGAAATTCAGCCAGGCCCTTCCTGGTAGCATGTTGGTGCAATAAATGTTGGTGATGTGCTGCAGAGGGGTAGAAAATGTAGAACTGTCTAATGATTGCTAATGTCAGAGAAGAATTACCTTGAATAGCAGTTAATTAGGCTTCTTCTTTTTCCCCCCCATAAATGGTCAGTTATCTGTTTTATTTCAGGCAGATAAAAGAATTCATTGTTGTCACAGTCAAAGAACTTCAAGAACCTTTCAAAACCTGGATCATATACAGAGATGCTTACACCATTGTATTTTTTAGAAGGACTAAACCTGACCTTCTCCTTTATGCCAGTCTCCAGATATTGAAATATCTGAATTCCCAGTTGTAAAATGATTCAAGCAAGTCTCTTTAGTTTATATGAAAATGTCATCAGAACCAATTACGTTGCTTATGTAGATAAATGCAGAGGAGCTGGACTCAGAAAAGAAAATATAGGTTAGCAGGATCTAGCCTTTGATCTGTTAGCATCAAACAGAAAAATGAGGGCACAGTTTTGCTTCAGATAGCATCTCCATATTTATTTTACTAGGCATGGAATTTGTCTTGAAAAGCTAACCTGTGACTTGTTC
Organism: Pachyramphus minor; assembly: GCA_013397135.1. Classification (NCBI taxonomy): domain Eukaryota; kingdom Metazoa; phylum Chordata; class Aves; order Passeriformes; family Tyrannidae; genus Pachyramphus; species Pachyramphus minor. Next base: position 122,165 of record VYXB01001929.1, on the reverse strand, counting down.
ATATTGGTGCCATAAACCTTCCTGAATTCATTAGGAGTCATGAATTACTGGTTGGGGGGGTGGGGGTGAGTGTTTTTATTGTTGTTGACAAAATTAACTCACAAGCTCAAAATATCAATAATAATAATAATAATAATAGCAAAATACATTGTACTGTGATGGCATCTGTAAAATGGATTGGTATTTTAGCTTCAAAGATTCTAGTGTTGGAAATTTTTCAGCAGTAAACCAGCAGAGAAAGTAGGGGGGCTGGAGTGCTACTTCACAGCTGCACTGCCTACTTCTAGACAGCCGTCGTATGACAGCCTGCTCTAACAACTACCCACATTTAAATAGCAGGGTTGTATAAGAACGAACACAACACACTGAAATACATTTATGGTGGGGACTGCCTTAAATATTTCAGCGGGTGGAATATACTGAGAGAGAATCTGTTGCATTTTCACTAGACTGCATGTCAAGTCTTGGAAAGAGAGAAAGTAACTTTTCTTACTGTTGGATAGTGGCCTTAGAAATTGCTACAAGTTTCAAGAGAAAAAGACCATTTACCTTTTGACACAGTTTCTAAATGCAGGGTTACAGCTATAACTAATAATGTACTTGACTGGAGAAACAGAAGAAGAGCTTGGTAAGGTGTTTCCTTATGCTCAAAGTGAAAAACGCTTCTTTAAAGTTTTCCAACAGCCTGTTCAACGTTGGGTATTTGCGTTGTGAAAACTCTTGGGGAAATGCGCCGCGCGTTTTCCTTTGCATGTCGCCTGCCCTCTTGTGTTTAAATAGCTCAGTGCAGGCGCGACAGGCGTCCGGGTGACAACGGGAGAATGAAAAACACGGAGCAGAACGAAGGGATGATGGGCACAAGCCACCCTCTCCAAAGGCACTGATTTTGCCTCTGTGTTTGTGTGTGTGTTGTCTTGCTGTTTGCAGTCTAAGAAGCAATATAGTTTTCAGCTTTCCTGTACAGAGGCACAGACATCAGAAAGTGGGTTAGCCAAACTGATGTGCAGAAAAGCTATAGGAATGAGATGGAAGCTATGGGTAAAGGCTGTAATGCATATGATTAAAGTGAAACATGCTGCCTACACAAGGAATTGCTAACAAGATTCTTTCACAGCTTCCGTGTCTCAGCCCTTCTTTTAGAGAAAATAAGTTCATGTTTGGTTTCAGTGGGTGTTCCGTTTTCGTCAGCCCTACAGGATTGATAAGACTGTCAAACTATACAAATGCAACCAATTGAACACAAAATAATACAATTTGCACTGAGCAGAAACAGCGGCTGTGCTTATTAGCAAAACAGTGTCCCAGATTAACATTCGCATGGTCAATCTTGAGCTCCTCTTCTCTTACTGTTTAGTTCCTTGGTGCTCACAGGGAAGGGATGCTAAAAGCACAAATTAAGTTAAAGCAAATTAGTTGCTTGGTTGTTCTGGGGTTTTTTTGTGTGTGTTTTTGTTTGTTTGTTTGTTTGTTTTTTGGGTTTTTTTTGGGAGGAGGAAGGTGTTTTGTTGGTTTGGTTTGATTTTTTTGAGAGAAGGGAAAATAGAAAGATATTCCATGTCCTTTAAATAGGTTTTTTGCTCCAAGCAGGAGGATAGAAATTGCTTCAAGCCATTAAATAGTTTCTGGCAGTAATTTACGACATCTCCTTGCTCCTATGAAATATATTTTCTGTATCTCAAAAGAGTATTGAAATAATCTCTCATGTTTAAAGAGCTTCCAGAATTATATAAAGTTTTTGCAAGATGCAGAAAAATAGACTGCAGCAGCTGTATGACACCGCAGTGTTTAGAAAAATGAAGAAATACTAATTCCAATAATTCTTTATAGGAATTATAAAAGTGGTTTAGAAATCAGCTAAAAATGGGCTTAATCCACAAATCTAAGGTCATCTTAACTTTCAGTTTTCCAGTTAATTTTTTTTTTATTTTCTTGAGAAACACTGTGCATTTGGATTGGGATTTTACCTCAGGTCAGTCCCACGTGAGCTCACTGTTCATCTCAAACCATTTTGTTTGTGTCTTGCTTGAGACATAGCATCTTTCAGTCCTCGTTTTCATTACAATAGTCATGTTACGGATCCAGGGAGACTGTAAAATGCAGATTCTGGGAGTGGGCTTCTAGGTACATAAGAGTTGCTTTTGCATTAAGGACTCAAGACCAAATGCTCAAGTGTTAACAAAAAAGAGTTAGAATGTTTTGGGGGATTGTTTGATTAGTGGGTTGGTTGTTTTTTTACTTCAGAGCAAGACACTCATGGAGAAAGTTTTGTGTTTTGAAATCATTCTGCTCCCACTCCTGCTGATCTCTTCAGATGCACACAGACTAAAAGATCAGCAGAAGGGCACAGCTGGCTGATCAAGATGCCTGTGGTCACACATGTTGATTTTGGGCCTCTTGTGGCTTAAAACCTTTGTGTGTGTTGTGCCACCTCCCTGAATCCATTTTACCAGCGTACAGTCGATTCCTCTCTGGGGATGACCTTTCTGAAAATGTGGTGTGTTTGTATTTGCATCCTGCAATTGCTCTATGGACAGATGCTTGCTTCTGACCTGAGTTCACACCTTTGCCCACCACTCAATCCACACCTCAAGTCTTAGATCTGTCAAGCAGCTGGCATTGTGTACAGAAGAAAGGCAGTGTGTTCACAAAGAAAGCACTTAGTTCTTCAGTCTCATCTGATCAGGTCTCACTTTAAAAAAAAAATAGCAAGTTGTGTGTGTTTAAATGTGTCATGACTAAAATGTCAAGAGACTTAGAACAGATACAGCTCCTATGCATACATAAATAAATCAGATGTGCCAAAAGAACTATAAAAGACTCTAGCTGTCTCTTTCTGGGTACATTGTGATGGTGTTGCACTGGAAATGCATTGGTGTTGCATGGAAATTCATCTGCAATTAAAGATGTTGCCTGATTTCTTCACTCATGCTTGTAGTTTGGTGGTAAACCAAACTTTGAAAACCAGGCAGTTGTTTATTTAGATTTCTGCTTTGTTCAAGCTCATAACTTCAGATATAGAGAAGTTAAGTCTAGAAGCCTCCAGTTCTTCTCAGTTCTTCTCCATACAAACCACAGACGCTGTAGGCATCTATCCCAAGCCCATCTCAATAGCCCATCTCAATTTCACTGCGTCCCTGGAAAATAGAGAGGTTGGACATTGGAGAGTGTGTTGCATTTTCAGGACAACAAACACAGGACATGGAGAGTGTGTCCTAGCACCAAGTCATCTTTGTGAGAGTGGTGCCTCAGCAGCCCTGGCTCTGTAGGTAACATACTGCTAGCTCCAGCTTGGGTCTCACCGATTCAGGAATGATGCTTCCTGGAATAGTGTGGTGAAACCAGTGAGAATGAAACATAAGTGCCACTGAGTGGTTCATGCTAACTGGACTGATTATGTTTTAAGAAATAAGTGGGATACTGCATAAAATCTTATAATATACTCTAATGATGGAACCTATGACCTCCCAAGGACATACAGAGTACTTCCATTATGTCAACAGGTGTGAAACAGGGTCAGTGTCTTTGACCATGGTGTAGGCTTAGAAAATATGAGGATATCTTAAAGTCACTACCATCATTCTCTGCTTAAAATTCCATTGCAACTTTATGTTACAGTGTGAGATATAAAAAGATGAAACATATTTCTGGAACCTACAGGACTAAATGGAAAATTTAAGGATGAGATGTCTCCCTTAACTGCAGGAAAAATTCTCACTTTATCAGTTCAAATGAAACCCTTTTCTTGAACCGAGTACATCATACCTAATGCATATTCTCAGCCTTAACTCAGCAGGCAAAAGATGAGAAGCTGTGTTGTCCTGCTTAAGGATACATCGGAAGAGAATAAGTAATAGAGAATTTATCTGCTTCAATATTTGTGGTGTCTTTGAAGTGCTAATAATATTTGTAAAAGTTTATATGTCAGGTTACTGCCTGCTGTATGAGTTTGCAAGAGAGCAAGAGAGATTGCAAGCAATGAATAATTTGCAGATTTTTTTTTTTCCCCATAGCAAAACCACTGAGATTGTCCTGGTTGAGGTATCATTTTATCTTGACCACTTCTTTTTTTTTTTTTTTTTTTGACTGAAGCTTCACTCAAAGTATTTTTAATAGTGAGAAAGATGTTTTTGATAGGTGAAAGCATGAGAGCATATTAGTGCTTTCGGTATGTGTAATTTATCAAAAACATTATCTTTAAAAAATAACATCATGACTACAAGAAACCCATAAACCTTGAAACTATGAGTGTATGCAGCTGTGGTACCATACTGCTCTTGCTGGCTCTCAGCTTCCCCCTCTCTGCCTCGCAAGTAGTGGGACAAACACAAATATGTTACAGTAACTTTTAAGGAAAAAATGGTCATACTTAGCAAGGAAAGTAGCTATAAGGTCAAGGCTGAGGGAAGTGGAATGTTTCTAGAAACAGTGGGATTAAGGGAAAAGCTGTAGGGACGTAGTCAGACTGGTATACAGAGGGATAGCTGAAATGCCAAAATAGAGGAGGGTAAAGCAGAAAGAAAAGCGCTCTCTCTACCTTACAAACCAGCAGTATGCTGTGGGACGATTCCTTTCTGATGAGCTGTCACCATGTAAAGTATATAGGAAGCTTGAAATGGAAAAAACCAGATGGCACACGGGAGCTGAAGTGACATGGTTTGTCTCTCTGCCTGATTTCTTTACCCTTCGTACAGAATTTGGTAGGTGAGGGAGGTAAAAATACAGATTGTGTTCTTCTTCATCCCCACACTCTTCTCCTTGCTGAGGAAAATCTCATGAGACTCCTTCAACTTCTGTCGCAACTATTGGTAAAGAAGGTTTTCCACCATTGCCAAGTCTTGGAGAGGGTGGTTTGTTTTTTTTTTTCCCCTGTAGAGAAGAGAGATTGACACATAGCAATGCAGAGTTAAGAGACACTAAGGAGAAGTACAGTAAGTAATTCTGTTGTGCTAAGTCTTGGGCAAAGAGGTGGAAAGAGGCTTTACAATATGTGCATTTTGAGGGAAGTTGTTAATGGGCCGTATCATCTTCTTGACAGGCCAGTGATGAGTTGGTATGTTCGCAGCCATGAGGGAAGGGCATTGGCATCACCCTTTGCAGCTGGCTGGTCAGCTGTCTGGAACAAATTAGTGGCTTTTAGCCAGTTTCCACAGAACTAGTAAAGCTTCCCTTAAAAAAATCCTTGCACCTGGCATTGTTCAGGAAAATTGTTGGTAGCCTCATCAGACAAAAAAAAGCCTGGCTGAGCACCAAGGTTAAAATCCTTAAAGTTAGATTTTGGTATATTATACCTTTTTAAAAAATAGCAGCATGTGTTGCTGAAAAGAGGGGTTTGAGGATGGGGATGGAAAGGGTACAGGTGGCTCTTGAGGCAGGAGACTTCCAGGTCTCTGCTGGACCCAAAATTCTTACTGAAATGAGCAGGACTTGTCTCTGTACAGACAACCAGTACAGGGTTGATCTTTGTAGTAGGGGAAGGGTAACATCAGTATAAGAATCATCATTTTAAGACGTGATTGTGATGCTGTGGCTGTAACTGCTGAAGTGCCAGGAGGCACATGAATTTCAAATTCCCTTTTCCAGCTCCAAACCTGGATGTCCACAGAGGGGAAAACCTGCTGAGCCAACTGCTCCAGAGTGAGCCAGGAGCATGTCATGCTAGCAGGGTAGTACCAGGAGGCAGGGCAGGATGTGTGGTGACTCTGCCTGTGTCGTGACGAACGTGAGCAATCTGGTGTTTGTCACAGGTCTTAAAACTAAAACTGAGCGTAAATAAAGAACCCTACTGCAAGTGAGCAGGATTTTTGTAGCAGTTTTCAGGAATGAAATCAAACCTAAACTGCAAGGGAAATACTCTGTGCCATATTCAAACTTTGTATACAGAACATTTCAAATAAATGTTCTGTAAAAATGATTTAATTCTGCTGTGATTATGAACTTGCGCAAATATAATGTTCCACATTACTCTCTTAAATGAATTTGATTAGTAACAGCTATGACTCCTCAAGTCCCCCAGATTTTATTTTCTCAATAGAAAAGGGTTGAAGAAATCCTCAAATTACTGTAAATTAAGATTTTGTTTGTATTTTAAGCTAAAATGTGCTTGACAATATCTCAGCAATAATTAGATGGGCATGTTCCTTCTTGGAGAGACTGCAGTGAACTGCCTTTACTTCAAAAAAGGCAAAGTCTTTTCAGTTCCTAGAGCACTCCATGAGTATTAGCTGCTGTGTGCTGAACAAGTACTAAAATCTAACAAAATAATAAATGGGGCTGCTCAGTGACAGGCTGTTTGACCAGAAGCAGGCTGCTGTGCCTGCACTGTGAGCTATCCCCTCATGCCATGCAGACTAGGTGCAGACACTCATCCCTTCCCACGCACACATATATTGCATATGTTTTCCGATGGTGGTGTTTGTTTACCACCCGTGACTGTGTTGGTTTATTCTCTGTGTGGTGCTCTGTGGGACAAGAGAGTGTTGGGATACTGTAGCCATGGATTGTCTTTCCCACCCGTTCTTCCCACATGCAGAAAATGTACCGGGGATGTGCCCTGCCGGTTGTGCTCTGTGCTGTTGAATCCAGTTTGGCTCCCCCACAAAGATGCCAAATCTCACTTTTCAACACAGTGTGCTGCAGTTTCACCTGCAGCAGGACAGACATCCCTGCCCCCAGTTCTGCCATCTACTGCTCTTGCTGCCAGCACTGTGTGGCTTTCAGCATGTGTGACTGCAACCCACTTCTCTGCAGTCCTTGATGTGTACTGGGGCTGCAGGCAAACTCTCCTGTACAGCTCTTCTGCTAATGAGCTTGTCAGCTAATTAAATAGAAAGGCAAATTTGGCAATGTCTTTGATATTTATTCTCAGTGTGGACTTCTTGACTTGTTTAGGATTTCAGGGTGGTCTTGAGGGAAGAGATATGGTAAGGAATTGCTGAGTTTGTATTATGCTTTATCAACATTGAAATAAAGTTTGTAAAATACTGGTTTTTTCCTTCCAAGCTAGCTAATGCAATGTAATTAAAAAGGAAAAGAAAAAAGCTAAAGCTTAATCCAGACCAAATTTACAGTTCCGAACTTAAAAAAAAAAAAAAAAAAGAAAACCAAACCACCATATGAGAAAGGCCTTGTTTAATATTTTTGTGTATGCCACATGTGCTCAGTGACCTCCATGATGAATGACAGTCAGAGGTTAAATAGCATCTATTACACACTTTTGAGCACTTTACTTGTACTTTACTTCCTAATTTTCCCTCAAGATTACTTTTAACCATTTCAACCTTCTTGAACACCTTTGGGGGCTGCCATTTTCTTTTCTTATGGGAGAAAAAAACCCCAACAAAACAACCAAGCAAACAGCCCAGTTTGGGATAAGAAGGTTGCCCTTTTACTGAGGAAATGAAGAATGTCCTACCTAAGTGCACATTTGCCAAGGGTAAAACACATTTTTGCTGAGGTAGGAAATAGGTTCAAAGCTGAAACCCTCTGATGTGGTAGGGTGAGAGAGGCAGGTGGCTGGACCCCCAGGTGGTTTGTATCTGCTCACTCACTACTCCCATGTCAAGCATCAGTGCTCTGCAGTATGCAGAGCCAAAGATTTCCATACCTCCAATGAGAAATGTGCTACTTGCCTCCTAGCTGTGTGACTTAACATAGGTATCAGAATGTATAGCATTAGTGTGCCTAAAAAAACCCCTAGATTGGGTAATTTCAAAGTTTAGAATTTTTAATCAGTTACTGGTTTTTCCTTTCTTCCCTTCCATATCCACCTCTGTAGATGAAGGGAGATACCTAAAGCACTAAATTTGGATATTCTCAAATATGTGGAATTCTTGGATATTCTCAAAAATTATGGTACAAAGCCATAAGTGTTCACATTTGTGAAATGCTACAAGCATTTGGTAATGCTTCTGTTATTGGCTCTGCTCTGGAGGTTTGTTCATGATTGTTGCTAAAGATGGGATACCCAGGGTAGGTAAACTTCTGGTCATAATAGGCAGTATCTCCATGCCAGTGTTTTGATGGCATAGAGAGATTTGGACATGTACCTTTGTCGGCTGTTCAGCAAAAGAGGTACTGGTGGAGTTTTGTATGCAGATTGAATGAAAAATAATACAGTGTTACTCCTCTGGCTCTTTGCTGGGAACAGGGCAACAAAATAATAGAGGAAAAGTTGACCGTAAGAGCCACCTTGGTAACACAGTAATTTCCATGGACTTTTCATGCAGCAGAATGATTTGTGTCTTTCCTCATAATGCTAATTTCAAGACTTAAGAATTAACGGACTGCAGGTCTAGTGATATCAAGTAACACCTGAGAGAGTAGATCCCTTTGTTGTAACCTTTTGACAGCCCTGGTAAATGTTGTTGAATATGTAGCAACCATCAGGCTCCATGGTGCATTTACAGAGATTAGGTGAAAATAAGTGCTGTTCACATTTGTGTCTTCTGTGTAAGAAAATGGCAAGTTCAGAAATTGGCACTAGAAGTAGACTGTATTGAGATTATGAAAATCTGCAGACATTAAAATTTGTGTTCAGGAGAAAGGTGTTGGAGGATATATGTATGCTATACAGGATGACCTTTCTATTTCTTGGTAGTTCATTAATATTCTATATGTATGAGAACTGATCTAGACTCTGTAAACTAAAATGGAAAATGGAAATATGGTTGAATACCTTTCCTTTGTACAATTGTGTAGAAGAGGAATATGAGTTAATTAGCTGAGATCTGTTTACTGACTGTACATGGGAGAGCTGGACATGGCAAGGAAGGCGCTGTGGGTACAGTTATTTTCATTCTGATCTCCTCAGTGATCATGGCTTGGTGCTGACCACTAAATATGTTCTCTAGTTTTGTTAAAATTGCAAAAAAATATATTCTTTCCTATATAAGGGCATGAATGGGTGCGCTGTTAATTGCTCACTCTGTATTTTAATAGTAATTAAGAAGGAGCTATAGGTTTTATTATTTTGCTTAATAGTAGAGGTTAATTTTGAAGGGAAAATTTTACTGAAGATACATTTGATAATTTTTCCTCCCTAGCAAATAAGGTGGTTTTAATGATTTATTTTCTTCGGTGGTTTGCTCTCATGATTTCAGCTTCATTTGCATTTGTGGAGGCTTAAGAGAGGTGTCATGACTTTCAGAACTGCTGAATATTCAAGCAGGATGCTTTCAAAGGGCAGGCCACAGACCTGTGCTTTTTGGCTACAAGAATAGGCAGCACTGGCCTTTGCATTCTGTTGCTGCAAAATGCCCATGGATCAGGTAGAATCAGCCCAGCTGGTGCTGCCATCCCAGCCCATTCCGCCCCTTGCTAGGCTCTGCAGAGCTCTACCGGTGGGCCAGAAAAAGCTCACCTCTGTCTGCAAGAAGTGGTACTTGGAAAGCTATCACTGTTTTGAATTCCTTAGCCTGGATCTCTGACAAGTGGTGATAAAATACATCACAAAATCTTTCATAACATTCATAGGAGTGTTGTTTTTCTGGAGTCTCTGGAAATGCGAAGAGACACAGTGTTGCCAAGTTCTGCTGATCAGATACTCAAAATTATGAAATAGGGAAGCTTGCAAAGTGTCCTGAGAGACCAAAGAGTTCTCTTACTGCTGGAAAATTAATTTAATATCTTGATTCCAGAAGTCAGAGCATTGAGGAAAATACCCAAAATTATAGAGCCTTGTGATAAAAAATTACAAGAACTAGCAACATTGGCACAGAGGAAAACTTTTCTTTAAAGATGTAAAGATACGGTGCATTAGCTGGCAAGTAATATTCTAATTCTTAAGTTATCTTCAAAAAGGTGTATGCTTTTATCAGCTGCCATTTAACACAAAAGATCACCTGATGAATGAAGAAATATAGAGTTTATTAACTTTGATGTTACTGTTCACTCAATGTCAGGTATGTCAGAGTAAAAAAAGATGTTCCCTGTGAGCAAACTTTGTGTGAAACTAATAGTATGCCTTCAGACCCAGACCTGTTCAGTGATGGTTTCTTGCTAGTCAGTCACTGGATTTAATTCACGATTTAAACATGTTTATTCATATACTAGGGGATTGGAAAACAACATCAGCATAGAGTCCATCCTGTAGTTAGTTATTAAAGCAGACGATTGAAAAATGCAACTGCTTTGTGAATTTAAATGCAAAATAAAACAAACAAACAAAAAAAAGTGTCAAGTTCTGTGTGTCTTTTAGAGAGTCTGTACTTTTGAGAGAAAACTTTAAGAATAACTTTAAAAATTCAGAAGAAAGGGAAATTGGGAAGAGTGTGACTTATGAAATAGCTTTTTGCAACTCGTAAAGAATATGCAGAACAGTGACATTGCAGTTTGCTTCTTGAAAATTGTACAAGAAATTTAGACTGTCACCAGCAATCATACCATCACTGAGAAAAGAAGTATCATATGCAGAAGTATCATATTTAAAAAACAAACAAACAAACAAAAAACAAACCAACCAACCAGGAAAAAAAAAAACCAAACCCAAAAAACCAAGAAAAAAGTTTTCAGAACTCTGATTGTCAGTCATGTTGGTTTGAGAGTAGGAACCAAAGTTACTGAATAACGGCTAAATGAGGAAAATAAAAGGAAAACTGAAGGTAGCTCTGAATAGACTGAGGGTAGTTCCACAGTCACCGACACATCTATCAATGACCCCACTAAAAAAACCTGCTAAAGAGCTGGGCATAGGACTAGTAAATTTGTTTCAAATACATTCAACTGTCTGGTGAATGAATTTGCCGCAGCCCTGTGCCCACAGCAGCTAGTTGCTCTTGCGAGAGCAAACGGACAAGGAACAGCATTTTTACCCCACTGCATGTGGGCACTGAAATGTAGAAATAGGAGGAGCATTATCACAGGTCAGTGGGAAGAGGTGTACCAGTTGTCGCTTGGTGATTTTGTGGCTTTGTGAGCACAAGGCTCTGTCAGGGTGGAAAAACTCTGCTTTTCAAAGTCTTGTGATACACTCACTCCCCTGTTTGATGTAGATTTACTTATGTATAAAGCTCACACAAAGTGATACTTATTGATCCTATGGATTATTTCAGGAAATGAACTCATTTACTTGAATATTTCTGTATAGAAAGTGAAAAGGAGTGGAAGATAGACTTACAGATATTAGGGATATTAAGATTTTGCATATGTTTTCAACAACAGGATATAATCTCCAGGTAAAGTAAATATGTTAAACTAATACTAATGGTATTTCTGTTCCTAACAGAAAGACCAAATATTTGATAATTACTTGTCATTGAAAAAAACTTCCTTTTTCAGTTCATGTAGAAACCATATTTGTAGCCAACCATGGTAGTGTATGAAGACTTTTGAAATACAGTCAGTTAAAGAGAATTAATTTCCTACTGGAATTCACAGTGGTTAAAAAGTATTATTCAACCCAGTTCTCACATAGCTAATTTTCAGCTCTCTGAAACTCCTTCTTTAGAAAAGTAACAATACTGTAATTTTCAGGGTTTGAAAGGAGTGAGGGGAAGCTATAGACCTTGACTCTATAGAAAAAAGTTGCCATTGCCCATAATAGCATGTGAGATCCGCGAAAAGGCAGAAACCTGCAGGAATCCTGCACGTGGCATGGTGACCCTTAGTGCAGCCTTTGGTTATGAAAGCCTGGCTTGTGGATTTGCTGGGGGAGAGGTGTGTGAAAAATGTGTCACAGCCTGGGGCCAGCAGCACTATTCCTGGAAATCGGTAGGACACAAAGAGGCATTGTTCACAACCTTTCTCCCTTCTTTACTTCCCATACAGTGGTGTTTTGGGAAGCAATAGTTAAGGACACAACCTGGCAGCTCTGTGCCAACATCAACAGTTCTCTTTCTAAAAACATCTCCTTGCAGCTCAGCTGCAGAGGTTTGTGCCCAGTTTGGCCTCAGAGCCAAGGTGACAGCACGGAAAGGGTCTGAACCACAAAAAACTTCTATGAGCTGGTGAAGAAAGTGCTGGTTTTGCCTTGCAGTTCAAAAGCAGAAATAGTTCTTTATTGTGAAACAAGAGATAAGGAAATATTTCTTAGCTTTGTTTTCTTTTTCAACTCCCTTTAATTTTAGAACACATTTTTATTACTCATTGCTCATAAAACATACTAAACTGCCAGACTTAATCTGAAAACTAATTACAGTAGACCTCAGCATTTTTACATGCCTTATGGAATACAACACCTGCACTCCACAGGACTGAATTCTCTGCTGATAGGTCTGGAGCCATCTTCTTCCAGGGTAAATAAGACTCCAGACATGACTGGCTGGAAACGGTGGAAAGAGTTACCCCACATCAGGCGATTGTTTGTACTGGCTTTATCCTTATCAGAGAATTCGACAAGTTACTTTAGAAAAGGAACTTTAATTTTATTTGTTCAGTAGGCTTCTGTAATTCATAGTTAAAAAATATCCTTTAAAGTTTTGTCTGAAAGGAGGAAGGGAAACAAACAACTTGTGTGTCCAAATGTCACATGGGCAGCTGGAAAGGATTAGTGGTACTTGCAAACTGCTCCTGGCAGGATTGAGGTGGGAAGTGGGTTCATGTGTGAAGGAGCAGTCCAGTGCATGTCAAAGTCTTACCGCCTCAGCTAAATTTTTAAATAACAGGAACAGGGGAGGTGAAATATCCTGTTCTCTTACTTGAAATGCCTTTGCTGCTTTCATTATTTCCTGTAGTAATACACAGGATATCCAGCTGATTAGTCACAGCAGGCTATGTGATCTTCACAACATCTACAGGAACCTTCTAGGATGTAATCTCTTGCTGAACCTGCAGAATCAACCTTTACAATTTACTAGCAATGCATATACAGGTTTTGGAGAAACTGAGTACGGGTTGTCAAGAGATGAGGATCTAGTTGCTTAGGATAAAACCCTACTGTTATTTTACCAACCAGGCTTTTTCAGGCCTCCTGTTTTTTCAGGTCTCTTATTTTCTCTGTGTCTTATCTTTTTATATCTCCTTTTCTATATGTCACCATATGCTTATTCTCCAGAACATAGATAGGTAAGACTTCTTATCTACAACTATATTTTAATAAATCTGCATTGGCCCCGGTATGAGTGATCTTACTCTGAAGTGGTCTTACCACAGCTTAACTCTGCATGCTTCGGAAGATTATTATGTTTTAAGAATTACCTTTGAATTCACATCTTTCTCCAATTGTCTTGACTTTCCTCCCTATCTCAGTATTGACAAGTTCCTAATCTTTACTGCAGTTCAACCAAATCCTTTCTTCCTTGAAGGATTCATATTTCAAGCCTTCTCCTTTTTTCTCTGTAATTACAACTGCCTTTCTCTCTACATCTTGATTGCAGTGGTGTCTGCTCCTTCCTATTCTTCTTTATTTTTGCGTCGTTTCTGACTCTTTGTGCTTGTTGTTTGCCCTTGTCTTCTAGTATATGACAATGCCTCAGAAGGTCTGATCTTCAGACTCTTTGAGGCATTGTACCATCAGTCTTTGAGGAAACCTTGCATCTCCTGAGTTTAGGAGGTCCCTGAGAATCAGCCAACTTTTTTGATGATTCCCTACATATATATATATAAAACATATATGTATATATATGTATATATTCTGTAAAAATAGTGAGTCTAGCATAGAAATAAAGCTTTTTTTATGCAAATATGAAAAAAATGTGGATGGGATTCAGGATTTGAGCTGGAGTTCCAGTTGCAGCTTGTTCTTAATTTTTCCTGGCAAAAGTAACTACTGCCTCACTCAACCAAAAATGTATCACTGTATCACTGAAAATAGTTTGACCAATAACTAACCTGCTAATATGAACAGAAACTACCAAACTAGCAGAGCTGGTTTGGTAGTTAAATAGTTTTTAGTGATGCCTATTCTTGCAGCAACAGAAAGTGTTAGCTATGGTGCGTGCTTGGGAACGAGTGTCTGAGGAACCAGTCATCTGTAGATCGGTCTACATGATTAGCTAGAAAACTTGTGTCTTTTTCAGCTTTTGTTTAGGTTATGAACTTTATGTACAAAATAGGAAGAAATATCCACCAACATATCTTCATCTTAAAAGAATGGGTCCTTTCCTGTTCTTCATCTTAACAAGAAATGGGTGCTTTCCTGTTGGTGTCAGCATGAGTGTAGCCTCACAGCAAGAGAGAAATACTTGCAGTTGTGAGGTCAGTGGAAAAACTCTCACTAACTGGGATTTTGTTCCAGGTTCTTCACAGACTTTTCTGAACATGTGTAGATTTATCCAGGGATGAAACAGCAGGGGTGCCCTTCATTACTCCTTGCCTGTGGTCCCAGCCCTCTGAACTGCCAGCAGACAGAACTACCTCTGGTGCAGATCCATGTCTTTCTTGCTCACATCTGGATCAAGGTCTTCTCTCTGCTTTGAAAGCTGAAATTCAGAAGAAGTACTAGTGTACAGGTCTGTTGTGTATATAAGAGCAGTATATACTGTAACAAAGAGCAGTATATACCTGCTTCCTGGTTTGGAAAGCCTGTAGCAGTTTAAGCATTTTTATATTAACTCAGGTGTGTACATAGCTTGCAGTTTCTTCTGTTGATTTTAATGATGGACAAAGGTGAACGCAGAGATAGAGGTAACCCTTCAATTTAAAATAAATTCTTTAAAGGGAAAGAGAAATGGAGGATGAGAAAAACTGGAAAAGTCAGATGACCTTTTGTGTCTCAGGTTCAGTATGCTAGTAGATCCCAGAAACAGTCCAGCTGGAATCCCTGGTGATGGGGGTTGTTTCAGTACGTTAACAAGGAGCGTATCCAAGATACAGTTCCTCAGGTCTGGACAGAAAAAAATAACAAGCATACCCTCTGGTACTCTGAAGTTGAGTGAGTTGCAGCTGGCACTCTTTCAAATCTGTCATCACCTTCATTGCCTTAGGAAGAACTTTCTGCTAAAAGGTGAAGGTATATTCTTTTGCCCTTATTTCATCTGCACAACTTTCCATAATCTTCAAGTAAATTAAAATGCCACATAGGCTCAAACAGGTTTCTAGCCACAATGCTGGGATTTATGGAAACTCAGATTTTTCATCTTATTTTAACAGGTTGATTATTCATCACAAGTTGAGTCAACAAATGTAAGTGTAGAACGTCTTGAGAAGGGAGCCTCGTAACTTGACAATTGAGCTTTTTACGAAGCAAAGAATAAAGTACAAAACCTGTTCAGGAAAAAAAAGTTAAATTAAGGTATTCTGAAAGTTCCTTAACATGGGAAATGCCATGACCGTCATGTGTGCAACTCTTGAAAAAAAGAATTCTTCATACTTGAAATTACATGTTCTTCTTAATCATTTGCAAACCAGGCTTTTCAGTTCATTAGACAAAGAGAAAAATAGCTAATAAATTGTTGTATGAGGACAGTAGGCAATATGCATTAAATATATTATTTATTATTTCAGGGGGAAGGACTCCCGAAAGCTAGCTTAGCAAAACACCATGTTATTAAGCACTGCAGAGGCTAAAGATGTACAGTTTCTAATGAGAATCATGGAGTTTAGTTATCCATTGAATTCTAGTAAAAGGCATGTTGTACATCATTTCATTCTCACAGAGGAAGCTGGGAATTACATCACTGAAGCTAATACAATTGTTTAGTATGAATCAACCTCGTGGCAGTTAGGTAACAATCTTTTATTTCAGTGGGAACCTAATGTAGAATTTTCCTGCAGAGAATTTAAACATGGAGAGTTCCTGCATACTGTTCACTACTGCTATCACAGTATTCTTTGCTGGGACTAGCGGGTTGCATATTTTTTGGTAAGTTGAAGCTTGAAGTACTTTGTTTTGTTCTGCCGAAAGGAGCACCATGTCGAAAGGAGCACCATGTCGGTGAACAAATGTCAGTAAGGGCTGAGGGAGTCCTCAGTGCTTCCTGCAGTGCAGTCCACCAGGATAGGGTCTGCTGTGCATTTTTGATTGGTTGTTTTTTTTCGTGACTGAAGGGATTTTATGAAACCTGGAAGAAGAGTGAAATAAGTCACTGAAATAAGAAAGCATTTTGTAATGGGGGTTGCAGAAAGGAAAAAAACATGTGAACAAGGGCGTGATACAGCCGGGCAGGAGATCTCCCAAGCAGACACTTGAGTCTTCTTTATGGCTTTGCAGAATTTAGGGCTTTTCCTGTGCGTAGATATACAGCCGTATGTAAGGTAGCAGCAAGTCTGCTAGAATTACTAGTGTGTTTGAACCTGTAATGACAATAGTGTGTTAAGTACTGGAAGACAAATGTTATTTGGGTAGATTAGCATCTTCAGTATATAATAATTAACCCTTTCCTATGCCCAGGGCAATCTCCTTTTTAGCAGTTACTTCAACTGTATTTTCAGTATATATGGTTGTATGCAGAATGGTTTGTATGATTATACTGCATATAATCATTCAGAACATCATGTCTTTCAAATTAAATCTCTCTGCAGTTCTTCTCTTCCTTCTCAAAATGGACACCTTGTTTTTGTGAGACTGATAGATGGGAGGACTGCATTGTCTGATTTCACTTAAAACAAGTCCAGGATTTTTAGACTAAGCTAATTCCAGTTAATTAATAGTTTGCTTCAGCAAGGCCAGCATGTAATTCAAGCTTTCCTTTACTGCTGTTTTTTTTTTTTTTTCTCATTACAATGTGCACCTGCCCCCCACATCTATACAAGTGTTCACAGGGATGTTCAGCCCATATGGCACAAAAACAATTGCTGACCTTTGTCATTTTTCAGAGAGCTCTGTTAAGAGCTTTTGCAACAGGGATGATTTTTTATGTTACTGTTGGTATGGCATGGTTGAATTCCTGTAGTTTATGCTGAAGACTTTGACACTGACTCAACTTTGCTAATAGAAATATATTTATATGTTTGGCCTTGATTTAGAGACAAAGCAATAAACTATAGCCCAAGGGCTAAGAGAGATTAAAATTAAGCAGGCAAAAGGGAGAATTGTGCCAACCAGGAAAAGGAAGGATTCCCAGGGCACAATAACATTATCATACTCTTGCCTGGCATCCTTTATTTGATTAACTTGAAGTACATTACAGGAATTAATGGAAGCTCATAACACCCTTGTGAAGCAGGTACTACATTACAACACTGATTTGCAAATATATAAACAGAGGTCTTGTGCAATCTTGGCACTCAGCAAAGTCGTCAATATTCTCAAGAGGGGTTGTAAAGGGGGAGCAAAGACGAGCTGACATACTGGTGAATTGGTGGTTATCAGTGAACCACCCATACATTGTTCAGTCTTAATTCGGCGTGTCTGCCTGGCATTCATCTCCTGGATAAAAATTGGCTTTGAATGTTAAGAGGAAAACATTAAAAACTCCCTCCCCTCGCCAAAAAAAAAAGTTTGGACACATGGTATTTCAATTGGCTACTACCTCCTTTGAAGAGCCACTTCAGGCCTGCACAGCTTTTCTCTCTCCTTATACTTTGTTTTGTTTTTCTTCTTGTTCCTCCAAGTGCAATTTAAATCACTTAGCAGTGGCTTAACTGTCTGCTAACATGGAGTTCGACTCAGCAGTCTTAAGGGAATTTCCCACTTACCAGTTATTTGCTTATGATTTATTCGTTGGGCAGAAAAAATTGGAAACTAGGAAAAAAATCACATTTCCCAACCTTTAAAAAGATGAGCTGCAAGACCACTAGACCACTGGTGAGAGCTTTCTATCTCCAGTGTTTGTCCCTGCTGGAGAGCACAACTAGTGAGGGGGAAATGGTCCACTTAACACTTCATCATGAAAAGCAGGCTTGAGTTGCACTGTGACTAAGTGTGTGATCCTTGCATGCCAAAATACATACCTTTTAATTGACATGAAAGCAGCTTCTGGCTTGGTATTTAGGACATAACACAGCTCCTAGTGCAGGCTTGGTTTCCAGAACAGAGCGCATTCTTTTCTACTGTGCATGTTAATGCATTGTCCTTCTTCCTTCTCCTAATAGCCCGTGAGATTTGAACTTGGAGTCAGCAAAGTAGGGGCTTTGTGAAGCACAAAAGAACACCAGGTTTTTATCACACCATGCCTGTAAAAAGAGCTGTTCAACCATTCAGTTGCTGTTCGAATTGTGCAGCTGTTATTCTGCTGCTGAGAACATCTTGCTGTCGACACTGAAGTAGTACCTGCAGGAAACACTGGCACACTAAGCTTTTCAAGAGAAGCTGGGCTTGGGGATCTTCCAGATCACTGTGTGCAGAGCTGAGGTATTTTCTCCTCCCTGCCTTTCCCTTTCTAACATCCTTTTAAATAAGTAACAAATTTTTGTCTGCTTGCCTGCCCTATTCTGCGATTTTTGTGTGATGACATCTTCCCAACATAATAGATCCATGTTTCTTGTCTTCCAAAACCACTTCTTCAAAGCTGACAATGAGGGTGTGATGGGCAGTGTGCTGCCTGGGTTCCCGGTGGGGGGATGCAGGTCTCTCACACAATGGCCCTTTCTTCGCTGAGCTGCTGGTCTTCTATCAGCTATCTTCGCTGATAAGCCTCATCTATTTAAAGTCAGAGAATTAGAGACCCCAGTGCTGGTGGAGAGGGTGCTTTGTTTGCTTACTAGTTAACATGAAATTCAACCGTTTCAAATTAAGCACAAACAACTGTGTGAGGATAGGGTGTAAGAAGAGTCTGAAACGGCACAGAAGGGAGGGGGATCAGAGATAAGCTCGGCCTCATTCAGCCTCCAGGCTAACTTTGTCTCTGTGCAACGAGGGGTACATTCCCACTGTAGTGCAGAGCTGAACTTTTTCTGAGTAATTAGTGCAAATACCTATATTTATAGCCTGACATCCTAAAGAAACAAGACTTGTGTGATTGCATTGTCTCTGTATAGGCGGTTGTGAGCTCCTCATAACTTGTAAATTTTTGGGTTGTCTTAGCTCATTCTGCAGCATAATGGTTTTCCAAGGCCTCTCCTGAAACCAGGCAAGCAGGTGAAAGAGTGGCAAAGGGCATATGGGGAATTCTGTCCTTTTAAAGACATCAGCATCAGGATACAAATTCCTAACAGCCAGGCTTCACTGGTTCCAGTGCTTGTTTAGTAGTAACGTTTCCATATAAATAAACAGAACATTCCTGCTGTAGGGTTGTGTGAGGCTGAATTTGGTATGTTGCGTTTCACACTGCCCGACACATCCTATAACATAAACTCACAGACTAGCTAGTGCAGAATATTAATTTCATAAGGTCTTACTTGCTGGCTACACTCCCATTGATTCTATTACATTAAATGGCAGTTTTGTCTGTCTACAGTTTTCGGGATCTAGACACACAGTCTACATATTTTTAACAGTTTGAACGTGTAACAGTCCACAGCTCCTGATATGTGGGATACTAATTTGTGTGCCTTGTGTTAGAGATACAATCCCATTAGAATAAGCCACTTTTTAAAAAAGCATGGAAAAATGCGTGGAAATTAATGAATGACTGTATATAATCAAGCAGTGAGTTGGATAATGTCATGACTGGCTGTTAATTGATATACCAACATCAAAGGAATTAAATGTTCTTGCCTTAAATATCCATGCTTTGTTTGTTGCTTTTTCTCTTTTGGTGTTTTTGAGAGTGAAAATGCTGAAGTATCATCATCTGTATTTCTAAATGGATCTGGTGGGAATCTTTCTACTGACTCTACTGGGAGCTAAACTGATCCCTCATTTTAAAAATTAACCTAATCTTTCTGTCACTTCATAGTGGAATAGAAAACATTTTAAACCCTTGAAAGTACAATTTCAGGCTGTAAAATGGAGCATTGTAAGTCCCCTTCTCAGTTGGAATTGATTTGATGTCTGGGATTGCCAAATTCAAGTCCAATACAAATTGCAACAGCTGAGTTACAATTTTTAAATCAACCCTGAAGATGAGGGATTTATAGTGGTTTCATGGGAAGCATGTTTCTTTGCAGCTGTATGAAAATAGAGGCCTGTTCCATTTAGAGCCATCTATCCAACTTCCATTGGCTTTCTATATATAATCTTGCTCCCTCTTATTTCTTGCAGATTCCCCTCACTCTGCCTCTCCTTCTCCCCTAATTTTGTCCTCCTTCTCTCTTGCTCTTCTTTCATTCCACCTTGAGATTCAGAATTCTTTTTCCCTTTTTGTAGACCATTTGTCAGTCCTCTCCAATGAGGCTGCTAACTGAGGTGTATGTAAGTGCTCTGCAGGAGGACGTTTTCATGTGTTTTTATAACATGTCCCTGTGCTTCAGGCAACAGACATGATTACTATATAAATCAAGGCACACATGGATACACACAGGGAGCTGGGCCCAGACACCAAATCCTTCATCTCTGAAGCATAAGGACAGTTCTCATGCATAGGCAAAATTTCCTTGGTTCAGTAAGTCTCCAGGTTTTTCTGTGTGAATCTCACAAGTGATACTGTTGTTTGGTGGACCACCTGCCTTCCCACCCATGATCTAAAAGATACTTTCGTTTTCTTTTATGATTAAGTTCCATCTCTGAGACAAATACAATGATTGCTGACATGGAAGGGTGCATTTAAGCAAGTTTTTGATGTACTTTAATGATTTAGATGGCTTGCGATCAGAAAGATGCTGACAGAAGTGTTGTCTTTTCATCCAATAGTGAGCCACACGACACAAACCATGAAGCTGTGTTTTAATGTAGTTACACCTACATTAAAAGTATTCATACCTACAGCCTTCCTGTGAGGCAGCTGCTGGGAGGAAAACGTCATTACCTCTTTTAATACATCCCAAAAATCTTGGCATCAGTCAATAAACAGAAGACTTCCTTCTATCCTTCTCTCTCCTTGAATAATTCTCTGAGATTAAAAAGTTGATGAGTTAGTAAAGGAACAAAAATACTGAGCACCCAAAAGACCAAATTTTCAAGCATGGACTCCAAATGAAAAGGAATGTGATACACAACAGTCACCTTAACAATGTGTTTTCTTACTTTTTTGATTCCTTCCATGTAGCTGATGTCCTTCTCTTGTGTCCATTTTCTAAGGAATCTTCTGAATCTTTTCTTTCTTCTCCCTTTGCCCATAGTTGCCCTCGTTCACTTCTAGAGATCCCTTTACACATATCTGCATCTGTCCTTTTGCATCATAGTCTTTTTTACAGCTAAATTAATTTTAAAGGGTCCTTCTCATCTTTGTATTTTTTGCTGTCTCCCACTTGCCAATCATTTCTCTCCCTCCATGCCCAGATGCCGTGACAGCTCTCCCTCCCTAGCCTGCTTCACCTGTCTGAACCTCTAGCTCCCAGTTTTCAGTCTTTGTTCTCTGTTTCCCAGTGGCTATACTCAGATCTATTTCTTTTTTCTCCCACTTCAGCCTTGCTCTTCCCCATTTCTTTTCTGAGTTCTTCCATCCACTGTGTGTAAGTAGAACCATACTTTCAGTCACTTCTGTTGTTTAGTATGGGAAATCTTTGCAATAATCCTGGAGTAGGATTTCATCTCAAGTCCAAAATACATTTTGGAGGTTGTAGTGGTTCTCATTCTCACTCACATTAGGCCCACTCCTAGTGTTTAGCTAGGAGTACTAACAGATCCCTGGCACTGGAGGACATTGGATAGTTTTTTCCAACATTAGATTTCACTGGATCAAGTTTGCCTTGAAAGTATCATAATATGAGGAAATAGTAAGACAGGAACCACACAGCAGTGGGCTCTGAAAATATGCAGCCAGCATCAGCACAAAGAGTTGTTGGGTCTTGTAACACTGCATCATCTCTCTGCATCTACACATATGTTTGTGTACATTCAAACCTCTTCACAGTAGTTTCCTCAGTACCTGCTTCTGCAACTGCTCCCCATAATGAAGTCAATAGGATTTCTAAAGGCAGAATGAATGCCAAACTCCAGTACTTTAGACTGTAAAAGCTTCCCAGGAGTAGGGAGCACATCTCTGTGTGCCTGTACAGTGCTGAGCACACAGCTGGTGCTCAATGAATAATATATATATGGGCTTGGTAGGAGTGACTGTTCTTCTAGTGCAGCTGAGGTGAAACATCTTTTTGTGATAAGAGGCAATGCATTATCACTTTTACTAGTCTATTTTATAATTTAGGCTTTAAATGGTGAAAGTGTATTAGCCAACTAGTTCAGAGGAAGCTCGTTTACACCGCCTTCACACAACATGTCCCATGTTTCAAATGACAGGAAGGATAGGTAGTTCTCGCAGCCGAATGCGTAGTGATTAAACTGTCTGGGCACCAGCAGTAGGCAGCCATCGAACAGATCATTATTAAGATGACTATAATTACAGAGTCAAAGCAGCCCCTTGCAGCACAGTAGTAATCTGCTTTGAAAACTGGAGGCACAAAGGCATATATCCTTTATATGTTGAGGCCCAAGCTGTGCAAAGTAACTGCAGATTTTTATGTTACATCACTCACATCTTAAGCTGTTAACTGCTTCTGCCTGCCATTTGGAAGCTGGCCTGTTTTCTGGCCATGGGGATCTGAGATAGAAATAAATGCTGAGTAAAGGACTGTTCAAAAAAAAAAGGAAGTATAGCTATGACACCTCCACAAGAGCTCTCATAGTATTGCTTTAGTCATTAGCTGAGTGGATACTTGAGCTTAATCAGTATCAAAGGGACATACACAAAGTCATCTATTTCATTAAGCTAATTTGCATTACTCAGCTTACCAAGAATCAAATTTTCATGTATTGTCCATCTTGCTGTCAGCAAAATAAGGGGAGGGGGAGGAGTAAATGGTAAGCAATGCAAAGACTGAGATGTGATAGTGTTTATTACTTTTTTCAGAGATACCTGCTAGTGTCTCAGTAGTCTTCATTGCTTATGGATATCAAAGATGCAGACTACTAAGCTTTATAAAGTTTATTTTTAGTACTTTCTACCTAGAAATCAAACTTACAGAGCTTTATTAAGTGCAAGATCCTTGAAGCAGTGCATAGTTAGGCTTTCAGCTGCAGCTGTTGTTGAAGAAGGTAAGTGTTGGTTTGGGAGGAGGCGATGGGAGGATTAGAGTAGTTAGCTGAAAAAGACTTTTAGCCTCCTCTAGTCCTCTAGAGACATCAATGAAGTGTTTTGTGTGTCGCTTCACACAAAATTGCAGTCCCAAGGGAATGGCTGCTGCTGTTTATATTGTACCAGATCTGACTGTGGCTTTAGCAGAAAGCTCTAATGTGCTGAGATGGCTGTTCTTGCTCTTCTGTTTTGTCCCTCTTACTAATGACACTCTCCTCCTTCAGTACTGAATTTTTTTCTTTCTTTCTTTAAAAAAAGAAAGCTAATACTTGCTATCTTGCTTTTCAATACTGCTGGAATTTAAACTTAATTACTGCTGAGTGAAACCATATTCTTTTAGTTGTATAATTTGATAACTGTTTGCATGTTAAACCTTCAGTTTGTCTGAGACATTGTAATATGTGGGTCATCATTTCTCTTGGTATTGAACCAAGACTGAGTGGTTAATTCTGCAGTCTGCCTGCACAAGGTTTCTCAAACATTACTGTTTCTAAAATCTGTTTAGGAAAGAGATTTAATAGCATCTCTTATTATTTGTGTGACGTGTGTACCTATAACTAGAAAAGATATAGCTCGGACTGACCAGTTGGTAATGATGAAAAAACTAAACAAATGTTTATGAGTTGACTATTTTCACTGAAATGAATCATCATGTTTGTGCTCCTTGAACTGCAAAACTGTCCTGCAAAGACATGTCCTTGCTGAAAGAAAAACTGCAGGCAATAACTCCTCTATCTTGTGGAATGCATCCCATATGTGTGCATGATTCAGTTTTTAAGGACTTGGTACTAGTATGGGGACCAGCAATTGAATGCATTTGTTTGAGCCCAAAATGTTGATCTGAGGAGACTGGGAGGTTGGAAGTAAGTTATGGATGCTGTTATGTTGTAAAAATGCTGCTGATATTTTTGCAGTTTAGTAACTCAAATGTTTACTTAGAGAAAGAACAAGGCCACTTACTTCTTTGAATCATGAGAATTACAGGTGAGAACAGTTTTTCTTGTACCTGCAAAAATTAAAAAAACCCCTCTCCTTTATTCACATATATGTATGTTCTCTGTGTGGATTGGAAACTTTTTGAGACAAGGCTCTTTTTTTGATAAAATTGCACAATACAAAGCATTCTTGGGGTAAAACACAAATTGAGGAAAGAATAACCAAAAGGAGCTCCAGTACAGTAGTATCTTCAGCTGGTGAAGATACTTATTTTTTCTCTCTATTTGTAGCACTGATTTAATCCCAAGCAGTATTTTGCCATGTTGGTTGTAGCCCAAACTTTATTTTTGCAACAAAGGCAGACAGAAAGTAGGTTTCAGTCTTCTAGCTTATAGGAGGGTCCAGCCACCCATAGAAATTATGGTGTTGATAGGACTGTGCATTGCACATTGTTCAGCTGATGCAGGACATCACTTGACTATAGATGATGTGTGATTGATTGGTTTGTGACAAAGCAGCAACCAGTAATCATATTGCTATTGCAGGAAATCATCAATTCATCTACTATCAAACAGTATAAGAAGAAGGAAAGGTGGATGTCTGCTTGCTGCTAAATAAGCTCAAAGGAAAAGTTTCTTACCCTTGCATTGAAAACTGTCTTACCACTGATGCCATATCTGGTATTGGTAATTAGAGCTGCTTTATTGCCATCTTGTCGTAAAAGAGAGCATACCTTTTGTCTATGTTTACACTGTAAAAAACAGCATATTGGAAATAAAAGGGGTTTTTTATAGTTTGTGTGTGTTGGTTCAATTGTGGTACAATTAATCCTACTTGAGAATTAGGCAGGAGGACCCTATAGGGGATGCGTAGCTTAGCATTTTTGTCCTCATGTGTTTGACCTTGTGTCCTTCTAAGCGTGCATAGCAAGAGGAGAGACTGAAGTGTAAGTTGTGCTGAAAAGATTTCTGTCCTCATTTGCGTTTCCAGTCAGGCAAAATTCTTCTGGATGACTGTGTCCTGCCCTTGGGGAACACGCAAGAGGGCAACACACTTTGTTCCTGGCAGAGGGAAACAGTTATCCTTGGCAGGTATGGGGAAGGGAGGGTGCCTGGCTCTGTTGACTGAGAAAGAGCATAACAGTTGATCTGTCTCCTTGATGGAAAAAGAAGGCATATGCCTGGTGGGCTCCAGAACAAGGAACTTGCTTTCCATCTTTTTAATTGCCCAACTCCTGGGAGAAGGCAATCACATCTCTCTGTTCTGGTTTTACTGTTTAATAGCTGCATTCAGAGATTATCTGCATTAAGCTAAGAGAAATTAAGTCACAAGTCAGCTTTATTAAGCTGTACATTAGAAGATATATTCCAAGTTTAGTCATCCTTTGACCATCAAGTGCTGTTTTTTATTTATGGGAAGTACTAGCAATCTTCTTTAAGCTGTCCAAAAAAGGAAGGAAGATACAATCTGTCCCCATGAGCTTGCAGCAGAAATAATATTCTCAGATTTTGGGGAACGTAAGGATGTGTGAATAAGGGGAGGAATCTGTTCCGGTTTAAGGAAAGCCAGATCTGTTCTTGCATGAGGAAAGCCAAGTCCTTTCATGAGAGAGAGACCCTGTATGTAAATGTCAGGAAGGGATTGTGGGGAGCTCCTTAGGATTCAGAAAGAAAGCATACAGACTTTATCATGGAGGCATCAGAGTTTTCAGTTGCACAGATTTCTTCCATTCTTTATAAAAGCAGTTTATCGTGGAGCATTGCCAGTTTACACCTTGATCCTGCTGGTCTCATAGGTTTGTGTTGCGCCTCCTGTCTGCGTGCTCCTCCATGCAGATCCTTTGGAGGTTGTTTCTTCATGCCTGGGACAGTAAATAATGCTTGTCAGGTTGCCAGGGAAAAAAAAAAGGTATGGTAACTTTTTGAGGGAAAAAAATTGCTTACTACCTCTACATGGAGGAGTGGTGTTGTGGTAGGCACCAGTATAAGGAGGTAAATTATTAATGAATTCCCACCTTTTTTCTCCAGTGCTTTAAATACGTGAGAACATATTCAGTATTTATGTGTTGCATTTTTTTTAAACAAAATTTTCTTCAGCATGTTCTCAGACTACCATGTGTTCCAGGGCTGGACATGTTTCTAACCTCACCTGCAGTAAGTAAAGTTTACTGGCAAGTGAACTAAATAAAGGTCTCTCTCCTCTCTGAAATTTTTGTGAAAACATGGAGAAGCTCTAGGCAGTTTGCCTTATTGAGATACCTCTATGACTGGTGTCTAGGAAAAGCTATTGCTGACCACCCTGAGGTAATGCAGGTATCGGATAACAGGGTCCCTCAGAGCTTCCAGTAAAGATTTTGTAGGTTAAGTTCTTTCTTTCAAAGTTGCATTTTTCCATCAGAAGAGAGAAATACCTGAAATTACGTTCTTCAGATCTCTTTCTTGCAGCAAGTCATTGAGAGAAGTCTTGGAATAAAACTGAATTTATTGAGCCACCACAGTACAGTCTTTAGGCATTATTGGTCCTCTTGTTCAGGATACCAGACACTGCAAAATTGACTTTTTCACAAGCACATGTTGAAAAAGGGGCATTCATGTGTCAAGAATGTCTTTTACTTCAAGTTGGTGTAGTGATGTTTACCACAGAAGAATAATTCTCTTTTGAATTGCTCACAGGAAAATTTTAACTAGAAGAAATATTGTGGAATATTATCAGGACCATCTGATTCGCTTTCTCTAAAAAAAAAGCAAAAATTCAAACCAAAAGAAGAATTTCTTGTTTTTAAAGATCAGGTATAACATTGTATTTCACAGGAAATTTGGATGTGGTTATTTCCATTTCCTTACATTAGATAGGAGACTTTGCCCAAATCCTATATAAAGTTATCAGAATTTAACTGAGCCTTCATCTAAGTATGCATACTTTTATGGGGATCAAAGTAAAGCAGGTAAAGCAGCAGCATCCATGATTGTACAAGCTGTAGAGCAGCTACAGATCTTTCTGAACTCTGGTGGGAATCAGTACTCCACAATCTAGCAGATGTCAGTGTCAGCATTTTCACTGGCATAAACAAAAACAAGCCAATGCCCTTTACTTGCAACTGCTGTGTGACTGTGCTGCAAGCTGGAGACTCACTGCTCTGTGGTGCAAAGCACAGTCTGTAAGATATCATTCATACATGTGGGCAAGGCTTGACAGAGGACTACAGGATTGGAGTGCAGTTGAGAACATCACACCTTGATGCATACCTGCATCGCTTAAGTCTTTTCTATTGGGTTCAGCACAGTCCATGCATATAGCCTCAAGTTTCATTGAAGAATAATTTGATTTTCTGGACTACTGTCTTTTGTGCATTTTTTTCCCTTCCAAATATTGGCAGGAATTTGGGTGTTGGCTGTAGATCAGCTCCTGGCAGCTTCATGTCCACATGGCCAACCTGGAGCTAGAGGAAACTCTCTCTCTTTATTTGGTATAAATCACATAAGCAGCAGAAGTGCAGAGTAAGAAATAACAGCAGCAGTTTGTTAGCTATGCAGTCTTCTTCCTGGTTCCTGCACAGGAATTTCTGTTCTGTCAGGCAAGCTTGGAAGGATTCTTTTGGGTTCAAAAACACCTGGCAGACATGTTAAAAACCCTTAGCTGTCTGTGACTGCCTATCAAGCAGTTTTGCTGAATTCACTTAGATGCAGTCAGCTAATGAATCATTGCTTTTCCTGTGTCACCCACCATTATGGAATGAAGCTGCAGGATGTGGGAGAGAGGAGGAGGAGGTTTGGGAATAAGTCTTTGGTTGTTTGAGAAAGCCTTAGTATTTTCATTAGAGTCACACTAGTGTTTCTTCAGTGAACCCCAGAGCAAGAGTCTTCCCGTGCTGTTGCTGGTGGAAGTTATTTCATTGCTGGGATGATGCCTGCATTCTATTTGTTGCACACAGAGTAGGTTTTTTCAACACCATAAAATTATCTGGAATATTAGAAGTGATGTTTCCAGTTTCAGTCATTAGCTGTGTGCTGGTGACATGAAAATTAACTTCTCTTCCTGTGTCTCTCATCATTTGTAGTGGAAACCTGAATGCAGCCAGTCGTTCCTAAAATAGCCATAGGAAGCACAAGCAATATAGAAGCATCTTTGTTTTGCTTCGGGGTTTTAGGCTGCATAGCTGAGCCTGCCCTGGTATGGGACCTGGAAACAGGCTGCTGTCTCATCTGGGTGACAGTCTGGATTGTCCTTTGCAAAACTCTGCACATGGTATCGAAAAGGCAGAGGTTATTTCCCGCAGAACAAAAGAATGACTTTGCTTTGCTCTAGCAATGAGCCAGAGAACAGATTAGAGGCTTTTCCTATCTGCAAGGAAGCTCATCCATCATTCCCCATTCAGGCAGTCATACTCAGTGGGCTTGTTCTCTCTGGCTACACTGAACCTTTTTCTCCACAGCTTGTCTAAAGAAGCAAAGCAAATAATAACAGAGCTACTGGTTTTGTAATTTGTACTACAGGCATTTGTCAATACTGCTTTGCCTTCCTTTTCTATGCTGCTCTAATTCCCTCCTGCTGTGGTAAGAAGCAGGTGTGAACAAATGTGTAAGGATGCTTGTATTCTTCCGTATGTGGGTGAATATGTGTCAGGAGAAGGGAGTAGTGTATTTCTGTGGTGCAGGGGCTCATTGCTAACTGTAATATCTTTTCTAATTTTTGCTGACCCACACCACCTCAATTTTAAGTTTCCCATGCAATCACATCAGATACTTCATGTTTCCTCTCAATAATAGACCCTCAGTAATTAAATTTATCTTGCACTGTTCTATTAGTTACAGGAATTGTGATTTTTTATATTTAAAGGTTAATTGATTATATCTGCATATAGCATTTTCCCTTAAAAGACACTGAATTACAGTAATTAATCTTATGTCCAGGTTAACAGTATCATTTGTCTCAGCACTATCCTAAAAGTAGGATTTTTCTTAGGTATCTGTTGACTTCTTTCTAGGTGTTCCATCTTCTTCATAACTCTGAAGTGGTGGAATGAAGAGCAAAGTGAAAAATATGTCATGTTGGCATATTGAGGTGATCACTTTACTGAAAGGCATTCTTGAGGATAGGGTACTTTCTCATATTAACTTGTCCATACAGCTGCTTGGATTATATATGATGTAAATATGTATATGTATATGATGTAAATGATGTATATATATGATGTAAAATTTGGGAGTTCATTGGGCATGAATCTAGGCAGAGTAAATCTCAGAGTCTGCCACTTGCATCTGGCAATTACTATCAAGCTGCAGGAACGGGATTATGGTAAGCCTTGTGCTCATCTCAGAGGAAAAGCAAACTACATAGATTTTCTGTCTCAGATTTATTCTATTCCTTCCAGGTTTCCAAAAATACCAGCAGAAAACCATTAGGCAATGAAGAGTAATCATGAAAGATAGACACCTATGAATTTTCTCCAAAGTTTCAACAAGAAAACCTTTCCTTTGATATCTGAGCCTTTTAAATTTGGGTGAATGTCTATGATGGTATAGGCACATGTGATTGGATGGTTGTCTGAGGGAGAGAGATTTCAGATAGTGGTGTGGAGACAGTATTCGTATTTAATTTGATTGTTTTGTTTGTACTCGGAGTCTTCTCTTTTTTCCCCCTATCTGTGTCTATCCCTAACTATTTTTAACTTTTCCCTCAGGGATTACATTTGTTTTGTGGACATTTTTCATTTTTGGACATTTTTCATTGGTGTAGTAGTCATCTATTTCATGCTTTTCCTTCATGCTTTTCTTTAAAGTGTAGAGAGACCTGACAAAACTGATTTCATAAACAAATTAAGGGCTAAAATTATAAATACATATTGAGAACTCTTTGCTTATCCGGATTTTTTTTTTTTTAATCTGTCCAAGATAAACATAATTTACCTTGAAGAGTTTACCAGGTTTCCAGCAGGAAACGCCTTCCCCTCTTTTCTTTCTATTGTACTCAGATTGCTTGACTACAATGTGTCTATGTGTCCTTGTGCTGAGCATCCTTCCCCAGAATATAATGCTGAGATTTGGCCTGAGTATTCCTGCCGTGACTGGACTATTTCAGTGTGGAGCAAGTGGTGGACTCTCCCGAGGTGACTGTCAGAGTAAATTATTTTTGAGTAGTGTGTTATCCACAGCTGAAATAATTAATATGTATCTGATAAGGTCTGTTCTTGAGTATTTGCAGTGTTACAATAGATTTCATTCACATTTTGGTGTAGATATGTAGTTTGTGTCAAAACACTTCATAACAAAGTTGATTGGTGCCTTTTGAAAAAATACCCTGACAAAACTTGCTATTTCACTCAAGGTAAATGAAGGGAAGTTAATGGGTAGATTTTTACATAAATGGCTTTAGGGACAGAACTGGCCAAATTGCACAACAGCTAAGCCACGTGCTCTGACTAACAGCTGACTTAAATGTGAAGATCGCATTAAAGCATGGACACTTTAATTTCGAATGAATGGGACAAGCATCCTGAAGAATACAGCCAGCGTTCATATTTAAGTTCTTGAATGTTTCTTCATTAACAAAAAGCAAAGGACAATATTTGTGATTTCATTTAGTTTTAAACACAGTGGTATTAAAATCATACAATCATTAATGGTTTGGTTTGGAAGGGACCTTAAAGATCATCTCATTTCAACCCCACTGTCATAGGCAGGGACAGCTTCCACTAGATCAGGTTGCTCCAAGTCCCATCCAACCTGATCTTGAACACTTCCAGGGATGAGGCATCCACAATTATTCTGAGTAATAGTTTGAAGCCATTCCTCCTTGTCCTATTGCTACATGTTCTTACAATGTTGTATAGGATCCTAACTTTTTCTTCAAAGTTAACCTATGCCATTATATATCAATCTGATCTGTTACGCTGATGTAAAAAGTCTGTAAAATAAGCTTCTAGTCCTGCATAGAGGGTGAAAAAGGGCTGTAATCCATTTAAGTATGTAGTAGCAGTGAAAGGAAGCAAATCCTAAGTATCTCCAGAAAACTGAGTTGGCTGAGCTGTGAGAATTAAGATTACTACCTGATCCTAATGTTATGTTTACAGCAGGCATGTGGCAGGAGAGACAATGTCTGCAGGGCTGTGTCAAACTTTTAATCAGTGACACTTGTAAATATTTTTGTGAAAACATATCAGACTTTGTTTTTTACCTTTGTTGTCCAAAAGGAGAAGAAAACAAAGGGAGGACACATTACAGCTTTGGGTCACCTGCAGCTACGTAATTTTTATTCCATCCATCAGTGAGGGAATGGAAGGTCAGTTGACTGGCACTGATATTTCCCAGGCAAAATGAGGGTTGGGGAGAGTAATGGTGTTGCTGGTGGTGTATCTGGTTTCTATTAAGAATGCTGAGATAAAAGCAAAGTATGTATTAGAGATGGTGTTCTCTCCTCTCAAAAGGCAGTGATTGCTACACTTAGCTCTTAATTCAGAATCTTGACATAGTTTTGCTGAAGTTCCACAAATAATCAATAGACCTATTTTTATACCTATTTTTATCTCTTAAATGAGTGAGGCTTTTAAAAATAATAATGACATCTTTGTAATGACTGACCAAGCTATTCCGGGGTTAGGTCTATTGCTCTGTGTGACTGGGGGTGTTGAATGAAAGAGGTTATTTAGGCATTGCTTTTGTTCCATTTTGCAGGTTTATAACCCCAAAATAAAATTGCAAATGTTTCTGGCAGTCATCCTTCAGGCACAGATGGCTTTCCTCCCAGTTTTGGCTAGCCTGATTTCAGTATAAAACTGAGCAATTATTAGAAAGTGAAATATTGCATGATATAATACCACTACCACCACTGTCAGCATCATGACAAATGGAGCATTCGTTGTTCCAGTGCTATGTGAGAGAGCTAGGGCCACTGCATTATCCTTTCTTTAAAAGCTGTACCTTTACTGCTACTGGTGATGCATAGAGAGATGCATCTTGTTAGAGCAGATGCTTTAGCGAGGAACTGTGGCCATTTTCTCATTTGCGTTGGCTCTATATTTCAATGCAAATATCACTGAACAGGTGGCTGATGAGGCCCCTGTGGACTGTTTACTGTAAAGGTTACAACCAAAATCGATAGGCCTGAGATGCTTCTAATTCCATCTGGGAGATGTTCATCTTCCATCTGACTGTTCCCTCTCTGAACAGCAGCATCCTATTAACGCTGCAGTCATCAGGGATGTCTCACTCAGGTCAGCAGAAGGTTTTGTCTATCTAGGCCTCCATTTGTTCTTTACATTTTCCTTTTGCGCTGCGCTGGATGGAGCAGCAGTGTGGATCTTGACAGGATTGGTTGCCAGCATTAAGCATGCTGAGTTTTGCCTAGTGACTTGACACCTGCTACTACCGTTCGACAGGCCGAGGCTCATCACTGCTATCTGGGCGTTGTCCAAATCTTTTCCATTTGTCACTTACTGAGGCAAGAGGTAGTGGTGTTACATATCATAGCTGACATTATTGTGCTTGAGGAATGGCCTTGTAAAGGTGCAAATGAGGGGAGAAGAAACCTGGTATAGACTCAGGTTTGCACAAACCTGAACAAAATAAGCAAGTACCCCTGAAACTTACTTGAAAATACTTTGTATTTTGGCTAAAATTTTATTTTAGACATGCACTTTTGCAAGTCTTGGTGGGAAAATCTGCGTGGTCCATGTATCTGCGTTTCATCAAATTGGCAATGAAGTTTTTATTATTCTTTTTAATGAAGGTAAATGCTGTTGCTTACTATATGAGGCAAAATCACTCTCATTGGTGTCTTTTTCCCTTGGGCCTAATCGTCATGCCTGGCATGCAGCCTACAGCAGCTGGGCAGTGAGTAAGCAGTGCTGAATCCAATTAAGTGCTAGTAAAGCGTGCATAGCAGAGGGTACCCATGCAGTCCTCTTACGAGAACTTTTTGATACACACCAAAGATGAGAGAGTGAGTTTTATACACATAATTTAGGGTCAGATAATTTGGGCACTGCCTCTCTCCCCTCACTAGTGTTCAGGAGCAACCCCTTGTTACCATGAGAGTAACAGGAGTGCAGGTGATTACCCCAATGTGTTCATGCGCCAGCCTGTCTGGCATAAGGGCCAGCTACCTGGAGTGCTAGAGTGCTTTTTTGGCCACATGAAATGAATGGCCAGCTGTAGAGACAACAGGAGCAGGACAGGAGAGGAAAGACAAATGATGACTGCATCATCAGTCACAAAAAGATGTTGGAAGTTGGTAGTGATGATGGACATGGAGCTGGCGTTAAGTCTCTGTGGCCACCTGCACCACCATTCAGGTGACTGAGCAGCAATCAATAGAGAAAGGACAACACAGGCAAAAAAGCTGTCCATCCCAGGCAATGTCTTGCCATGTGCCAATTCAGTTGTAATGTCTGGCACTCCATGCTGATAGCCATTTGTGTTTCAACTCTCTCGAGCTCCCCAAGCACTCACTGAGTTCCTATTTGCTCACATCTGTCTGATCCCCTTGGCACCACTCAATGTGGGCATTTTTATGATCCCTTCTGCTGCCTGGTGCAGCCATGTGAGGTGGCTAAGCAGCAGCTAACCCACCACCCAGACAGGCATAAACAAAGGATGCTCTTCTGAACAGCTCTGCTGTGTTGGCCTAACTTTCCTCATTCTCCAGAAGCTGCAGCCTTCAGGTTGTATTCCTCTCTTTTTGTTTTTGTTCCTTCCTCTAGCTTGTACAGAACTCATGTCTTTCACTTTTTAGGAACTGTGAATTTAAAGGCCTAAATAGAACTAACAGTGTTTTCCACTCAGAGATTTCCAAAGGCTTAGCCAAAGGAGTTGAAGGATACTTGCCAGTATCTCATGGCAAATCTGTACCGTAGCAGGAAGCAGCAGTCCAGTTGGCCAACTGGTTTCTGCACTCTGCCTTCAGCACAGCAAAGGATGTGCTGCATAGAGTAATAGATGCCTTTTCTGTGGGGGTAGATCTTGCTCTGTAAGTTTCTTTTGATGAGGCACTTAAGTAGGACCTGGGTTTCTAAATCACTTCTGTGGCTTTTAAGCTCTTACCACAGGAGAATCTCCAATCATTTTACCTCTGTTAGGCAACTCAAATTGATTTCTTCCTTGTTTTTTAATGATACTTTTTTTCCCTGCATATGATTCTAAAGGCTATTTGCAGAGTGTTTCCAGGACCAGTTCATATAGGCTGACTGCTTTGCCAGTCATGTATTTTTTCCTTATGTAGGAGCTCAGATTCACCTGGCTTTACTTTTTAATTTCCTCACTGTTTGTTTAAGTGCAGTTCCTTCTTACTAGACTGTCCTTTTGAAGAGTAAGTTAATTCTACATGTTTGTAGAAACAAAAGAGCTTGTTTAAGGCAGTCATGGACTTTTAGGCCTGGTAGGTTTTCTGGTCCTGCTTCATCGTAACACAGGCCATTAAATTCTCACATTAAGCTTCATAATTTGTGGATTGAAGTGCATCTGCTGTGTATGAACACAACCCATCCCGGTGAAAAGAAGGTTTGTGAAAAGTGAATGTAACAAAATCTATCCATTACTGAGCAGGCTTACTATGTCATGGGAAAATTCTGACATGGTTGCATACTTTGCTTTTGCTTGGAGTTACACTGGGATTAGCTGAACATACAGAGAGGCCAAAGCAACAACATGGGAGATTTTCTGATATGGAAGAGCATCCTTTTCAACAGTTAAAAATGTGTCTACTCAGTTATTGCTGTTGCTGTTAAATTTGATCTCAAGATCAAGTCTGGCCTTGCACTTTTATGGAGTTTACCAGGAAGTTCACTCTTCTGTTTAGATTTTTCATTGGATTTGTATAACCATTCTGGAACTTAAAAACTGTAGATAAAATAACCTGGTTACTACAGTCTTATGGCAGAAACCTCGTAATCAATTTCTTGGCCAAGCTGCTATTCTATATGCACTTTTACCCAGACTGTTGTAAATGCTAAAAATATCAGGCAGCAAAAAGCAGAGCTTATCATGATGGCTTCTTGTTGGCTTGGATAGCCATGGATAGCCATAGTGGAAAGCACTTGGCACATAAAAACCAGATTTGTCTACATCTTTTGAAATGATTATTACTCTCTTAGCTGCAGAAACTCCTTCAGGCCAACAGCATGAATTTTACAAAATTTAAATGACCCTAAGTCCAGCATTTATATGGTTTATATATATCATTTATATGATACATGGATATGAATATGTATATGTATACATAGACTCTGCGTAAGTAAAACCAGTAGTAATAGCAACTTATTGCACTAGTACCTAAACATCCTACTTAGAAGTTGTTCATATTTGGGCTGAGTTTTACAAGAAGATAAAGTTATTCCATCTAAGAAGGCAAAACTTTTATTTCTATATACACTAAGAGATCATATGGTTTATTTATAATTAATTATAATATGAAAAAAGGGGGGAAGCACAGAAGTAGCCACAACAAATGCCTTACATAGGTATTTGAAACCATGAGCTTCAGACAGAAGAATCAGAGCACCAGCACCAGAGTACAAAGTTGTATTTGCATTGGTCTTAGGAATGCAAAAAGCAGGTTATTTGCTGCTTTTTTGAACCTTGGAAGAAATCTGATCTACTCTGCCAACTCAATTGCTACAAGTCATTGCATTAGACATAGATTATAAAATATGCCCTTAAACTATTGCATGGCTGTATTTTAATAGCATGCTTGGTCATAAAAGACCACCAAAACTCATTCTTCTTGTCACAACTAGCTTCTTTCAGGAAGAGTAGTAACCATTTTAGAACATTACTAAGTAGTAATGTTCTGAACAGGGAGAACTGGAATTCTCAGAGCCAGTTCTCTCTCAGCCAGTATTGCATAATGCAGGCCAGGTTGAACTGCAGTTCATATCTTTCCATGGAAGGTGCAGAGTTCTCCATTGATGTTTGCAAAACTTTGATTTGGAGACAGTGGTTGTACTCGAATTGCATCATTGCCTAACTGCTCGTGCTTCATCAGACACTGCATTCACTTTTGATTAGAAAGTAGTTTCAGCACAGTTGCAAGTGAGAACATTTGCATCACTCCCAGGGGCCCAACCAGAGGGAAAATTGTACCAAAAATAAGTGTGACCTTCTCGAATCAGCACTTTTCTGAAATTCCACTGAGCCAGTATTGCTTGTTCCACCATTGTAAGAAAGGCAAAAGTAACATTACGTTTGAATAATAGTCTCTGAGTGAAAAGCTGCCTTTGGATGCAACTTGAGTCCTCCTTGGTGTTAAATTATTGGCAGAGGCATTGATAAATATGTGTAGTCTACTTGAATCATTGAGAGATCAAAGTAGACATTTTGCATGTACTTTGTATGAATTTGAACAATTATGTTGGCACTACAGCATCAGAGAATTATGCTTTTTTTCTCTCTTCTCCTTCTTTTCTCCCCCCAGAAAAATCCCCTTGAGAATGACAGAATTTCATATGCTTAAAAACCTACCAAGTTATGTCACTTCATTTACCAGTTCAGGGGTTTTTTCAGGTAAAAGAAAACAGGTCTGTCCCAATAGCATGTACATGAAATCACAAAAATTAGTGTTCTGGGCATTGTTCATTTTCCTGGAAGCTGTCCCCCATATATGTTCACATGGAGCAGTACACGTCTGAATGAGAAGTAGGGAGTGATGGTGCAGAATCACCCACTGGAAAAGTTTTTCAAGCTCTAAAGGGGAGTGGCAGAGTTATGCCTGCAGTACCGTGATGCTTTCCTTACAGGATACCCATGTTGTTATATAGTAGGTTATGTGCTGATAGGGAGTAACAGAAAGCAGTTATTCTTATGCTCCAGAGTCTCATTGTGGGCTGGCCAAGTGGTTTGAATTGTCATCCTGCAGACTAATACTGTGCATGAATACGGTTTAAGTGGAAGATTTTGATTGCTTGGTAAGTTCTTCTCATTGAACAGTCATTCCTCATGTGCATTTCAGAAAAGATTTCTGCATTGGACTGTAGGAATTTCAAGGAGAAAAGAATCTATTAATCTATTTGTGTATTAAGGCACTTTGGTTTGTCACTTTGCAGTGTACTTACACGGGCAAAATGTTTTGAGCAGCAAAGTAACATTTTGAAAAACTGCGTAGAGTTAAAGGAATAAGCCCCTTTAATGTGTATATCTTTCTTTTAATTAACACTTCTTGAGGGAAACTGTGTTTCCAAGCATGCTATTTATTTCTTCTGGTTATTTCTACTTTGGGCATTCCTAAGGGCCCCAAATGGCAACAAATAGAAATAAACAGTTCCTACCCCAGAGACCTAGCAGTCAAGAGAAAATGTAAGAGGTGACTAAAGAGACAAATGGAGGAATCAGGTGGAGGAAGGTGTTTGCAGGCAGACATAGCTGTGTCAGTAATCATACACAGCTATTGGCCTAACCAGTGCTAGATGGAAATGCTTCTCTTAGGGCTTGTATGTGCTATCTTCTAGTATACATTCTGCTATAAGGTATAATAGACAGACAGTGTCTGCATTGTGTCTCATTTATTCTTGCTATTTTTATCCTTTGCCATCCGACACTTTGTTCAGTTAAGCTGTCAGTCATTGCCTTACATTTTTTTTTCCAATCTCAGTCTAACTCTGTCTCTCAGTTATTTTTGTTAATAGAAATAGAGAATCAGCCAGATTTCCAATTTGTGTGTTGAAATAATAATAGGCTAACACGGGGTATAATAAATCATTAGTCCTTATGGACTCTATCACCCTGCAACAGAGCCACTGTTCCAATCCATTTATAGGAACTGAAATTTTATTTGAAAGCAAATATCTGATGAGGTAAATTAATTATTGTGACATTTTTCAATTGGTTAAAAAATGAGGAATCAGCTGTGTTTGTGAAATTACAAATGACAATCCAACACTCAAGACTCTGTTAATGCTTTTTTTGGCATCAGAAAAGGAGACGTACGTATCTAATATTAAATAGTGTTGCAGAAGGGCAAGTTAGCACTTTGTTTGCCAAATTAAGTTTCAAAGACTATGTAGGTTATGAAGTTTGACTTTCTGCCTATAAATCTTGAATGACTGACAGACTACTGTAAAATAGCTTTGTTCAAAAAGAATCTTTGACAGGCAGCATCAAAGGTTTGAAACTGTGGAAGGGATGAAAAGAAAACCCCACTTTTGCACTGATTTCCCCTGCAGATCAATGTCTTTGTAAAATTTGCCTGGGAATTATGAACTATTTACTGTATTATGTGCTGTTTTCTTTCATTGTATCCAAAGGCCCCAGTGGTTCTTTTTATCTTCAAGATTTAGGGATATTCTTGTACATGAAATGTGAATGAATGAATATGTCAGTGGAACACAGGGGAAAAAATACTGGGTTTGGATGGTTCTTTTCTCCCTTATTTTATCACAAGTTGGAGTATTGGTTTTGCACTACCTAAATTTATGGGTGGATATTTTTATAGTAAAATCCAATGACATGTTCTGCATGCTCCATCAAGCTCTCTCAGTGTTTCTTCACTTGATTCACAGGTCTTCAGGGTATGAATGAGTCCTATAGTACAACCCTTAATCTCTTTTTAACCAGAATAATGTAGTGTGGGGTTTTTTATTTGTGATGTGTGGGAAAATAAAATATTTCTTGGAAAACCCTTGTCAGCTGTCCATCAGTGCAGAAGTTGGAGTGTCTTATTGCGTATAAGCAGCAGAGGTAGCAAATTCACACACAGGTACTTAAGTCTATCCTCAAGTAAGATGTGGCACTCCTGGGGCATGGGCTAAAGAAGAACTGGCCTAGTAGGGCTGTTTCCACTTAAAAAAACAGCATGCATCTGCAGGTACAGTGAGAGGCTTGAGGAGAGGAAAAGCTCCCTCTACTTTTCATTGACTCTTCAAAAATGATTCAACAGAAGGTGCTTAAATTCTTGTTTGTCTTCCACAGGGTGAAGTGAAGAAGTGAAGCCTCACAGCTGAACTACTATGAGGTCAGAAGCCTTGCTGCTATATTTCACACTGCTACACTTTGCTGGGGCTGGTTTCCCAGAAGATTCTGAGCCTATCAGTATTTCGCATGGCAACTGTAAGTATAAGGGAACAGAGAATTTAATTTAATTTAATACTGATAAGGAGACTTCAAATAAACATTATTTTATCACAGTTGCAGTGAATAAAGCTGTTTTTCTTGATTTCTCCCAGATCAGCCAATTTAAATTCTCAGATACTAATATAGAAACATGACTTTTTCACATGGTCTTATTATTTGTTGATCTAATACAAATAATTGAAGTTACTTCATTAAGTTCTGATGGGTTCTGCTTGAGCATTAGGCATTTTTTTCTAAGCTAGAAATGTAGCTAAGAACCAAATCAAAACAAAGTATCTCCTTGACAGGTGCTCTCTCCTTTCTTACCATCAGAGATTGTCAAACTCTCCAAAACATAGGGTAACACTGACAGCTGCAAGTCATACTGAGATTTGTTGGCTAAACAGGTGGAGAACTTTCTGTGCATTTCACAGAATTTCACGTTGCACATCAGGCTTAGCTTAACTGATGCTCAAGGTTTCATACGTTTTAAAGAAAGTCTTTAGGATCTGGGCCTCTAAAAGTATCCTGGGGAATAGCAACTCAGCCAAGAGCAGGCTTGTGTTTAGGCCTAATTTTGTTCAGGAATTTGATTTTAAAGTGAATCTTGATTGTCCTTGTTTACTGTGCTTTGGGATGGCCTTGGCACCTATATACTTGTGTAACAACAACTGAAAGACAAGACTCCAGGGCACACCTGATGGGCTACAAATGCTAAGAGACATCTGCGATACAAGAACAGGGAAGAACTGCTCTGAAGCAAAGCCCACTGAAACCCCTAGTATCTGGAGTGACCACTGGGTCTTCAGTCCCAGCATTTTCTCCCTCCAGAATGGTGTTGATAATCATTTTTGCTAATGCACAAATAGCCAGCTTGATCCTTTTGGAGAAATGGAACATAAGATAACTTTGTCCTCTGCAGCATGGCATACTGATGTGCATGTGAACATACAGGCCCTCTGCTTGTGCTAGCTTGCTGAGTTACAGAGGAAACGTTACTGGACAGAAAACAGTGTGACAGTTAAACTTGGCATTTTACATGTAGGACATGGTCAGAAGCATTAAGCTTCTGAATATAAATCCTGCCTGGTGTTTTACTTTGTTTCTTCAAGAGTTTTCGGCATCTGGTTTGGAGAGAAGTTACTTTTTCTGTCCAGTTTTATCACCAGGCTTTCTGACACATGGCACTTCCAGGTATTTAGCTGAAGCCATGCTGTGAATCAATATTTTTACCCAGCTTAACAGGTACAATACTTCTAGAAGACAATAGCTGAGAACACTATAGCAGTGGAGGAGTTTCTGAAGAAATAGACTTCCTCAAACATATGCAGGTTTTTGAGAAAGCATATTTATGGGGAAAAGGCTCAGGCATAGCTAGGTCCTTGTCAGCTCTATATACCCTGTGCTTGCAGCAGGTCTGCACTGATGATGATGCTTGTCAGAGTATTATCCTCCTCCTTTCTTCTGTTGTTTACTTAATTAGCTCCCTGGTTTATGCATGCAGATGTCACAATGATGTATACATATAGGTCTAACTGTAAAGTGGCCACTGTTGTTATAGGTTGTACACACAGATCATCTGGGGAGCAGTGGCACACTCCGTGAATGATGAATTCTCATGAAAAAACATCATGGGAATAGTCCATAAATGCTCTTGCTGACTGATAAAGTGAGGGGGAAATCTAACTTGTTGATAGCATAAGCTCAGTACAGGGCTTCAGTCAATATTGTTGTCCAGTTGCCAGAAGAACTGGAGGATCAGACTGGTTGCCAGAGTAATAAGCAGTGACTTTCATTTCATAAAACTCAAGTGGTGAATTCTCACTGTTTCTCAGAAATCCCTGCAGCTGTTGTATGACAGCAGTCCAGTCCTGTAGAAAACTCAGGGAACTGACAGTCTGAACCAAGGAGAGCCAAGTCTTTTGCTTTAGCCACTACCAGTCTAGGCATTGTGGTGATTGATGGGCCACTGTAGAACAGCTTTGTCCTGCTAGACACACTTTGGCAGCCAGGAGCAAGCATTTAAGCTCTGAAAGCAGTGAAAGAAAAACTGTGAGAGAGTGTCATGTACCTGTGTGCCAAGAGCTCCAGAACAGCTTTACTCTTAAACAAAATTTACAGGTTTTGTCTTCTACAAAGGTGACTTCTTCCTTTGCAGCTGCAGAGACTGTAACCTTGAAGAACTCTCCAGCTCCCTATGCTCTTTCCTTCCAACCACGGGCTGTGTTTCCCAGACAGAAGAGAAGCCACAGATTTTTCCTGTAGTTGGGCCCCATAACCCATGTTAGGACTATTTCAGTTTGTTATCCTCTTTTGACCCTGTTGACTTTTTTTCCTTCCTACAGATACAAGACAGTATCCGGTGTTTGTGGGTCACAAACCAGGGCGGAACACCACACAGAGGCACCGGCTGGACATCCAGCTTGTCATGGTCATGAACAGGACCCTGTACATTGCTGCTAGGTCAGTAGTCTCCTGCTTTGATGCCCCTCCCTTACTGCTTTAATAGGAGGAAGGAGACAATGAGGAATGTTCTGAGTTCTTCTCTGATGGACGCATTATTTTTAGGATTTTCTTGCACTCAGAGCTTCGCAAGTAAGTAGCAAGACATATTGGAAACCTTGTTAGTTGGTCAACTCAAGTTCAGTTTTGTGATGAGCTATCTATGTTTCAAGACTACAGACTTCTGTCTCCCCTTGAGTCCTGCAACAGGGAAGTTGCCAGAGAAATTTTTTGGTCCCATGGATGAGCAAGTCTGTCCTCATCCTTTTATTTTGCTTGTACTCACCAATAATTATAATTGTAGAGAATGATTCTGCTGGTGCACAAATGCACTTTTTGATAAGTCGTATTAAAATGTAATTTTGCTGGTTTAGGCATGGTTTTTTTGGCTTAAGACAGGAAAAAAAAAAGAAGCAAACATGCTTCTGCAAGGTTAATTGAATTTAGTGTCTGGATTTTTTTTGAGAGCTATACTGTGCAGACACAAGCACATGTCTTATTATAAAAATTGCATATAGAGCCACTCATTCAGTTTGCATAGCTGAGCTTGGCACTATCAGCCTCAGTGGAGCTACACCCATTATACAGCTGCCAACCTGGCACAGATCAGATATTAACACTTCATCTCCTGCCTGAAATCTCTAAAAGGAGATTTTAGAGTAGGAATTACACAAGGGATTCAAAACGAGTCCAGAGTAGCAACGATGAGTAGTCCACGTTAGGAGCTCTTGGACCCAGATCTTGTTTGGGACCTCTGTGCAAGCTGCCTCTCCAGAAGCAGCTTGTTTCCTGCCTGTTTTCTGATCCTTGCTTGGAGAAATACATACTCTTCTGCATGTGCCACACAGAGCCAGCCGGTTGCTGCAGATGGGAGAAGGGGTGGGTGGGATGGCCAGGAGGTGAGAGGGAACAGCTGCTGAACAGGCAGCCTCTCACCACCAACCCTGTCCTCAAAGCCCTTGGCAGTCTCCAGGAGCTGCCTGGCTTTCTTCTCAAACTGCCACTCCCCAGCTTCTGGGTGCTCGGATGCATCTTCTGGGGGAGATCTGCCTGTGGATCTCCATGCAGCACCAAGTACTTAGCTGTGTTACACCAGTACGGTCACTCAGTGACATTTTCGGTCATGTCACTGGCTGCTAGAAGAATACAATTCTACCTGTTCCCCTACCGAGCTGTTGCAGCTGCATGGCCTAATTGCATTTTCTTCAGGCTTCTTGCATATGCCACTTTGCACAGGGTCTGGGTGGCAGAGCTCAGGGTTCTCACACCAAGCACTCGCATCAAGCCCAGGCAAAGAGCAAGTATCTTTTCACGGGAGCTGTGGTGGTGTTGGTTATAGAGCACAAGAAGAGGGCAGCCCTGCACCAAGTGGCAAAACTGTGTGTTTTGCCTGAGCTCAGAGATTAGTATTTTTGCTGCACTTAGTGTGATTCTGAGTGTGGCAGGGAAGACGGCTAAAGAGGTTTGAAAGGTGGTGGCAGGATTTCCTCCTTTTCATGGCTGAGTTCCCTTTACTTTCCTTACTTGTTTCCCTTTAAATTGGGAAATCATTTGCAGTGAGATAATGGTTAATCTGCTTTGTGGATTTTGGTCTGCTATTTTCATAGTTTATTCCCAGACTGAGATTGACACAATTAGAGTGTCGCAGTGCCCAAGCAACTGGCATTACAATGGGAAAACCCAGAGAAGCAATTTTGGGATATGAAACCACTACATGCACAAATTATATAAAGAATGCTAATATTTGGGGGACAGCATGTGTACTAGTATAGGAATATGCATTTTTACATATTTGTATAAAAAAACTTGCTACAATGAGGTTCTTATATACTACTAGGGGCTTGTGACCTACAAAAAAGAATAAAGACCTTGTCTGTTTTGTGCTTACACAAGCATGTAAAAAATCTTCTTATGATTCTTTTCCTTTCGTAACTCAAAAACCCTTTGACATATTCTTTTCCCCTTCTGTGTGTTACTGAATAAAGTCCCTCCTGGGCTGAAAAGCATATGCAATACAAGTTAAAATTCAAATGTCATTTTTATCTTTAAGTAA
Organism: Pachyramphus minor; assembly: GCA_013397135.1. Taxonomy (NCBI): domain Eukaryota; kingdom Metazoa; phylum Chordata; class Aves; order Passeriformes; family Tyrannidae; genus Pachyramphus; species Pachyramphus minor. The sequence goes on along the minus strand of VYXB01001929.1, from coordinate 78,714 downwards.
TAAACTTCAGAAGATTAGTCATCCTTCAGTGTCTAGTGTGAATCAAAGTTTGTACTTCAAATACTGCATCTCTTTCAGAGGTAGTAGTAAATTAAAGACTGAAAGCAGATCTGTACACAGTCAAAGGTATTTCTCAAAGAGTTTTGTAACAAGATTCATTGAAAACTGTAGCTAACATAAATCTCTTGGCTATTATATCAAATGTTGCTTTCATGCTTTTTTTAGACATTGAAATACAGCAATGCTAAGTTTATGTTTGTACTCAATTATCTGAAAAGCAATCAAAGCAAATGATTAAATATTTTTTTATTTTAGGTTTTATTTTAGGTTTTATTTTAGGACTGTTGTGTTTAGGTTGGGTTTTCGCATTTGCTTGTTTTAGAAAATCCAGTGTTGATTTTTGCAGTTTCTGTGCACCCGAAAGGCTAACTCAGATTTGAGAACTGCTAACATTTTATTAGTGAGTGGCTGATGTAGAGCAAAATTTCTATCTGTCAGTTGCTTATTTTTTTGCATCAGATATGTGACTCCAGTATTAGCTATTACCAAATAAAATTTTGAGTCACTTCAGAAAGGCTTTATTTCATGTTATGAGGCAGACATACCCAACCAATATAAATCAGAAAAACTCAGCCAAAGCCCATGAAGCCTTGCTGTCTGAATATCTGGCTTGCAGTCGGCAAAGTCTGTTTTCTCTTTTTCTCGTGGGAAGGGTACTCCCTCACCATCTCACTCGAACTCGCTCACTCCCACGCCCACACCCCCTTTTCTAAGTTCGCGGTGTCTCCTCCTCCCATTGTCTCGTGCAGTGCCAGCTTTTGTTCATGTTATCTGCCACCCCTCATGTGTCTGTACAAAACAGATCTCAGACCAGCGGGATGGGCTGGCTCCCTCCTCATTTGCAGTTACATGTTTCCAGACGATGCACTGAGTGGCCAAGGGTCATGCACAGCCGGTGGCATTATTTAAATTCCCTTCCTTGACAAGATTATGCCATGGCAACAAGACTCGATTCTGCTCACTGGAGGTGGGAAAAACGGAAGCTCTAGGATTAAGTAAATTTGTGTTAGAATAACTTAATTAGCAGTAAGCTGTACACATACCACAGCTAGTAGATAGAAGGAGTTGGGCAGCAGTGGGAAAAGGAGGACAAGGACAATCCCACATTGTTTGTGGTTAGCTGGCCATCCCTCGAATTTGACAGCTCTTTCGCTCTCTGCTGACACTGTCAGAAACTATGTTTCACATTCAGCATGAGAAAATTATATGTAATTTTCCTGATGCTAACCCTCTTTCAATCCCATAACTTAGCATCTGAGTTTTCTTTGAACTGTTTCTTGAACCAGAAATAAGTCCTCTGAAAGATGTTTTATTGAGAGTGGAACTAAATAACTCTCCTCTTTCTGAGTACCACCACTGTATTTTCTAATTGTCTTGTTGAAAACAGAAAGATTGTAACCACTGGAAAGCAACACTGATGATTAAAAATCAAGAACTGTGCTGTAAGAAGGTTTTATTTACAATTTAAACACACCTTATTTACAGTTCAGAAGATTTTTTCCCCACTTTTCATATAGCAGGAGAGAGCAACAGAGAGCAATGTACATAGAGAGAGAACCATGCCATATCTGTGAAGCTGATATCATGCTAATAGGTACTTTTAGTCCAGCACCAACACTGACCACTACTCTGTCACTGAAGTCAGGTAAATAAGAAACTGAAGCATTAAACCAATATTGGAAGAAAATGACAGCTCTGGTTTTACAGTCTGGAGGAGAAGAAAAACCACAACTCTTCAGTTTGGCATCTTACAAAATAAACAGCCTTAAGGTCCATAGCAGACAAATTTTTAAAAACCACTTCCCCACAACAGTGCTGCCTCTTTGTCCACTTGAGAGAAGTTTTGCTTATTTCTCTCACAGCAGTACTTTGTGTTATTTAAGAGACTAGTACTGTTTCCCCAAAAGCCAATAAAACAAAGCTATCTTTGAGAGCAGGGATTTCTAAAATGGAAACAGCCTGTATCCTGATTTCAGCACACCCCTCAAATGCTGTGGATCGTGCTTCAGCTGCACAGCTTCCTGCATGTTGAAAAAAGCCAATGTTATTTCAAGGAAAAATGAGATGTTTAGTCCCGGTTTGATGTGTTGGTTACTACAGCATTGTGGGTTGGTGGGTTTTTTCAAATTTTCGTTTCCATACAGAGCTGTCTTTGTTCTCAGCTTACATGGAGAAGAATGCTTAAAAATATCTCTTTACCTGAGTACCTGAGTCTATTTCCTCTTTCCAAGAAGAGATTGGCAGTTAATTGTAGAGAGGGAGAGGTTCTTCAGGAAAACAGAAAAGCAAACGCAAGGAAAAAAATGTGTGAACTTTTTTCGGAAAGGTAGAAACATGTTTTACAGTTTAGTTTGGCCAGCAGTGTGTGAAAAGAAGAATGATTTCTGGGAATAATTTTGTGGCTGTCAACCTTTTGTCTACCATATTGTCAATCAAATTATAACAGCTGAGGTTAGACACATAATTAAAAGGAAGAAGAAAAAGAAAAAAAAAGAAAGAAAGAAGCATTAACCTCGTTTTAACCCTGAATGGTTAAATGTGACACTGTGACTGCTAGCACAGGAATCTGGCAAAGGCTGCCTAAGAGCTATTGCAGCTGATTTCAGGATACAGAAAACATCTGCATGCTAGGTTGTGGCATCTGCTGTAGGACTGGTAGAACAGAAATCATATGAGACTCATCTACTTTCCCAAATCTCATTTGTTCAAATAATTGCTTTTGGGAAAGAATCTAACAGTTTATGTGCAAAAGTGCTTTTCTGGGAGAAGCAGGCTATGCTGCCAGTAATGTTTCCTCGTAAGACCTGTGATTTTTTTAAAAAATGTATTACGAATTATCTTGTGATAGATAGCTCTCTTACAGAAAATGAATTGTCTGACTACTACATTTGACTTTGTATTCATTTGCCTTTGTTTACAGGGACCATATTTATACTGTTGATATGGACACATCACATACAGAAGAAATTTATTTTAACAAAGTAAGTAGCTTTTATCATCATCCAGAAACCAAGGACACTACACAAGTTTCAAATAAATAGGAAGATGACATTGTTTCAAAGACTTGGCAGTGCTGCTGTAAAAACTGTAATAAGCAAGTAAGATGGCATTGCTAATCGTATCTGGGGAAAGCTAGAAAAGCAATCATGTCCTCTGCAAATTTCTGATAAGTCATTTAGCTGGGCTGATAAGCAATCTGTACTAAAATACATCAGGTCCCTGATGGAACATCTGTCAAACATCTATTAATTTATATGCAGCAGTTTTCTATAACATTTATATTATCCCAATTAAGTATACTGAAACTTTCATCACAAAAAGCAAGTTACATATTTTCATGTACACGAATTTTTTTGATTCATGGAAATACTGACTAAATAAAATCTTATTGTAACATCACTTTGTAGATTTATTCACATTCTCTCCGCAGGAAGTTACATTCAAACTAAGAAGAGCTTTGTCTGAATTACCATATTGTATATTAACATACTGAAAATAATCTCCCTTCAGCTTCTTTGCATTGCATTCATATTGTGTAATGTGTACCAAACACAGCCTTGGTCCAGCAGAAGATCATACAAATTTGGGCACTGGATGAATTCCACTGTAGAAAACGGACAGTGCTTCATTATGAATGATGCTGAAGATGAACTTATGTCCAATTACTCATCAAAGAGTGAGGGCTTTTAGTTGAAATAAACATTTGTGTTTATGGTTACTCTTTCATCTTGGAGCCCTTCATGAATACACAGTGCATCGGTTTACTGATAAGAAACACTGTCAGAACTACTGTGGCAACAGTGTCTAGGGTGATACTGTCTTAGGCCATATGATTTTAACCTAAGTTTCATTATATTAATGAAGCTTCCACATTTGACCATTCCAGAAACTCATCACAAAAAAGTAAAGGGTGAGATTTATTTGAAAATATTCTGCAGAGAGAGTCTTGGTAGGTGGAGGGCTTTCTGAACCTTCCAGCTGAACTGAAGTGATAAGAATTACCTGAACTGGATTTCTTTGCTGATCTAAAATGTTGTCTTTCATAATACATATTTCATTTAGAATCTGTTAAAGATTCATTGTCCATAAATGTTTATTCTGATTTGCAGAGCAATATAAGTTTAAAAGAAGAGAGCACCTAGTACTTTTAAGAAAAGTACATGTTTTTCAGAATTGGCCTGTTGTTAAATTCTGTTGCTTTAGGCTTAAAAAAAGAGGGATAGGATTCCAATTCAGTGAATAGATAGCAAAACAAAATTAAATGATGCTCCACGTCACTGATTTTTCATTGTTGTGGTGAATTAATCATGTAGAAAAATTCTAGAAAACTTTTGATAAATGTATGTTCATAAGCTAGTTCCTCCTAAGGGACTTTTAGTTCTGAAGTCAAATGCAAAACACCTAATTGATTTCTTTCTTGATCCTTGCAGAAATTGACATGGAAATCTAGGCAAGCTGATGTAGACACATGCAGAATGAAGGGAAAACATAAGGTAGGCAATTTTCATTTCTTCTGCATCTGCCACTTAGTTTAGATGCTTCACTATTATCTCAGGCTGCTGTCTGTGATGTGGAATGGATCATGCCATTCACTTCTTGCCAGTAATTGCTTTTCCCATCAACTTACTGAAGGCTTTAATTTGCAAAAATAGTTCACTTTGAATGTGATAAAATATTACGACAGAAGCCACAGTAATACCCTGAAATGCTTAAAGCATTGAGAGTTTTGGACTCAAAGCTTAATGTACTGATTTTGCTTACTGTTCCTTTAAAAGCTGCTGTCCATCTCCCTGCAGGAATTTACTGAGAAGTTTGTGTAAAGCATCAGAAAACATGAATGTATGGTTGTAGAAGGACTGTTTCTCACACCAATTTCACCTTGCTGTAACTTATGACTAAAACAAGTAGTAACATAATTAAACACAGACTCTTTGATTCTTCACATCTACTTCCCCTTATAGTTATAGATGCTTTATGCCAGTACATTGGTGATGCTACTGTCTGACAGCAACACAGATGAGAAGATCATATTCACTCTTGAGTAAAGCAACATCTTTCAAACAAAAATTCACCTATGTGAACGACAGCAAAATATGAGCTGTAATGTGAATGTCATATCTTCAGTTCTTTGTAGGTTTTAAATGACTAGAATATAAATCAAGTGCAACTTGCTCATNTTCATTTTAAACCCGACAATGAAATATCATGGTATAAAAATACAAACAGATACCCAAGATGCAGTAATTGAAACAGTTTTTATTATTTTTCTTCAGGATGAATGTCATAACTTTATTAAGGTTCTTCTAAAAAGAAGTGAGGATACACTGTTTATCTGTGGAACAAATGCATTTAACCCTTCTTGCAGGAACTACAAGGTATGTGATCTGTTTGTGGAATTTCCTTTATGCCTTGTCTTTTGGTTGGATTTATTGTGACTGCTGGCAGCAGCATAAGGTTGTCATTCAGCTATGTACCATTCAACTCTGAAGCATTTATCCTGACTTTTTTCAGTGCTGCTGAGTTCAGTGTTGATTGGATTTTTGAGAATTTCTCAGATTGATTACTTACTTCTTTACAACTCCTGCCCATCAAGATCATTGCCACTTTTCATTGCCCTCAATAGGTGCAGGAGTCCTTCAGATCTCTGCTTGGGGATGTAGTCACTCCTCAGTAAGATTCTCAGCTTGTCACTGACACCCACATCAAGTCATAGACTAATGCTGGGGGTTACTTCTGGAGTGGCATCTTTTAAATCGAGTTCTCTCATTGCTTGAGGACCGCAAAACCTGAGTTTAGTGTTGGGGACCCAGCGGATAGGGAAGCTGTGGAGACCCTACGGCATTGTGTGCTGTGGAATTGATTGAACAGCAAATCTCCATAGGGAACAATACAGCCGGACAGTGATGTATTCCTCACTAGCTGGGGATCTGCAAAGCCAAAACGTTTTCTAGAAAACTGTGCTGGTCCATGCATAATTGACATTAATGCCCTGAACCCAATTTATTGCTTTGGTATAATGTGTCCCTGTTATTTGCCTTTCAACAGGACCCATTTATTGAAATATTTCCTATTTTCTCAGGCTTTCACCAGTATATTCTGATATAACCACCAACAGTAAATGTTTCTGGAGTAGCTGAATGAATTTACTTAGGTTCTTAATAGCCAGACCCTGCTTTTCCAGGCACTGTTCTGTCCCACAGGTCATTTCTCATTCTTCTGGAAAAAGAAAGTTCAGCTTTGTTAATACTGCTTCTGACAAAGTCATAGCACAATTCTCATTTACTTTTTGGGTTCAGAGTTATCGTGAAAAAAACAGAATAAAGATGTTAACACCCAGGAAGACTACTTCCTTAGTGGTATTCACTGTGACTGCTGTTCTTCCTTGATTTTTGTGCAGCACTGCTTTACCTTGTTTAGCCACTGCAATGGCTGCAGTCTAGGAAACACAGGAGAGAACTTCAGGATAATATTTTCTTCCAGTCTGTGGAGGAAAAGCCAAATTTAAGTAAAAATACAGTATCTTTGTCATGGTAACTGTGAGGTACAGGTAGCTGCTCTGTTAACTGCTGTTTCTTTTTTTTTCTTCTTTCCTTGCCCAGTCCTAGTGCACAATGAAGCGTCTCAGTGCTGTGTTTAGTCTTCCAGAACAGTTTGTAATGTTTTAGCTCTCAGTGTCATTAATGAGGCTAACAAATCTCAACCAGTCCCCTTGATAGAAAGCTGTCTTTTGAATACAACTACAGATTTCTTTGGCATCCTGATGTGAGGGATATAAATGGCCCTCCTTACTCTTACTCCAGGTGTTTCATTCCCCATGATGCATGGCCTCTGCAGATTGCCTCACCTGCTGCTGAGCCACAGGGCTCAGTAGTGATCCCTCTGACAGACTGCAGAAGGTCCCTCCAACACCTGCCCTGGCTTCCTGCATGTATTCCTGCATTATACAGAGAGAGAACTAAACATGTGCTAACCAGAAGTCAGGGCTGTCCCTCAGCCATGCCAGTGGATGCAGAATGAGCCCAGCATGTGGAACTTGGTGCAGGAAAAGTTGCTCTGGACTGTAACTCATTTCCTCTCACTATCGCATGAAATGCTTTTCAGCTCTTGAGTAAACAGAAAATGAGTGATGAAAAATCATCCAGTTGAGGACGTGGAAGCTGTAACACTGTGTTATTTTTCAAGCTCAGTGAATCTGTACTGTATGTGATTTATACAGTATGAGCTGCTCAGGTTACCTCAATATGCTAGAAAGGTTATTTATGCCAAAAATACAGTAGTATAAGAATCTTAAGGAGGTGAGAGGTGTGCATTTACCCCTTAGCTCATTAAACCTTCTTGAACTTAGCATAAAGTTGATCTGTATATTTGTGTCATTATTAATGCCCAGGGTGAATTTATTTCTCAGGAGTTACATATAAGCCTCAGATTTTACATTTCCTGCACAGATTAATTCTTGCCTGATGGTAAAAGGATTGCTCCGTGACATAGACTCAACTGATAGTAAAACTTGAAGAGCATCTTTCTGAGCATGAAAATCATGGAAGAGAGCATCAGTGTTGAGACTACAGCAGAAGGATCTCTGAACTTGGGGGAGGAAAATGGACATAGAGATAATTGTTCTAATGCTGTTTCTTCTGGCTGCTGTGGTTTGCAGTCCTTTCTGTGTATAAGAGCACTTCTGTTTGGTCACTGTTGATAAATTTTGAAGCCTTTCCAGAACCATAGACTGCTGCTACCATTCAAAACAAAGCTTGTGTACAGATAAAATATAGACTGAAGACTTTTGTAAAATGTGTTGTGTTAAGAGTGATTAGGTCCAAAAGAACGCCTGACTTACTGGACACACTTCCCTCAGACTGATTTTATTTAACAGCATAATATTTGTCAGGTTTTTACTGCATAGTCAGGAGCAGAGTTAGAGGAAGGACCTTCCTCCCTGCCCAGAAAAGAAGAACACTGTCATAAGCCTCAGTCTGGGTAAGAAGTTCTGTTTCTCTATCTGAGGAGCTCCCTTTGGTTTTTCAGATGGATACCTTGGAGTTCCTAGGCGATGAATTCAGTGGAATGGCCAGGTGCCCCTATGATGCAAAGCATGCCAACGTTGCGTTGTTTGCAGGTAAATTGATGGAGATAAACTTTTTGCTTTCTGTCCTGCAGCCCAGGCTTGCCATAACACTGTGCCTCTTGCTTGAGTCCAGAATGCCTAAATCTAAAGGGTGGCAAAGGGAGTGAACAACGACTAAAAATAGGGGGCATAAGGAAATCCCTAGGGAAAAAAACCTTCGTTGCTCTGAAATTCACTATCATAAACATTGCCTGAAACTTCAGTTTCCTGGTTCAATATTTAAGTATTTCCTGTATTCTTGATAATATGACCAGTGAGGCCCAGTTTCTGGTGGCATGCAGCTTCTGTGAAAGTCAAAGGAAGTCAAAGTTTGTGTAAACTTTAATGAAGATTGGACAGGATATTCTCTTTAACAACTCTAAGCCTAAGTTAACATTCATAATAAAAATAAGTTAGGGAAAATGCTGTGGTGTGCCCTTTTCTAGATCTAGAAGGCAAGGAAAATTGATTTTATTTTAAAGCTGAAAACATCTCACTATGCTCTTACCAGCTTTTGTAGAAAATGGAGAGAAGTGTGTTGGTTAGAGATGATTTATACTGCATGTAGCAGAATACAATTAACTCTGATTTCTTCTACAATAGTTAGAAAAAATGAAAGCTTATAATGGGATTAATTTTGGCTGTGGTTATATAGTATTTTTGTCTGTGTCTTCATGAATTCCAGATTAAATTGTTTCTTTATTGAACTTTTCTTAGTGTGAATCCTGATGATATTTTTTTAGATTTGGCTGTAAAATAGGCGGTGAAGAAAATAAAGAAGTCATCCATGATAATGTCAGTTCTCTTCAGCAGGTGTGATGCTAGAAAGCAGAGCCTGGGTTCTCACATGGAAATATTTAAGAGCGCAGAAGTATTTCAGCCACTCTCAACTGAGTCTGTGGCCAAAGGGCTCTATTAAGCACTACTATGTTTGAGGTATTATTGCCTCACAAAGGAGAGTTTCTTTAACAGGTTTCATTTTTTAAACATTTTTTTTACTCTTTGTAGTGTAAATAAATGGGTCCTTTTGTTTCAAGAATAATGGTGATAATGATGGTAGTGGTATATAATTTCTTAATAACACCTAAAAAGAACATGCAGGAGAAATTCTCTAATTGTAGCAGGTGATTCACAAAGCACGGAAGGAGGAAAACAGCTTCAAAGAAATAATTTTCCCATGTATCTCAGATTCCCTATCCTCAGGGCAGTCTGAATGACCTTTCAGAAGGGCCTTTCTCACTATACTGGCCAAGAAAGCGTTTATGACCAGCCTATTGTAAACATTCACTCTTGCATGCAGATGAAGTTTGGTAAGATGACTCCCACTTCGTCACTGAAGAAATCCTCGTATTATTTGAAAATAAAGAGAATATTTATGGAAATGGTCATACTCTTTCATGGTGATTCAGAATAAATTTGATACTGTTTAAATAAATACTTGTAGAATATATCCTGTAAATCTACTACCTTCAGAAGATCACTGTTTTACAAGCCACACATATTGATACCCATAATAACTTTTCAGAGTGCAGTGAAAAGCCACTTCAGAGCAATTTAGGGCACTAATCCAGGTCATCTGAGTTTGTTGGGTGCACTTACATGAATATGGCTCTTCTTGCAGCCTGTAGCTATTACAGCTGATATGTGGGAATTGTAATTGGTCACATGGTATTCAGGAACTTGGCAGGAAAGAAAATAAATGCGTGGTTGTATTAACAAGAGTTCAGACATCCATATCTAAGTAATTCAGCTTTTTAGTCTATTTTAAATTTGGTTTTCATATCAGCAGAGGGGGGTGTTGTAATTCTTTTTTCTGTTTTCCTAAGAAAAAATGCTCATTTTGAGGTAGCCAGATAAGGACAAGAATTGCATGACTCAGAACAAGGCATACAGTTCCGCTAATGGAGAACAGTCTGAATTTTAAATCTGGAGCTGAAATTCACAGAATCATAGATTGTTAGAGTTGGAAGGGACTTCTGGAGGTCATCTAGCCCAACCCCCATGCCAAGGTAGGGTTATCTAGGGAAGGTTACACAATACATCAGGTAGGTTTTGAATCTCTCCAGAGAGGGAGACTCCGTGACCTCCCTGGGCAGCCTGTTCCAGTGCTCTGCCACCCTCAATGTAAGGAAGTTCTTCCTCATGTAGAGGTGGAACTTCTTGTGTTTTAGTTTATGGCCAAGGCTCCCTGTCCTGTCACTGGGCACCACTCAAAAGACTCTGGCACCATCCTCTTGGCACAGACCTTTGACATCTTTATATGCATTAATGAGATCCCCTCTCAGTCTTAAATTAAAAGGTGTCTGAAAGTACAGTGAGGAGAGCTTGACCGATAAAAGCTTCTGTGCTTTGTCCTGGGTATGTCTCCAGTGCTGCTGCCTTCAACATAATCTCTGTCAAAGGAGGTGTAGGCAATTCTAGTTTTTATGCCACACAACAGAGACACAAGTTTCTGTCCTCATGCTGCAATGCTTGTGCTCCTACAAAACATCATGTTTCAAGGTCTATCTCACATATGAAAACAGTCCTGTACAGTTACCATGACCTGCAAACAGATTAGGCAACAAAAAGAATTTAAAAATGTTGCTAAATCTTGTGCTTTTACCTCCTGATAATGTTACATCTTTTGATTGTCCTTGGGGTGCCATTTTGTAGACCCTTTCTTTTCACTAGTCCTCCAGTCCTTTAAGAGAAAGGAATGCATAATTCATGCCTAAAATGCATCTTAGAAAAGAAACATTGATGGGCAATCCTCCTCCATCTCTTTGCATCGCAGTTTCGGCAGGGCTCCCAGCATGCTATTTAATTTTTTCCTAGTGATCTTTGGCAAAGGAAAAGTGCTCTCAAGAGGAGAATTTTTCATAAGTGTCAATTAGCCTACAGTCTCCCAAGACCTGTCTGGTTTGCACTCCCAGTTAAAACTAATAGTTCTGTTATATTTGTTTTGCTCACATGCTTAGGTAGGATTTCTGAGCATTGAACCAGAGGCTTGTGCAGAAAACCTGGATAAGGTGGTTCAGTATGACATACCAAAACTGGAGAAGAATTATTCCATAAGGTTTCTTCTCCTACAGTATCCCTCTGAAATTACAATTTTGCAAACCAGTGACTTGCTTTTGTTCGGTACTCAGTCGCATTTACCCAGATGGATGGGTTTTTTCCCTCCAGTATTCCTAAGGAGATTGTGATGGTTTTGTTTCCTCCATCTCATTTGACTGGTGATAGAAAGAAAATGTATTATTTGTAATGCTCCTTCCCCCTTGTTTCTTCTTTCCTTACTCCCCAGAGGGAAAGCTGTATTCTGCCACAGTGACCGACTTCCTTGCAATAGATGCAGTCATATACCGGAGCCTTGGAGACAGCCCAACTCTGCGAACAGTTAAACATGACTCCAAGTGGTTGAAAGGTAGATAAACACACACACAATGAAAAAAGCGGCATCTCTGATGAGAGGCTTGGATTCCTGACAGACCTCTTTGTCATTTCATTTCACCTGTGCTTTCTGGCAGAAAGAAGGAACTAGATAACATCTCTTGCTTACTCTGATCTGTTTATCTCTTTCGCTCTTCTCCCATGTTACTGGAGCTGACAGAACCTGAGAGCTAGGTAGATCGGAATATGTATTCCAGTGAGCTTTCCAAGCTGAAATCCACCAGTTTACATTTGTTAGATGTAAAGGTTGGAACTTGCAGGACTTGGTGTGCTTTGACTGTGTTTGAAAATACTCCTGCGACAGGACTGTTAGGTAACAGTCAAGGCTTTATGAAGCATGAAAGGTTTATCCTGTAATGTTAAGATTCATTAATGAAAATAAATTATGGGAATATTGCACAAAGCCTTTCTCTTATAGTTCTTAGGGACTATACTGCTGTCATTAAGTTAGGCAATTTCTGTGCTTTAAATGCTCTCCTTGCTAAGAACTATGCTGTTTAGCTTTATGTAGGTGTTAGGAATAGTTAGCATTGGTAGTGATTTTAAGTTAGCATTTTTAGAGTGAGCAAAGCCATAGTTTGAAGTCCTTTTCTGTATGCAAAAATGTTTTGCCAGGTGTCAACTTTAGCTGTCCCACTTTGCTTGCTGTTACAGACACATGTGGGCAGAAACAGTTACCTGGTTTGTTATTCGCTCCACTCGCAGCTTGCATGCCGTAAAGAGCACTGCTTGGACCCCTCAGGCATACAGTTGTAAATGCCTGTTCACCTCTCCTCCTACTCCATATAGGGCAGACGTATTATTGGCAAGGACTTAACTACTGTGCAATGATGTTTCACAGACTTGTCCCCAGTTCTCCTGTCCCCAGACAGCGATTCTTCTGGGGCAAAGTTGTTAGTTCTGAAAACTGATTAAGTTTGTCAAATGCAGCTGTTTCACCTCTGGATATTAAGTGCAAGTGTATTTGGCTTCTCTTGGCATGCTATATGCTATACATGGTGCCTAAATAGGATGTCTTCATTGTTTTTTTCTAGAACCATACTTTGTTCAGGCAGTGGACTATGGCAATTACATATACTTCTTCTTCCGGGAAATAGCAGTGGAGTACAACAGCATGGGAAAGGTAAGGGGAAAAAACATTGCCTTAAATGACTTTGTCAGATTCAGGAGGAGGAAAACTTATGCTATTCTTGGACCAATGCTGATAGGAGTGACCTTGAAATGAGACCTATAAATCATGATGACAAGGTCATCATTTTGAGAGGATTCCTATTGCTCCAGCCAAAAGGTTGGTTGGAGTGAAACATTGCACTGTCTTGAAAGGAAGCTGTGGTTTCTTACAGTGATGGTTTATGCTGGAGTCTCTTTTCTGAAATCATAAAAAGCACAAGGCTAATGTAGTTAGTTCAGCATAGTATTAGTATTGTTAAAAATGGATTCCAAAGCAGGGAAATATTTTTCTGTAAGAAATATGAATTGGAGTGCTGAGTAAATAGGGGTGGGAATTTTGTGCTCTGCTATTCTGCAAAGAATAATTAAACACTTTTTGGATTTTTTCTAATTTCACAATAGCTTTCTGACTAAGCAGTCAGAAAAGTTGACCAAGGTCACAAAGGTGGAGAGCAGCAATAAAAGCCCAGCAATATTTGCATAGTTTTAAGTGCTGAAAACACAAGAGTCAGAGCAGTGTGGGTTGCAGGGATTGTGAATATGAAATGTGCTTTTGTTTGGGGAAATAGAAAGCTAAGCAGCCTGCATGGAAATGAGTTTTATATGGGTTGAGAACAGATCTCCTGAAGGATTTATGGCTGTATAGTAAATGCCACAGTCTTATCTTTTATAGCACACTGTTCCAAAGCTTAATTTTTCTCTGTTTCCTATTTGTCACAAATTATAGAAATGTGGTATTAAATTAAGCACCCCGCTGTGTTATTACAAATGTTTTAAAAGCAGTATTCCAGCAAAGTCTTTGGTTCAAACAATCATTTAATTTTCTCTGTTATTTTTTCTCTGTTCTTTCCAGGTAGTTTTCCCAAGGGTGGCCCAGGTTTGCAAAAATGACATGGGCGGATCTCAGAGAGTGCTGGAGAAACAGTGGACTTCCTTTCTCAAGGCTCGGTTGAACTGCTCAGTTCCTGGCGATTCACACTTCTACTTTAACATACTGCAGGCAGTTACAGATGTTATCCATTTCAATGGTCGGGATGTTGTTTTAGCAACATTCTCCACTCCGTATAATAGGTAATCGACACAATAACCTTTTACCTTCTATTTCCTTTATGTTTTGCTTTTCACTGCAGTTTCTTTTCACGTTATGAAGATACAAGAAGTGATTGCTCATACACTGTAATTATTACATGCCATGCACTTACAGATAGTTTGTGTTTCATTTTAAGGAACCATGGTATTGCTTATTGCATTTTATATCTGATGACTTAAAGCAGCTTTGAGCCATTTACTATTGGAGCACATTCCTTGGACATACTTTTCTTTCCATGGGAATAATTCACACCAGCCACCAAGAAGTGTTGCAGCGTGTAACTTGCAGAATGTTATTCCAAAGAGAAAATACCAATTTTTTTTTCCCCACACAAAGAAAGGAATGCCTCTGTCCTGTTTATATGTAGACCTCCAAGAATCACATTATCTCCTTCCCTTTATTTTTTGCATCCCTGCTGACTCTTGCATTGATCCTTGACCCTGCATTGACCCTGCTGACCTTTGCATCTCGTGGGAGATCCAAGGTCCTAAGCTGTCTTGCTGGCTGGGAAGGAGGGTCCCCAGAACACCTACATAATGGTTCGCATGTTTATCCAAAAGTATGAGTTCACCTGCAAAGACTTTATTACTGTTACACATTGTAACATGTTTCTCCAGAATTTATTAGAAGTTTTATACAACTATTGAGGACTCCCAGAAAAGTTAAAAAAAAAAATAGTAGCATTCTAATTAAAAACTGTATTGCAATTTCACAGAGTAATATTTGAGCTGAATGGTGGACTTTACTGGTGAAATTCATCTAGCTTTGCTATACACTTGCTACCTCTTGTCAAGGCCTGACCTCAGTGAGGTCATTCACAGAACTGACTTCAAATGGGAGTGAGCCTGTAACGTATAATCACTGCTTTTGACGTCAAAACAATAGGAACCGCAATGGAATAATTATCCTACCAGTAGGGAATACAAGCTTAAATTAAGATGATCTCTTTGCATGCAATCTGGCTTAATAAAAACAAGAGAACAAACAGAGATTCAACATCAGCAAATAGACTGTATCTTGTGATTATCTCAAAATTAAGATTGTCTTCCCATTCCGCTAGTATTTCCTGTGGTGTGTCATGAATAACTCTTTTCCTTAAACCCTGCTTTCTAAAATCTAAGTACTTGGTGTAAAAATCAAGATACTATTTTATAGGCCCCAGTTTTTGCCAGACACTGAAGATGACCGGAAGCATATATTCTTGGAGACACCTTTTGAGGCAGACTTGCAGCCAGGAGGGCCAACCATGGCCTGGGGGCATCAGGCACAGCATCACTAGTCCGTCAGGGGAGATGATTGCCTCATTCTGCTCTGCCCTGGGGCAGCCTCAACTTGAATATTGTGTGCAGTGGGCACCACAATGTAAGAAGGATACTAAACTATTAGAGAGCATCCAAAGGAGAGCTATGAAGATGGTGAAGAACCTTGAGGGGAAGCCGTATGAGGAGCAGCTGAGGTCACTTGGTTTGGTCAGCGTGGAGAAGAGGAGACTGAGAGGAGACCTCATTGCAGTCCACAACTTCCTTACGCAAGAGGAAATGGAGGGGCAGGCACTGATCTCTTCTCTGTGGTGACCAGTGACAGCACCCAAGGGAAGGGCCTAAAGCTGTGTCAAGGGAGGCTAAGGTTAGATATTAGGAAAAGAGTCTTGACGCAAAGGGTGTTTGGGCACCACAGGCTTCCCTGTGACAGAAGTCGTCACAAGGACCAAGCCTGAGAGAGTTCAAGAAGTGTTTGAACAACACTCTCAGGCACATGGTGTGATTCTTGGGGTGGTCCAGTGCAGGGCCAGGAACTGGACTTCAGTGATCCTCGTGGGTCAATTCCAGTTCAGGATATTCTATGATTCTGTGAAACCTCTAACATGGACATACCTCTTTCATTCCTCCTTCACTAAGGAAAAGCTGCAACAAATACTTTTGGTCTCTGGAACAAAATTTCCTTCTAGAATGAACTGCAAGAAATTCCTCAATCTAGTCTGAGGACACTCAGGGTAGAAGCTGGTGATGGATTGTAGTGCAGTGGCTTGGAGATGGCTTGGCTGTGACCCACAGCACTCTATGCTTACCACTTCATTGTGCTACAGACCTGCAAACTGCCATCCTTACTAGTAAAAGATGTTGCAGTCCTCTAACCACATCAATCCCTCCATGATTATGTAGTTGTGTGTTGAGTACAGTTCTCAGCACTTTTAATTCTGTATAATACATATAACACACCTCAAGATTTTGGTGTTTGGTTGTTTTTTTTTTTTTTTACTTCACCACTTAATTCAGCAAAGTGCAAAATCTTATTGCTGGAGGGGGTCTTGAGGTGTCTTTCAGGGAGAGGGCCTCTGTGTGGCCAAGTATAACCTTGATGATGTTTTACATCGACATACGTGTGACTGCCTCCATTTTAAACTCCTGTTGTGTAGTATCACATTAATGTAAAGCTTTGAAGTTTCCTTCCCAATAAAAGCACAATCTGTGGATATCAAAGTAAGACTAATAGTGTCTCCCTACTTGTATTTCTTCGGTAATATGCATTTTGAAACCTTTTAATATTCAAAGAGTTATTTTTCTATCAATTTATATACCTATATGAGTTCAGTTTTATTCCTTATAACAGTATTATAGTTACTGTATTTTGTCTTTGAGTGTAATAAACCACTAGATAAGAGCAGGATTGAAAGCCTCAGCCATCTGGGTTCATGCTGTTTACACAATAAAATCATGTTGTGAAAGCCAGACACAGGTAGATTAGTTCATATACAAAAAAAGGAAAGGAGAGTAGTTCATGTATAAAAAAAAAGAAAGGTGGATAAATGAATAATTCATGTTTCCAAGTGACTGACTGTGGGAAACCCCTAAGACTTTCAGAAACTATGTAGGTAAGAATATAATTATGTTTAGACAGTGCTGTCGTACAGTTGCAAATATTCAAAAAGTTGAAATTTGCAACATTATGGTCTAAAAACAACATTGAATTTGCTTCCATAAGCTCTTTACATCTCATTGAGTACAGCAAATTCCTGAGCACAGTTAACTCCTTTCCACTGGGAATACTTGGTGGAGGTCAGGCTGTGAGAAGATGGAGTAATTACACATAAATACCAGGTCAATGGCACATTGCAGCATGTTTTCAGTTTGATTAGCACCAACTTCTGAACTGTCTACAGGGTATGTTTTGAGGCATGACAGGAACTGTGAGAGTTAGTACTGACAGATGCTATGACTTAGAGGAACTTTGGGCTTTAAATAAGACTGGCCATTACTCTTCATGCATCGCCAGTAGTAGCCAGAGTTTCCCAGATTCTTTCCCTTCTTCAAGGTTATTGCAATTACCTCTTTCTGTAGAGGCTTTGAAATAAATTCTACTGGTAGGAGCTGTCTGCTGATTAGTGGGTTTCAGGCTTTTCCATGTGCCTGGCTTTTCCTGTTAATACTGGATTCAGAGTTCAGAAATGAGTAACACTAAGACTCCTACAGAGAATGTCTTTTGCTCAAGGTTTTATGTGTAACTGCAGACTGAGTAACAATTTCTGGGAAATGTCACTTTGCAGCATCCCTGGCTCTGCAGTCTGTGCCTATGACATGCTTGACATTGCCAATGTATTTACTGGGAGATTCAAAGAACAAAAGTCTCCAGACTCCACATGGACACCAGTTCCTGATGAACGAGTGCCCAAGCCCAGGTATGTTTCATGTATGGTGATATTGTTCTGTTCTTTCATGCAGGTTTTTTGATAATTTGTAGAGCCTTGTAAGGTGCAGATACAATTATACATCTTGCAACAGGAAAATAGAAGTTTAGTTGAATTTGGATCTGAAGTATACAAGTGAGAATTTTTCCACTTGAAGATGATTTGTGTAACATAAATCAGGCCAGCCTCAAATCCACTCGGTCAGAATAATCACTTAAGAGTGCTGTGACTTACACACCTGTTGCAAGTTGCTTCAGTAATGGATATGTTTTATTGCAAAGCCTGCACCAGTTTTGTAGTTTGCTGTTCTATGGTTAAAACACAATTTAAGTGCCACAGTGGATGCATTATGGAAAGGAAAAAACAGCATTCCACCAAACTGGAGATTCAGTTTACCTCATTCCTCCTATAAGTTGTTTTCCCTGTTTCCACTTCCTTCGTGTTTCTATGCATCTCCTCTATTACACTGTCTTCATACTTCCTGAAAGTACCTATTTCATATAAAATGCTGTTGACAGACACTTGTTAACTCATTTACACCAGTCGCATTTTGCTCTGAGGTATTGATATACATGTAGGTAAATCAAATTCATTTATCTCAGTTAAGCTCTATCACTTAAATGCAAGTTTTACATTACTTGTGATATCTTAAATAACTTAAAAAACCCCCTCATGTCTAGAGTACTCTGTGCAGTATTTAGTACCACACTATAAAAAGGATCTAAACCTATTAGAGACATCCAGAGGAGGGCAATGAGGCTGGTGAAGGGCCTTGAGGGGAAGCCATACATTCAGTGACTGAGGTCACTTGGTTTGTTCAACCTGGAAAAGAGGAGACTGAGGGGAGACCTCATTGCAGTTACAACTTCCTTGTGAGGAGAAGAGGAAGAGCAGGCACTGATCTCTTCTCTGTGGTGACCAGTGATGGCACCCATGGGAATGGCATAGAGTTGTGTCAGGGGAGGCCTAGGCTGGATATCAGGAAAAGGTTCTTCACCCAAAGGGTGGGTGGGCACTAGAACAGGCTTCCCAGGGAAGTGGTCACAGTACCAAACTCAAGAGAGTTCAAGAAGTGTTTGGACAACACTCTTGGGCATATGGTGTGATTCTTGGGGTGGTCCAGTGCACGGCCAGGAACTAGACTTCAGTGATCCTTGTAGGTCACTTCCAGCTCAGAATACTCTGAAAGCATTTTACAAAGCTTTATGGTGGCAACTGAGCTTTTGCCTAATCCAAATTTGGTCCATCATGTTTTGGAATTGCCAAGTGTAGCACTCCTGTGCTGTATGTATTCTGAAGTTGTCTCTCAAGAGAAGAGCTTGTAGGTGACTGGGAAATCTGACAAATTCCATGTTTGTTTTCAATCTGAGCCTTAGTAAGGCACATTCTAGCACTGTTGCTGGATTTTTTTCCACATTCTTCAGTGTTTCAACAAGTTGTTGACATGATAGGCTGCCATGGGACTGCAAGGCCGCCTGACAACTCTGAGGTCATTTGTTTGGAACTTACTCAGATAGTGAATATTGTCAGCGAAGGGGGAAAGGAGAAGGACAAATCTCTTCAGTGGGAAGGAAGATAAGAAAGTTGCATTATGAGTTTGGGATGAGCCAATAGCAGGCTTACAGTTATGCTAAAGATGGGATAATGCTTCTCTTTTTAAGACTGCAGGAGATAATGTGAAGTGAATTTTGAAGACTATTTCATGTAACATTTGGCCATCAATCTGCTTGATAGAAATAGTCATTACTTCTAACTCATGTTGAAGTACATGAGAGGCACCTTACAAATAAGGCCATTTTTAGTATCTCAAAATGGTGCAGAAACAATTCTGCCCCTATTGATCCCAACATTTCTCAGAAAGCTACTGGGACCTTTCAGGGGCCTCACTTCCCTGTTTGGCCAAACAGCAGGGTTTACTTGGCTTTATGTTTACTAGATTAAACCAGTTTTGAGATTAAAACAGGAGTAATCCAATCATGCAATTAGGATTTAGGAGTAAATAGGCCTCCAGCTTAGATATACAGAAAGCCTAGGCACCACGGTGCCAAAAGGTGTAGGCTTCTCCCTCGACTTCTCTGAGAATGTTGCCTCATGAGCCAGAGACCTTGCAAGGACCTAGGAAACTAGTGATGCCCTTGCTTTCTCCTTCTCTGTCTCTATTGCTAGTTCTACCTGCAGTTACAAGACAACCAAAATATTTTCCATATGAAGAAGCAAGAGCACACAGTGTCTGCATGTAGTTTTCATTCCTCAGCTCATTTGGGACCAGACTCGTTAATGCAGCTGGTTCCCCCCCATCCTATGCTACCTTCCTACATAAGATTTATTTACTTAATGTTTGAATATTTTTCTGAATCTGAGCAATGCATATGATAGGACCAGTGCTGTATTTTGTTCAGATTGACATTCCTCTATGGATGTCAGTGACTATCCACATAAGAGTAGATAAAAATTGAATGCTGCTGTGTGTTTATGAGTGATTGGTCCATATTTCGTCTTCCCATCTCACAGTGGCTCAAAGGTTTGAAGAGTCATACTGGCCTAGAAAATGACATCAAATTCACCTTCTGTTAGAGAAAATGGTCCACAAAGTACAAACAACAGGCAAAGCATTTTACTGCTTCCTTTGTGGAAACTGCTTGTCCAGGCACAAAAGTTAAGCTACCTCTTAGGATCAGGGTAGATTTTAGCAATAAGGTGAGCAGTTTTGCATTTAAAATGCAAAGAATGATAAATAACATTTCAGTGAAAGTCCTCAAAGTGCTGTCAGTCTTAAATCATCTCATTCAAATTGAGTGAAAAGTAAAATCAGTGTTTACATGGATGCTAGTGCTGTCTTCTCTGGTACTCTACTTTCTACCAGACAGGACTGAAAGTGGCATTCTTTCACACCTTGTTAAAAAAATCAACTTCCTTCTACATTATATGGACTGCTTTTATTTCAGGAAAGAGCAGTCAACTAGGCAAGTTTCAGATAAGAAAGTACCTGTGCCAGTGGGCAGAATCAAGCCAAGAGCATGCATGCAGTGATTAGGTTCCATGTGAGTGGATAAAATACAAACTCTCTGTGTAACACTCCTGATGAAGAAATGCCTATGTGCTTTTAGGTAACATGTGAAGTTCTTTTGAATGGAGGATAGAACAAGATTTTGGGCTTCGTTTGAGGGGCTGAACAAGTCCACTAGACTTCTCAATCCTCCATTTAAACTCTTGTAAGGCACACCAGATTTCAGTGAGGGCCTCATAACAAAAGGTTTGCTCATGATGTCAAATAAATTTTCTGGTTTTACTCTCTTGTTTTATACAGGCCTGGTTGCTGTGCTGGCTCTACGTCATTAGAAAAATACGTAACATCTAATGAGTTCCCAGATGATACTCTGAACTTCATCAAAACACACCCACTGATGGATGAGGCTGTACCTTCCATTGTTAATCGACCCTGGTTCCTGAGAACAATGGTCAGGTATGTACCACTAAGTGAACTCTTGTCCTCATTGTAGCTGTCAGGTTGTGCTAATAGCCTTGCTCCAAGTGCTCTCCAACTCTGTAACTGTCCTTGGTGTGCTGGGCATGAATCCAGCAAGGAGTGGTGGCAGAGCTGTGTAGATGCTGCAGAACTCCCTGAGCAGCTTTCAAGATAGGGAAACTCTCAGTCCTTTCCAACCACACTGTGATGAAACTGGATCTTGGAGGAAATGCTGTGCAGGGAAGGTTGAGCCGCTGCTGGGTTATGTGTCAGTGTTTGAGAATGGCTCTGTAGAAAAATTTGGGCGAGGATCAGCGGACAACTCAGGAATACCTATGCAGGATACAAACGTCTGCCAGGGTATGTTCACAGGATATGTATATGTCTGTCAGGTTATGTACTGGTGTGCTTTAATGTTTGCAAAAGCATATAGGCATAAGTAATCACATAGCCTGTATCCTTTCTATGGCAACAACAACAAAAACAACAAACCAGATTTGAACAAAGGCTCATACATCAGCAAGTGGTAAATACACCATCACCTTCCTATCAAAATACATTCTCACTCTTCACTGTGGTCACTATCCTACTTATCTACTTTCCAGCTGTGAGCAGAATAATGTGACTAGCTTTTGCCATATTTTCCTCTCTTCCTCTGAACAAGGGTGGAGTTTTGTGCTGGGCAGTGTTTAGCTCTGAAGAATCTGACTTAGTTTTAGTAATGTGTCTTCTGTCAGATTTTTATGTCAGGTTTTATGCTTCCAACCAAAGATGAGAGCAGCAAACTCTGCAGAGTGCTTCCCCTTGTTAGCCAGTACGAGCTAACTGCTACCAAATTACCAGTGTATTTATTTTCAATAAATTGAGTCATCTCAAGATTCTATATCACCCCATGACTGAATTTGCTCGGTAGGTGTTTTACTTTTAGTGAGGTAAAATGGTGTTTAGCATTTTAATATTGTACTGGCACAGCTTTTCCTGAAAAAAAAAAAAAAAAGTTGAATCCAGTTCAGTTATCATTATTGCTGCTTTTAATGTGACACAGTGTGAAATTTTGAAAAAGTTCACTGTGCTGACTCTCTTTCCGTGCCTGAAGAAATCACCAGGCTTTTCCTTTCGATCAGAACGATAATTCCTAAATGCCCTCAGACTCTTAACATCACTTCAGCTTTCTGCAGACAATTCTGCTTGCTATTAGTGATATGGACATGCAAACACATGAAAATTTTGCAACATCTGGGGAGCCAAACTGGTACAGTCTGTGTTGACTTATAGGCAGGTATGAAAAGTGCTTAAATAGGTTATATACTTGCTAGAAGGCTGCAATGCAATTGTCTGAAGTGAAAAAAGTGATTAAAAAAATTACAATCTAATCAAGTGATGCAAAATGCTGTATTTTTATTTTAGATACCGACTGACGAAAATTGCTGTGGACTCTGGTGCTGGGCCCTATCAGAACTACACGGTGGTTTTTTTGGGGTCAGAGAAGGGAATCATACTGAAGTTCTTGGCACGGACAGGAAATACTGGTTTCCTAAATGACAGCCTTTTCCTGGAGGAGATCAGTGTTTACAATCCTGAAAAGTGTGTATCTGATTCTTTGTAGTCATGTATGGGTGACTTTGAACTTCTGATTTCCCAGAGAGTAGTTAGTCCCATAGAAAGGGAAGTGGTTAGAGAAGCCAAGTATTCTAAGTAATTTTAAATTGTTTGGGGAGGGGATGTCTGCTTATCAGTCTCTACATTGCAATAAGATTTTTTATTTAGTATGTGTAGAAAATAGCCCATCCTATGCAGCAGATGATGGATAATTAAAAGTGAAGTTCTGCAAAGGAAGATTAATTTTCTAATCCCATAAAAAACCCCTGATTCCTCTCCAAATAACTCAACAACCAGGAAGCTGCTCTCAAAGGGAAGTTTTCCACATCTCAGTCTTCCTCAAATGTGCCTAAGGGGGTTTTGAAGTGGGCCATAATCATGCAGAAATTTCAGCTACTTTGAGTACTAGAGAAGAATAAACACAAAAAATGAAGGGCCGTCAGAAGCTTGTCTGGTGTGCTGTCTCTCTCCAATTCTTATTCCCCTGTCCCATGCATTTTTAATACTTGCTTATATGTCTATGAGTGTTTTTAGTGGCTATTGTAAGGGGTTTTTTCCTTGACTTGTTCAACTCTACCTTTCTTAGGGGGGTCTTGCAGGGAGGTTTTTGTGGGGTTTTTTTTTTCAGCTTGAGGAATCACTAAGGTTTCCTCTGGTTTCCCAGGAGAACCCACCTGTCACCTTATCTCACTTTTTTACTAATCAGGTGCAGCTATGATGGAATGGAGGACAAGCGGATTGTGGGCATGCAGCTTGACAAGCCCAGCAGCACCCTGTATATCGCCTTTTCCACCTGTGTCATCAAGGTTCCCTTGGGACGTTGTGAGCGTCACGGCAAATGCAAGAAGTAGGTGTTTTCTGGTGGTGTCGGACGCCTGCACAGTAGGTGTAGGAAGTTGGAAGTGCTCACGATGCCACTTTGTGCTCTTCTTTCTCAAGGGCCTGCATAGCGTCCAGAGACCCGTACTGTGGATGGGTGAAGGAGAGTGGGGTGTGCACACAGCTGGTCCTTGGCTCCAAGTGAGTAAGGGCTCTGGCTGGATGGGATGAAAAGCTCTGGTGGTGGCGCCAGGCAGTCTTGGGCACAGCTATTTGAAACATGGGGCTCTTAGGGAAGGAAAAATGTGGGAAGTGTTTGTTTCTACCTTATTTGCATTCACTTCTGAAATGTCTCACAAATTTTTTTGATGTGAAGTGTCAGCTGATTGGTAACTGCTGAAAGAGGAGGAAGAAGAAAATGAAAAAGCTGTACTAAAGTCCGCGTGTTACTGAAAAGAGCAAACTGGATGGATATGTCTGGACCAGCTTACACTGGAGCCATCACAGATGATTAAAGAGGCAATAGAATCCAAATTAAATTACTGAAGCAATTTGTCCACTGAAAACAAAACCAGTCTTTCTAATTTACTGTGCATTACTATGAGGAATCACAGAGCACAGTAAGGGCTTAAAGCAGATTTAGAGAAGTGCTGGGTCTCCCCTTGCTTAACACTAAAATTTCACTATTTTATAACAATGAAAGTCTGTGAAGGCTACAGGGAGCAAACCCACTTCAGAGCTCACATTTCTTGGCCACTTCTGACACACTTCATGATTGCCCACTCTGAGTATACAGCTGTACTTCCTCAAGGTAGTAGTGGAAGTGTAGTGCAGCCATCACAAGCGTAGCCTTGACGGCCCCACAGCTGGCCCCACTCAACCTTGCATCTGTACAGGTCTTTGGTATGTAACAGACAAGTTACAATCCCTGTGCTTCTGTTGTATTCTTAACTTGCAATTTCAATTCAAATTATTTTGTCCACTGGGGAAGTTATAGCTGTATGTGTCTGTATATGCTTTACTACAAAAGTCTGGGCTGTTCCTGACTGGACATTTGGTAGAATAATGTTAAAATGCGCCTGTGCCCATATCAGTTTTTTTCAGCATTCCAAAAGTGTTTGAGTCCTTTTGAACTTCCATGGCAAGCTCTATGGGACTTCTGTACCTTACAGAATGCTGTCCCCTCATTCATCAGTAGATTGATCAAGATCACAGGCAGTTTAGGTTGCAATGGTGAAGTCCAGAAGTGAGCAAGGCAGCTCATGCTCTGTCCAGTGCTTAGAAAGGGGGTCCAGATCAGCCATGGAGAGGTCTGATTGAACTTCTAAGATAGCCACCAAGAGGAAGAGATATACACTGCCCTCCTGGAGCAGGTGATAGTTGACCAGGAGTTGAGAATGAGTTTTCTGCAAGGGTAATTATACCTCAAGGGCAGGATCCTACCTAATGTATACAAGGGCTTGTGTTGGAAGTTTTCCAAGGTTCTTGTCATTCGCCTTTGACCATACAGGAAGCTGGAAGAACAGCTTCAATAGTTATCCAAAATCACAGGCAGAGGTTAGCGACGTAAACAGAGCACGTCAGAAAAGCCTGTGAGTATTTTTCAATAGAGGACTGTGAGTTGAAAGGAATACATTCTGTGGGCTGGACCTTATGCCTTGTGGCCTCATTCAGCATAGTACCTAAATGATTGGAATGTAGGTTGTCTTCCCCTAGCACAATACGTGCCCAGTGGGTTAGCTTCCTTCTCACACCAAAGTATCAGTGCACCTGGTCTACTATGTGAACAAGTTAAGGTTGGGTTATAGTTGCTCCCAATAATTTTTAACAGTTTAACAAACACAAATCTCTTTTCCTCTCTTGGTAATGAGGCATGCAGTGGATTTTTTAGAAGTAATAATATAAAGAGAAAGCATAATCAGAAGCCAAGAAATCATTAATCAATGATAAATAACTCAAATGTCTGTGTTAAAATTTTTTAACCTTTGTATGGAATTTCCAAAGAAATGGCCAGTTTCAATTTCACATTTGATAATTTTTTTCTGGTTATGCCTGTGACTGTTGTTATTCATGCTGTTTTGTTTCTTTGTATTATTCAGACTGGCATTTGAACAGGATATAGAACATGGCAATACGGATGGCCTGGGTGACTGCCAAAGTAAGCAAAGCTTTTACCCTCTCTTTCCCATGTGTCACAGTATCCTTCTGAATGCCTTAGAAAGATGCCTCAGAATGCCATTACCTGTCAGGTATTCTTTTGTAGCAATGTAAGGCCCAACAGGGACAACAACTGGAGCTAACAATGCAGGTTCAGAAGAGGAACTGTTGTTTAAATGTGTTTGGGGAAAATAGCCCCGTTTGTGTGATTTATACAAATATCAGACTTCAAAGTAGTTATATAGTGAGAAAAGCTCAGGTCTAGAGGATATTGATTACAGCAATGACATAATGAATTGAGTGTTCATTGTCTTTATTAGCCATGGTGGTTGGATTGTTTATGTACAGAAGTGGCCTCGTTTCTTGGTGTAGTCTGTGATGTGGACTGCATTGCCATACAGCACAGGCAGACAGTGAAATATATCTTCAGTTTGGATCTGGATCAAGAAGTGACAACTGCTTAGTTTGTGAAGCTTAGAGGATTTTACACATAGTCTGGACAACTTAGTGGTATTAAGGGTTATGTACCACTGACTCTGCCTAAGAAATTTAAATGGTAAACCTTAGGTACTGACAGAATGAGTTGAAAGCTTCAGCACAGTCTTTAAACATGTACGGTTTTGCACTGAAATGCGTAAAAGTGCATAACTTGCACTGCATGGAGAGGAACCTTGCATGCTGATTTCTGAGCCTTCAGGAATACCAACATCTGTGTTCAGGACAGCTCTTGTTCCAAATGTTCTCTCAAAAGTTGATTTAATTCTGAGCCCCAAATATTATTTATAAACCTCATGAAATCAAGACACATTCTTTTCAGTGCAGTTTGAACTGATGCCTGTAGATGCAATAAAACTGATGAAGCTGAGGAATTAATGTACAGTGAGAGAGTCATTACTTCTGGAACACGGAGCAAAATAACAGAGGGCTAGAGTGTGCCATGGGATACAGTGTGGGCCAGTTGCTTTGTAGAAAGCCAGTGTTCTCATGCCTTGTGCATCCTTATTCAAGAGCCATTAATTACTGTGATCACTGTGCTTGAAAGAGTACAAGGATTTCAGCTTCTGGCCTAAGATATGGTTGTATAGGCTGTCTCAAAAGATTTTTGAAGGAGTTGTATACATACTCTGCCCTCTGTTCCCTGTAAAATGGGTTAGAACTAAAATCAGGTCAGTTCCCAGCTGGTGCATCGTTGCCCTTTTCAGCCAGTTCTGCTCTCCTTGGGCAAATAGGTTAGGCAGGAGTGCAGTGTACCTGATATCTGTTACATACAAAAGAAGGGGTAGGAAATTATTCAGGATTCTCCATTGTGCTCATGGAGAGAGATCTGCTTCTGTGCAGAAAGCAACAAAGCCCATGCCCTGCTTAAATCCCTCTTTATCCGTGAATGATGTGTTGAACCTTGACACTGCACAGGGGTAGATTTCATTCCCTGCCAAGCCAGCTGATCTTATTACTTCATGTGGTCATGGGTCATCTGAGTTTTGTCCTTATTGCTGGCTGTATCCCTTGCAATGCCTCGCTTTAGATTAGGACTTGTAAAGAAAGCCAGGGCAGGGAGGACACTGGCCGTCCCACTTGCTACCCCTTGTACAGAGCTGGTCATGAATACTTTCAAAGCCCAACATTGTTTTGGGGTATGTCTGAATATACTTATAAATGTCAGCTGAAACATAAATGGTTGCTAGCAGCAAACTACTTAAAAGAAGAAACAAGTGAGAAATAATGATTTTTCCCCTGTTATTTGTCTTTCAGATTCCTTCGTAGCCCTGAATGGTAAGGAAGTTCTTAGTTTCATTATTTACTGACAGCAAATAACTGACATTTTGGAGGAATCACTTTTTACTAAACTTTTAAGTATTTTCATACTTTTGTTGTATTAAATGTTTCTTCCCAATTTATTTTGTTCATAGACATTTCAACTGCTTCACCTGATCGTGAAATGTCTTACGACACAGTGTATGGTCAGTTTATGAGTGTTTTTAAAAATTTTCCCCAGATCCTCATGTTAGTTAGTAGTTCCTGTACTCAAATAGATGTTACCCTTTTTTAGTTGTTTTGTCTCGGTTTTGAGGGCCCGATTCACTAATCACAATTAAGATTAAGTCATACCTCTTGATTTTCAATCCCTCTTTTCTTGTCCTCCCTCAAAACTGTCTCCACTGAATTAAAGTCAGATAAAGGCCTATTTTAATGACATGCCAGCAGACATGATTAAGAGTATGCTTCATCTGAACTCAGAAAGGAACACTTGGGTACAGTGATGTGTCTTAACCTGTTCACCAGGAAAAACAATATAACAGCTCACATCCCACTCATGAGCCGTCCAGGCTGGTGTCATTACTGCTACAGCAGCCAGTCCTTGGGGAAAGGAGGGGAACTACCCTTGGGTAGAAAGAGCTCTCATAAGGAGAATAAGCAATGTGAGTTGAGACTGGATTATGCCTCAATTCCTGAAGGTTCTTGTTGCTTCTAGGGCAAGTAATTTCTTTGGTCCATTCTTGCAGTATCTTATTGCCTGAGTGGGGCCCGGTCTGTAAAAAAAGAATAAAAGAAATTCACATAGCATATTAAATTACCTGAGCTGAAGAGGATCATTTCTGCAAGCCTACAGTACCAGTTTCCCATGAGGCAGCTGTTAATCTATGCTCACAGTTCTTTGCATCACTTTGTTCTGCATATTTGGAAGTGGATTATGCAGGAGTGAAGAATAAATGTCTTCATGAGGAATCATTGCAGAATAAATAATCACTTTAAATTCAAGCCTAGACATACATTGCAACAGTTTTTCTTTATAGTCATCCTGAACAAAGATAAATACTCACAAGCTAAGGATATGTGGTATTGCTCCAAGTGAAGTCAGTGACCAATTTCCATATGGGGTGGGAGCTTCCTTGTGGTGTTGCTTTCAGGCTGTACAAGACTAGCAGTTCAGCAAGGCTAGGTCTAATTCACCATATATTTGGCTGAACATAGCAAGAGATAGGTTAATGTGAAGTTGTGATGAACTTTTAATTGATCCTTTCATCTCAAGCCTGCAGAATATGTAGGTGTAAAACTGAAGCAATGACAGCTCAGTACAGCAGAATATAAATAACTGAAGGCACAGTAGTGCTGTTCAGCATTTGTAAAACTAAAATCAAATTCCCCTTGTTGTTTATTACCAGAAAATGTAAAATGTGCAGGTGAAACTTGTTTGAAAATATGATAATGAAAACCAGTGAAGGGAATGTACAAAATCAAAGGCAAGTTAAGACTTTGTAATACATGGAAGACTCACAATTTCATCTGCATATACCGTTTGTACTTTCTTTCATTATAAAATTCCTGTATTTCCAATGCACAGAGCAGCAATTAAAGAAAAGTAATAACAAAATCCATAGTGCTGAATGTAAAGATAAGAAAATGGGTTTGGACATAGTGCTTATGTGCCTGAAATGTTCTAGACTTGCTGTTTCTAAGTGAATTCATAGACTACAGAGTTATAGCTGTGAGGCTGTGGTTCTGGATCCTGCCAACTACAGTATTAGTAGGAACTTCAGTAAAAACTGATATGACTGAGAAAGCAGAAGAGTGTTTCAAGTGAGCAGCAGAGTGAAAAAAGCTGGAATCCAAGGGAGTCCATTTTACTGTCAAGCCCAAAGACAGACTCCGTAAATGAACCCAGCTTTTAAAGTAGAACCCTACAGACAGATACACTGGAGAAATACTGACCCAGCATTAACATGGATTCCCATTCATGCCCCATCTTTCACGGGTTATTTCATTGACCCTTCTCAGGTACAACCTGATGACAAGGCTGCTAGGCCTTGTTAAAAAAAAGTTCCTTCTTTTATGCTTTAGTTAAAGTATCCATTCTGAT
Source organism: Pachyramphus minor (assembly GCA_013397135.1). Taxonomy (NCBI): domain Eukaryota; kingdom Metazoa; phylum Chordata; class Aves; order Passeriformes; family Tyrannidae; genus Pachyramphus; species Pachyramphus minor. The sequence continues at coordinate 49,273 of VYXB01001929.1, read as the reverse complement.
ATTATTGCAGGCAGTCTTTCTTTTCACCTATCATAGCAAAACATGAAAGAAAATGCACTAGTCACCTCTACTGATCTTCCACATCAGAAGTGCAAAAATCCTAGGATGAGATAGTAAACCAGTCTTAGTAAACACGTTCATGTTGCTAACTGTAGTGACTGATCTGAGTAATTTTTTTTCTTGAGAAAACAAAACTTTTATGAATGGTCTATTTTAACATTACCAAGTACAGTCAAATGCATAAATAAATGGCATGTCATAATAGATTAAGCCCCAGAACACTGGGATAAACCAGAATACCAACCAAGTGAATGCTCAGGGGTTATTTGGATTCAGTGGGCCAAATATATCCAAAAGTACCTGAAACTCAAGACAAAAGAAGTTTTAAGGCCTGATTCTCTTGATGTACTCCACTATAGATCACCCTCCTTCAACAGACTTACTATAAATGTGTAGCAGTGTGAATGAAAGCCCTTTATCTTTGTGTTCTTGGCACCAGACTCCTCATGAGTTTGGCAGGTGGGCTTCCTTCTAAGGCAGTCTTACATGATCAATTCTAAACAAGTAAAGTGCGAAGTCCACACAGGTGACAACTCAAGTGACACCCATGGAGAGGATATCAGACTAAAGGTCTGGCTGCAGAAGGTCAGAGAGAAATTATGCAAGAGCCACATATTTAAACAAGGAGGTTAGGCTGGATTCCTCTGCAAAATTCTAAGCGGCTTCAATCACCTTTGGAAACATCAATTCTTAGTGAACTGGGCCCTTATTTAACCCCCCAGCCATAGTCCTTTCTCCCTCTGTAGTATTGATTTAGCTTTTCCCTCTAATTGTCTAATTAGGTTGCTATAGCTGTTAATAGGATAGCGTGCAGACATCTTAACCTCTGAGATCCTAATGACTTGTGCATATTAGAGCAACTATTAAATACGTATTGAATCTCTGTCTTTGTTTTAAACCTGAAAAAATCTGCTTACATTTTACAAGTGCACTCCAGAACAAGCTCTAGTTACAGAAGTGCAGCCTTTCTGAATCATTATCCGTGCTTGTAGACAGTAAGTGCTTCTACTCTGCCTCTGTTACTTGATTACAACACTCCAAATGAAAAGTTTTTGCAAATAATGGAAGCACCTAAACCAGATTTTTTAAGAGTGTGTCTGTTTGATTTTTACATGTTTGGTTTAAGCACTACGTGTGCAGTTATTCGCACACTTTGCTTTAAAACAAAGGCAGAATTGATTTTTCAGATATTTTGTATTAACCATTATTAACACAGAGGTACTGGCCACATCTCAGATGTGCAAAGGCCTCTTTAAATTTCAGCAAAGCCTTTTTGCATAGTCAGAGTGGTAAAAATGGTGTAATGGGGAAAAAAAGGCCACTATGTGCTGCAAACTATATGACACATTGTAAAGGTTTAACAATGGCTGTGTGTGAGAGGGCCAGGACTGGGTTGCCTGCCACTTCAGTCTTTTCTGTTTATGAGAGAAACTTAAGTAGCTCACACATTTGTGGTACCACTTTGCTTGGAACTGAAATTCACCCAGTGGGACTGGCTATTCAGACTCTTACAGGGCACTGTGATACTGCTTAGGGGAGCAGTATCACTGCCCAGAGTAAGTGTGTGCAGAATACCGCTCTAACACAACTGGGACAGGCTAAGGTTTAATCTGCTCCTGCTCTGCTTCCTGAAAATCAAATGGAAGAAAGTTTATTAGCTGTGAAAGCTTGCTTCTCAGTGTGTACTTGACTAACACATTAGTAACAGAGAGAATACACTGATTTCTTTCATTTGTATAAAACCCCTCTCTACCTAGTGACCATCTGGTACACATTAATATCTTCACAAAGCCTTAGCTTTCCTTACAAGGAAGTTCTCTGTGTATTGGCAACATATGGTTCAGGAAATATTTTTTTCCCCCAGAAAATGTGTCCCTTAGGCATATACTTCCTCTAGATTACTGTATTGTGACATGTTTTTCTTTAGCTCTACTTATAGCATTTCCTTAGAATTCCCCCTTTAAACACACTTAAAAGTGCAAGTGTCTGGACAGAGATATGGGTATATAAATGCATATCAAACACAGGCAAAATCATGATTGCTACTTGGTAAGATTTTCTTCTCTTTTGCCTCCTTATCAAGCAATGACTAATTGCTTTCTTATGTTGAGTGCAGCACTATTTGTAGGCTGACCAAATACTGTACACATTATTGTGGTTGCCGAATGGGGTATTAACTTGGGAGTCTGGAACACCATGAATACTGGCACTGTGGATTAGTCCTTAGGGAAAAGAAAACATAAAAATCCCATAATTTCCATCTTCTAGCCTATTCTTTGCCCTGGGGATGAGCACAGGAATTGACAAGGGTAAAATTATGTTGAAATGAACCCTTTCACGCTGCAGCGTATTCTTACTTCAAGAGGGTGTGTGCTTTCAGTCGCTGAACCTCTACCTGTCCTTTTAGAAACAAGCAGACCTGCTGCAGGACTGCTGTGGAGCAGGCAGCACACTTGGATCAGAGTCCATCATGATCTAACTGTGTGTTACCAGTGTTCCCAGCCACGCTGTGGCTTATGGAAACCTTTTAAAAGACAATAACGTTTTGGCTTCTCTTCTATTTGAGTGACATTAAAAGTTCTGTCTTAACAAAATACAGCCTTTAATTTGCCTTGGTAAAGAAAAATGATGGAAGAAACCACACTTTCTACCATGAGTGGATAAAAAATAATCCAGTGCCTTTGTCACTAAAAGCCTTCTGACTGAAGTCCAGAGCTAAATTGTGTTAGTGATAAGCTGTAATTGAAGGTTGGCTTCATGATGAGAATACTGTGAATTTGACCAATTTTGCTTTCTAAGCATACAAGTTACCGGAGTTTGTTGTGTCCATGTCCTGGTGCTAAACACAGTCCAAATTGTTTCCACATATAATCCTGTGCGGGAAATCAAAAGGGCTCCTTGAAAACATACAGAGGAACACAGACATTTTGTTTCCTCTAAGGCCCTTGATATTCAGCAGGACTTCATAACAGCGCCTTAATAGAAGTTGCAGTATTTTGCTGACTTCCTCAGTAGCTCAACCCCATGAAGGTGGTAAAAGGGCTGAATAAAATGAAGCACATGGGTGCTTCAAAAAGCCTGGGAACTGGTGGCCAACATTTAGATTTTGGTTGCTGGAGTGGAATTGAGGATGTAGGTTCTCTTTCTTCTCTTCTGAGAGTTGGGGCTAGATGGCTTTAGAAGACATTTAAACAGCCTTTTTGAGATGCAGCTTCCAAAAGCTTTATGCTTATCCAGTGACTGTTTAAAATAAACTATAGAAGCACAGGTTCTACCTGCCCAGCTCTGTGCCTTCTCTGGAAGGATTTAAATTTCAGCTCCTTGTGTTGATCTGACTCATTGCCCTAGTGAGTCTTAAATTATTCTTCTGAGCAGTGAAGCAAGATCAAGGGAAGGAGCAGGGAAAGGGTCCCTGCTAGGGCATTCTGTAGCCTGGTGATTGGACTCTTGTCCAAGGGAGACTCATCTAAAATTTGCTGGGCTGTTCAATAGGAGCCAGGAGAACGAAGGGCTGCTGTCAGTCTGTCTGGTGTTATCTGAAGAAAAAGCACTATGTGCCATTCTGTCTGTGAATTATCCAATTCTGTTAGTTTGTGTTTGAGCATATGTCAAAACCTTCTCATTTGATAGGCTGTCTCAGAAAAGTAGGTAAGGGGTAATACACTTACTCCACCTCAAATTAAGGAGGCCCAGAACTCCTCGAGTCCTACTCAAAATAACTCACTTTGGCGCATGTGCTGAAAGGAAACTTTTGGAGTGGTTTTGAGGTCAAAATGGTGTAGTGTGGATGGTGTTTGGTACTTCCTCCCCAAAGCAGCTGAGCCATCTTCCAGAGACAGTAGACTCCAAGCATCTCAAGCATTTTGGGTGCTAATGTACGGCTCTGCCAGAGCCAATCCACCTTTAAAATTGTGCAGTGTTTCCAGTGAGGCGAGTTCTGTGAATGTGCTGTTGGTTGGGGTGTTTGATATGCAAAGAGCTAATCAGCCTTGTTCAGGACAGCAGTAACAATGTCTAGAGCATTTGTAATGGAAAAAGGGCACCTGAGACCTCAGTCCAGCTGCTGCTGGAGTCATGGGTTCTTGGGCAGATCCACGCAGGGCGACATTGTCTTAACTGTCACTGAGCAGAAACAATACTCAGTTTTGTGCTTATTTCAGAACAATTTTGGACCATCAGCTCAAACGGGACCAAAAGTAATGGTGCGAGCAGCTGGCTCTGGTTATTTCCCATCTGAAGTGGGATGCCACAGTGTGAGCACACCGGTGCTAGGCAGTCCTTCATTCCCCTGGGGGCATGAGGCAGAGTGCCACTGATGTTGCCATTTTGTGGTTCTGGCATTCCCATTCCGTTTTGGCCATTTTAGAAGTTTTTGTGTTTTAAATTGATTTTAAAATTGATTTTACTAAGCCAGTACCATGACAGTATGGGCTGACGCTTCAGTTTCAGTCAGGCTGTGTACTGAATCCGACTAAAGGATGCTTGACTTGAATGAAGTGTTTAACTCCGTTGAATTAAAACAAAGAACTGCCAGCTCAGTGGCAGCACCTCTTAGCACCCTGATCTGAAAGGTTCAAATCTCCTCTCTCTTGGGGCTATGTTTTGAAACATCGCTCAGCCTAAGGCAAGACATTCACCCATCAGGGAAGCAAAGCAGTGCGTGCATTCCTGAGCATGAGGAGGTAGAGTGGTAAGTGACTAATGAGACTTGTCTTCCCTACCTGTATTTATAATGTAAACAGGACACTCCAGTTCCCTAGTCCCAAGCACCACCACTTCTGACTCTCGCGCTCGACAGGGTTATGATGCTAGGGGACGCTTGCTGGATTGGAAGGATCCGCTTGGTTCATCTGAAAATACAGATCCATATGTGGCAGTTTCATCCCATAATCATCAAGACAAGAAGGGTAAGGCCTTGGAAATGATGTCCTGTGGTGAGGAGGGAGGGGGAGGATGACTACAGTGTAACTGCTTCCAGCTGGCTTGGAGTAACATGTAATGAAACTCCTGTGCTATAATTAAAAGCTTATCGTAAAGCCTGAAACTAAACAGCCAAGCTTAGACTCAATCCTAGATAACTCACTGCCTGAGGAAACCACACAAAACAAACAGAAGTGCATGCCTTTATAGAGTGTCTATAAGGAAGGGAAACAGTGGGGATTTAGCCCTCTTTAAATTTTATGTGCCCTGCTCTCTGAAAGAGCGAGATCCGTGGCTTCCCATTGCTCTTAAGGGTGCACTCTTATGTTGCCTTTGTCTGAATTCCTAGCAGATCTCAGCTAATTCCACATTACTTCCTTCTCTCAACAATCATAGAATCATAGAACCATGAAATGATTTTGGTTGGAAGAGACCCCAAAGATTATCTCATTCCGACCCCTCTGCCATGACCAGAGACACCTTCCGCTAGACCAGGTTGCTCCGAGCCCCATCCAACCTGGCTTTGAACACTTTCAGGGATGAGACATCAACAACTTCTCCAGGCAATCTGTTCCAGTGCCTCACCACCCTCACAGTGAAGAATTTCTTTCATATATCCAATCTAAACTTGCCCTCTTTCAGCTTAAAACAATTGCCCCTTGCTTTATCATTACTTGCCCTTGTAAAAAGTTCCTCTACAGCTCCTTTGTAAACCCCTTTAGTTACTGGAAGGCTGCTACAGGGTCTCCCCAGAGCCTTCTCTTTCCCAGCCTGAAGAACCCCAACTCTCTCAGCCTGTCTTCACAGGAGAGGTGTTCCATCCTTCTAATCATCTTTGTGGCCCTCATCTGGACTCAGTCCAACAGGTCCTTCCTGTGCTGAGGACGCCAGAGCTGGACGCAGCACTGCAGGTGGGGTCTCACCAGAGCAGTTTAGAGGGGCAGAATCACCTCCCTTAGCCTGCTCGCCACACTCCTTTTGATGCAGTCCACGATACGATTGGCTTTCTGGGCTGCAAATCCACATTGCTGGATCATTTCCAGCATCTCATCCACCCGCATCCCCAGGTCCTTCTCAGCGGGGCTGCTCTCAATGCATTCAGCCCCCAACCTCTATTGATACTGGGAGTTACCCTGACTCCGATGCAGCCCCTTGCACTGGGCTTTGTTAAACCTCATCAGGTTCTCATGGGGCCACTTCTCAAGCTTGTCTTGGATAGCATCTCATCTACAGGGGTGTCAATCACACCACTCAGCTTGGTGTCACCTGCAAACTTGCTGAGGGTGCACTCAATGCCACTATGTAATTGATGAAGACATTGACAAGACATTGTCAGTAAGACAAGAGAGCATGGTCTTAAGCTCTGCCAGGGGAGGTTTAGGTTAGATATTAGGAAGAAATTCTTTACAGAGAGGGTGATCAGGCATTGGAATGGGCTGCCCATTCCAATGGTGGATTCTTCGTCCCTGGAGGTTTTTAAGATGAGACTGGATGTGGCACTTAGTGCCATGGTCTAGTAACTGCGGTGGTGTTGGATCAAGGGTTGGACTTGATGATCTCAGAGATCCTTTCTAACCCATCTGATTCTATGATTCTGTGATTAGCACTAGTCCCAGGATAGACCCCTGAGGGAACCACTTGTCACTGATCTCCATCCAAATACTGAGCCACTGACCACTATCCTCTGGATGCGACTGTCCAGCCAATTCCTTGTCCTTTGAACTGTCCACCCATCAAATCCATCTCTCTCCAATTTAGAGAGAAGGATTTTGGAGGGTCCATGTCAAAGGCCTTACAGAAGTCCAGATAAATGATGTTGGCAGCCACTTCCTTGTCCATTGATGGAGTCTTTCATTGTAGAAGGCTTGTCAGACAGCACTTTCCTTTGGTGAAGCCATGAGCTGTGCTGGCTGTCTCAAATCACCTCCCTGTCCTCCACGTGCTTTAGCAGAGCTTCTAGAAGGATCTACTCCATGATCTTCCCAGGCACAGAGGTGAAGCCGACAGGTCAGTAGTTCCCAGGGTCCTCCTTTCTACTCTTTTTAAAGATATGTACAATGTTTCCCTTTTTCCAGTCACCCAGAACTTCACCAGACTGTCATGCCTTTTCAAATACCAAGGAGAGTGGCTTGGCAATTACATCACCCAATTCCCTCAGGACTTTGGGATGCATCTCATCAGGTCCCGACTGTATTGCTGTACTCTTCCCAGGATACCTGTGCTTACTTCCACCATCTGCACATTTCCTTCTTGCCCTATAGTTTGTCCAGCAGGTCCTGACACAACCTTGCCAGTCTCTTGCCTTTCTTGCACGGTTTCTTTCACCCGGGGATCACTACCTCTTCCATCTTGGACCAGCTAGGTCTAAGAAGCCCTTTGGCTTCCGGTTCCCCTTTGCAATAGATACAGAGAATTAGGCAAAGAATTTTCAAAATTTGCCACTAGAACATCCTTAGAGAAAAAAATCCTTTTCTCCTAGGTAAGGATGGTGGTGCCCCTCATTGCATCTTGACCCTTATCATTCTCCCAGCTCCTTTTAATCTGTATCTCAAAGAGTTTAAAATTGTTCCTTTTAAACAGAGGAGTTAGGTTCAAATAGCTCCACTGCCTAGAGAGATCTGAGTCCTTGTTATTCTTCTCCAGGGTGTTCTTAGATCTCTTTTTTCAGTTTCTGCTCTGCTGAAGATGTTTTGCTCTGTGTGGACTAATTAAGTACTCAGTGGGTCAGAAGGAAGATGAGTATGAGCAAAACTCACTTGCTGAGTGGTTAGGGCACTCACCAGGGGCAGGAACACATGTGAGCTTCAGTCCTTTCTGCTATGAATACTTGATATAAAACACTTAAAATATTAATTGAAATGTGGATTCCAGTCTCTATTGTTCATGCATTTTACATGAAAAACTCATTAGTCAAAAGCATCATCTGTTCCTGGAGAAGCTACTGGCATGCTAGACCTCATGCTTTGCTTTGTCTGCCCAAACTAGTAGATTACTAAATCATACTCCTTTGCCTCCATCTGACCCAGTGAATCTTGAATTCTCTGCATTGGCTGAGGAGGCTTTCAGCAGGGGGTGATGAGCACATTAACATCTCAGAACAGTCTTCAGAACTACAGGAACAGCTGCTGGTGGTCTGAACCCAAACTGTGGCCTCAGTGCCTGTTATTCACAACAGCCCCAGATACAGGATGCCTCCCACAGTCCTGGGATATCCAGGGTTTTTCACTGAACTCCTCAGGATTGACCTCAAAGAGCCTTCACAGTTCCTAAGCCTAATGGCATGAGCCATTTGTCTCTGGCTGGCCTGGCAGAGACAAAGCCTGAAACATTTTTCCAGTTGAGGAGGCCAGTCAAATTAGGCAGAGGATTCAGTAAAATTTCTTGAGATACCATAGCAAACATTAATCTAGTAGCCTTGGCTTTTAGGCTTGTTGGAAGGAAGTGGAATATGAAGATTTTGATTCCCTCAGGCAAAGTATGAAGTTGTCCTCTACCTCCCAGCTAATTAGCTTTTCCTATAAAAAAGGAAAAAACTGCCCCTGTTTGAACAATTTTTTTTTTTTAGAGCTTGATCCTGTAGACATTCTGGGAGAATAACTGCAAATCTAAACCAAAAAAAGAGAATTTCTAGAACCTGATCAAACTTATCTGTGTGTTAAGCACAGAGCCTTTCTGCACTCTGCAGACCTGTGGGCTGCTGAGCCTTGGCAAATGAAGAATTTCAGGTAGCTGCAATACTTCAGCTCAAAACCATAACTTTGGGTGCAAACGACTGATGGTGCTGAAGATGATAGCTCAGACTCCTAATTTCTATTTAAACCCAGTTTGAGATATTATCCTCATTTTTTTAATTCCTCATCATTCTCTTTACAGCTGTAAAAGGACAACTGAAAAAGAAATGGTTTCTAGGTATCACTTGTGTAGAGAAGAAAGAAGGCAGATAAACCTGCATGCCCTCCTAAAGTTTAACTAGCTCTTCTCTTTTCTCTCAGCAATAAATCAGTGAGAATGCTGACAGCCAAAAATAAGGCTCTTTTCTTTCTCTGTCCAGTCTGTTAGTAACACTTGTCATTCAAAATGCTTCAGGTGAGAGGACATTTCTTAGAAAATCCAGTGTTCCCTGTTCTGAAAGTAAGTAGTATTTTTCTCTCATCCACCCTGAAAAGGGGAAATGTCAGTAAGCAGATTTAAGAAGGAACGAAGGACTGAAGGAAGAATGGATGGAAGGAAGGGAGGGAGGGACAGAGGAAGGAAGGAAGGGAGAGATTCTTAAACCCAGCTCTTCTGCTGGTGTCAGACAGGAGAGCAGTGTCAGAAACCAATAGTGGAAGATCTGGCCCTTTTTGTACCCAAAGGAATGAAGAGATGTGTATGCATTTTAATGGCACTATTTGTTATGTGTGGGTCCCTGCTTCACAACTCTTTTGCAAAGCAGTGCTTAATAGATGGAAAGCTAGCTCTTAGAAGCATCTTATATGCAAGTAGCAGCTTTCAGAAGAACATGCAGTGAAAATATTAATAAATGTATACCTCTTGGATTTAATCATTTTTGCTTCAATTCACTGACTGATGAGATGGCTTACATTCAATATTTCCCTCCCCAGGGTGTGATGGTTACCAAAGAGCCTTATAAACACTTGACAGGGTCATTTAAATATCACACCTTCTTTGGTGCCTAATTATGAATATTGACAAAGCTGGAAGCAGTCTACACCAATCAAAACAATGGCGGCAGAGGTGACCGCATGGATGTTTACCATTACCATCTACTTGTGTGGTGTTACTTCTTGCCTCGCCCAGTCAGAGCCAGTTGGCTCCCAAATTGCTATTGAGCTGTTGTTTTAAAAGGGCAAAGGAAGGAGTTCTTACACAAAATCAAATCAGGAAATGTTACACTTACTATCCTTTTGTCAAGATTTTGTTTTCACTTTTGCTGTGATTTCTTTTGCTTTCACACATCCACAAAGAAAAAAAAAATTAACATTTTTTCCTGATTTTGCAAGGTGCTTTGTGTTGTTCTTCATTGGTTTTGTCAAATTCTTTGAATGGTGTTTTCTTTCTTTTTCTGTGCTCACAAACAGCTCGTTACTGATTTTACTAATTGTATAGAAACCACTTACTGCTTTCTTTTCTGTAACATGGTTGCTTTGATGATGTCACATCCATCCATATGCTTCACTTTTAATTCCGTGCAGGGATCTTGGGGAATATCTGGGGGGAGGGGGTGTGAAGAGGGGTTCTTTAAAAGGGTTGACTCATGGGAATGTGACATTTGTGTGCCACAGCTTTAGTAGCTAAATATACTCTGGGACTGTTGTTTCAGAGCTACATCACATTTCTTGCCAAGATGAAAATGTGTAGTGCAGCCCATAGGGTGGGAATCATGTGTTGCCATCCCACTGGCATTTTCATTTTGGCCATTGAGGAATCTGCTCTTTCTACCGAAAAAAAAAACCAAAAGCAAACCAAGCCAACCAACCAAAAAAAGAAAAAAAGACCCAACCAAACAAAACAATCCAAACAAAAAACCATCTCTGATTGGGCAAACTGCACCTCCCTTTCCTCTTCTACCCACCACCTCCCTCCCCCTTCCCCAGCAAACAAAACCAAACAAAACACAAACCAAAAAAAAAAAAAAAATCCACAAAAATCCCAAAAACACATGTTCTAGAGTATGTTTAGATTTTATTTTCTTTCTTTGCTGTGTTTTAGTGTTGATTTAATTGTGTGTTTCTCACCTTTGTTGAAACCGTTTCCCTAACCTTATTGTCTAACCTTCCCCCCTGCTGCCATTGTACTTGGTCTTCCTCCCTCTGCAGTCACAGTCATTAAGCTCCTCCTGTGGAGCACTCCAAGGCTTTACCCTCTACATCCCAGTAGTGCCGTACTGCTGTATCTCTCTGTAGTCATCCTACTAACAAAGGAGAGAGTAGAGATGTACAGCTCTTCAGCAGGCCTCCATGAAGAAAACAAAGTGATTTTCTTCAAGAGTAGGTGGCCTTGGCCCTCATTACTCTGCTGCCCTTCTCTGCTGCCTCCTGTCCTTCCTGCCCTGCCTTCAGAAATGCCTCATGCTTTTAAGTACTCGGTTCATTAGCGCAAATGTAGCCAATAGCCCGGTTTTCTCACTCACTCCCTAATTGCCTGGAACCTGCCTTTTAATCACAGTTTTGATAAATTGGTTTCAAATTCAGCTTACGATTTCATGTCTCTGCTACAGCTTCTCCGCAGCATTCAGGTGGATGTGGCGTGAGCTGGCACTGAATGACAAAAGTGTAGTGTTGCTGTTAGCAGTCTTTAATGTTTGTATTCTTTCTTGTCTCAGCTCTCATTAGGTGAAGATTATGAGGTGGTATCTCCTTTCCTTAATAAGCGTTTTGTCGATATCCATGTAGCAATGGTAAAAAGCTGATTAGAAGTGGGATGGGATGAACAGTTTACAGAGTTAGGAGTTGCTGGCTTATTTGAATATCAACAATGCTCCTTTAGAGACAGTATCTGTACAGATTGTCAAATCTATATTATTAGTAGTAGTAACTGCAGCTCTTCCTCTGGTACAGAATTAGGCACAATTAGCAATAGTCAACTCCTTTATTTGGAGAGGACTGTGCTCTTGGGGAGCCCAAGAGCTGTTCCTTTCAAAACCTGCCTCGAGAAGATTTTTATATTATACACAAGTGGCAGTATTACTAAGTTTTACTGTGATTATCACTACTTGAAAGATTTGCCAAGTGCTGACAATGCTTGTCTCTGGAGAGTCTGCAAATGTTCAGGCAGATTCTGCTGCAGTGAGACAGAATTATATGAAACTTCAGGTACAGTTATGATAAAGAACATAAAGTGCTGATATAACAAGATACTTTACAAGTAGACATGAAATGAGAGGGGAAGAAAATCCGTAGCAGAACAAAGCTTCAGACTCTCTTTTTTTTGTCATAAATGAAACAACTGTTGTTCACCACGGGAGAGCTGAGTTTTGCACCAGAAGTACATTTGCAGAGTATGTTTTTACACAAAAATATTGTTATATGCTAATATGTACAAGGATCTAAAAGATTCAAAGTGGTTTTTTAATCAGAGAAAGCAGAACAACATTGTTATCATCTTGCTATTATATTGTTATATAATAATTCAGATGAGGAATTAAAGTGTCACAAAATTTGTGAACACTTAGCTTTTGAATCACTGTTTGCAGGCCTGAGTAGAAGGGCTTTCAAGCTGAACAAATACTCTGTATTTCATCAGTAATTTCATCAGTTTCATCCTGACACTGTCAGAGGGAACTGACTGATCCTAAGAAAGGTGTAAGGCTAATGGCAGAAGGATTTGCACCATAGTTAGTTCTGCATTGGGGACCTTGGGAAGAAATGTAAACTCAAAGCATGTGCACCTGGGAGGAAACTATACCAACACTGCTATTCTTTCCCATATCTCAAGCCATTGTATGCACAAACAAAACAAATTGCAAGTACTTTGCCGGTCACTAAGTTTTGAGTTCTGAGGAAATAATGAAAATTGAATCAGACCAGATAATTCACTTACTATACTTAGGTCTTTTGCCCACAGTCTAGTCAAAGAATCATAGAATCAGATGGGTTGGAAAGACCTCTGAGATCATCAAGTCCAGCCCTTGATCCAACACCGCTGTGGGTACTAGACCATGGCGCTAACTGCCAAATCCAGGCTCTTCTTAAAAACCTCCAGGGACAGAGAATCTACCACTTTCCTGGGCAGCCCATTCCAATGCCTGATTACTCTCTATGTAAAGAATTTCTTCCTAATATCCAACCTAGACCTCCCCTGGCAGAGCTTAAGACCATGCTCTCTTGTCTTACTGATAGTTTCCTGGAAGAAGAGACCAACCCCCCACAACCTCCTTTCAGGTAGTTGTAGAGAGTGATGAGCTCTCCTCTGAGCCTCCTCTTCTCCAGACTAAACAACCCCAGCTCCCTCAGCCTCTGCTCATAGGACTTGAGCTCAAGTCCCTTCACCAGCCTCGTTGCTCTTCTCTGGACCTGCTCCAGCACCTCAATGTCCTTCCTGAACTGAGGGGCCCAGAACTGAACACAGTACTCCAGGTGTGGCCTCACTCACCAGCACTGAGTACAAGGGAAGAATCACTTCCCTGGTCCTGCTGGCCACACTGTTCCTGATCCAGGCCAGGATGCTATTGGCCACTTGGCCATGTTCAGCTTCCAGTCAATCCAAACTCCCAGGTCCCTTTCTGCCTGGCTGCTCTCCAGCCACTCTGTCTCCAGCCTGTAGCACTGCAGGGGGGTGTTGTGGCCAAAGTGCAGGACCCGGCACTTGGCCTTGTTGAACCTCATCCCATTGGAATCAGCCTATCTCTCCAGTCTATGCAGGTCCCTCTGCCTTCCAGTAGATCAACACTCCCCCCCCTCCCCAGCTTGGTCTCATCTGCAAATTTACTAATGGGTCACTCAATCCCCTCATCTAAATCTTCAATAAAGATATTAAACAGAACTGGGCCCAACACTGGCCCCTGGGGGACACTACTAGTGACTGCCGTGGAATGGATGCAGCACCCACCGTTCACCCGCACTCTCTGGGCCTGGCCATCCAGCCAGTTCCTAAGCCAGCAAAGACAATGTTGTGAAAAAGGGAGTGGAGAATTTGCCCTGACTCTGTCTCTGATTCCCTTGCATTTGGCTCAGATTGTGAGTGAGAGGTGTGGCTTCTCAGAGCTGTAGTGCTTCACAAAAGGATTTTACCTAGACAAGACTAGGTGATGTGGGATTTAGTCCATTTAAACTTATATAGATCCACATCTAACTTAAAATCTACTTACTTTTTTCATTAGGATGATAAGCAAAGGCCTATAGATTTTTTTCCTGAAATGTTCTTAAGTAAATTAGTATCAGCTTACTGTAAACATCCATGTTTCTAGAGGGACGCCTTATTTGTCACATATACTAGTTGTGTGGTTGAAATACTAAAAAATACACTTTTTTTGGAACAAACAACCCTGTATTTGCCTAAAATGGCTCTAATGAGCAACTTGTCCAGGAAAGAAATGTCTCATAGACTAATCACAGCACACCTACTGTGGAGCACTATTTTAGCCCTGTATCACATAAATACCAGAACGCCATTGTTAGCAGTTAACTGGGACCAAATTGCACAGTGTAGTTTTTAGTAGCCAGATACCTGTGTCACTAGATCAGGCTAATAACTAGCAAACATGCCAGAAAGTTGATGACTTCACCACACTGGAATTCCTGGTATCCTGAGACATGCACCAGAGGGTTGTACAGCCAGGATTAAGGGAACACACCAGACTTGTCCAGAGAAATGACACTGATCCTTGCTCTGTTCTGTCTTGCATATATGAGCTATCTGCTCCCAGGGCTAGATGTAATCATCTCAGATTACATCCTCAAGTTCAAACGGTAGCAGTAAAAAACTAGATAGTAATTAATAAAATGGAAATTGTATATAAAATTCATGAAAGGAGAATGTTGGAATGGCGCTTCTGACAACAGACTTTCTTCAAATTTGTTTTCATTGTGTTTTTTTAAGTTTTTATGAGAACAAGAGTGAAGAGTGAGAGTGGAGACAAAGCATTCAGCAAAGATGTCAGGAACTAAATCCCTGAGCAGGGCCACATCCTTAAGCCAATTTTAATCTAATATGGGCATTATAATAGAGTACAGGGCAGTGATTTAGCGTGCCTTCTCTGTGACTAAGTCTTCATTTCAAACTTTAAGTAAAAAAAGATTCAGTTCATTTAGTAACAGATTTTTTTATCGTAGCCATTTGAAAGGGTAAAGAAATTAACAAATTTAACTGCAAAAGATAGGCAAGGATAAGTAAATCAAAATAGTGGAGGGGGTATATTCCAACACATGCCAGCTGCCTGTGCCACACCTACAGAAATGCCTATACTTCAGCACTGGCTCTCACTTAACATTTTCAGAACTGAAAATGTTTCTACATTTCACTAGCAGTACAGATTTCAGATTTAACTAGCACAAGTCAAAACATGACTGGCAAGATTACAACCAAGAGCCATTTGCTTTTTAGTAGCTCCGCCCCCCAAAAAAAATGACATCACTTGTAATAGAAGAGGTTGTATCAATGTGCAACCTCTGATTATGAAAACAAAGCTTTTAAGCTGGATTCTACAAATAAAAGAATGGTGAAGTTTAAAATAGATAACATCAAATGTCAAATGTGGCTTCAAGAAACAGCAGGTATCCTTGACCCATAATTGTCCACCTGCATAGAGTTCAAGTCAGGCTATCCATTTCCAGGCTGCAATGAGCAATAGAAGCTAGTCTTACTAAAACAAAGAAAAGCTGTCATTGCCCCAGGACCTTGATCTGCTTTTTCAATAAAAGAGGCCATGTCTAATTTGTCAAGGCAGATGCTCAGAGTTCAGGGCATTAGAGCTATTGTGTGATGGACTAGATCCCCAGCTACATTCATCCACAGTCACCCAGTGAGGACAGCTCAGTGGAGGAACAGACTGCCTCATGCTCTTGTTTGACCCTTGTAGCACTGACATATTTATCAAGAGCTGTGAATTCACTGTAGGGTGTGCTTGCCCCACAGGGACAGTACTCTATCTGGAAATAGCAAAGCACAACTGGTGGACAGGATTGAGTAACACCTAGTTTCATTTTTGTGATGCTTATATTGATTATAGGGAGATGTTGTGCCATTCAAAGATGCTGAATTGGGAGGGCAGCCTAGCTCTTTAAACAAGAGATTTCTAAAACTGCTTTGGAATTTGAAAATTTACAATCTTGTAGCTGAAAGAAATTTAAAGCACTTTTTAGGGTTGTTAATGCCAGTATACAATTAAAATGTCAATATGCTGTTAAAGATATTTGAGTAATTAATTTTTCTCATATAAGATGTGCCTAGTTTCAAATATCATATTAATTAACCAGTAAGATGTTCTGTAGTAATTTTACAATGACCTAAACATTGACAGTCCTGGTTCAGAGCACTTTTAATACAATCTATAGACCCTCAACTGTTTAATTACATAGCATGTACAAAACACCACCTACATTTATCTCATATAGCTTGTCTTTTAGTTAATGGTATCAACATCATCCCTCTTAGTATGTAGGAAGGATCCCAAGTAACTCTTTTCCATTTTTCTTAGTGTTCTTTAAGACTGTAAAAAAGACATGCTTAATTCTTTGTGTCAGCATGGGCTGGTGCTCACTGATCAACAGCATGTAGTTAATTAAAAATTTAAAAACCTGGAGAGGGCATAATTTAGATTGTGAAACCTCAATTTTATTGAACATTAAATACAGATAACAAATGTTATTGTGTTTGGAAAGCAGTTGTTCGTATGAATTTTCTTAGTTTAGTCAGGTGTTCAGGCAAGTGTTACTTCAAACTTTTTAATAGTCATTTAGTGAGACGCTGTAGTCTCTTGTATCTGATTACCATTGCTATTACTTTTTCTAGACTTTAGTCATTTGTTCCAAGATTGTGCCAGTAGCTGAGCGAGAGGATAGGGAAAAAATATGTTGTTATTCTCACGTTACAAAAAAAAGAGTCTTATGGGCATTTTATTAAGTTTTGAAGCAAATAGTGTGAATTTACCATTGTATCAAAAATGTGCATCCTCACATCCCCATGAGGAAAAAAAGAGTTTTGTTGGCCAAGCTCTAAGTTTGTTTTTAAATCTCAGTCCCTCATCACAATTAGGCAACTAAATACACAAACAACTTTCTGTACATTTAGGTACCACCAATTGACAGTCTGACAGCTCTCCCTGCCCCAGCAGAGCAGAATAAGTCAGAGTTCCTGCTGAAGTAGATTTTAACAGCTCCATTGGCATTAGAAGAGCTTAGGGTGGTTTAGAGAGTAGTTGCTCAGGAAGCATTAAGAGGCATTTCTGGCACAGGTGTACAATACAGCAAACACTTGGAAATGGCTAACAGCACATTCATCAATAACTTTGTGTTGGCCAGGATATTAAACTGTAGTTCTTCTACCAGCAACCAAAGCTTGCTATCTTCTATGAAATAAAATCTCAGCTGAAGGTGTGGATTAACAGCATTGTCACAACTGGGCATAAACTAGACAGTTCTTTCAAATGCCCAACAAGGATTTTTTTAATTAGAAAATAACACCAGCTGCATGCTGTCAATAATATGCCATCTTGTTCACGTTCCATCCCATTTTACCCACAATTGTGATAGAAAATAAAAGAACAGCTGTTATTAAAAAAAAACAGCGGGGGGAGGTGGGGGGGAAGGGAAGGAGGCACATTTTTGAAGCCCTACAAAGCTACTGCTATTCACTATCATGTTCTTGTAGGAAGAAACAGAGGGATATTTTTGGAAAGCCTGAATGATCTGCATTTACTGAACACAAACAGTACCAGCACAGACAAGGTATTTAAGGGTGTGCAGAAACACCTGACCAGCACCACACCAAAACCTTCACTAAAATAATTCCAAAAGTCTTTTGAGAAGCACATGTGTTCCAGGTGTTTCCTTATTCTTTAAGTCATAAAACTATATGGAGTTCCTGTATGGAAGAAAGAAGGATGTGTGAGACAGAAGCTACAGTGCTGGGTGAACACTGAGTACCACTTCTTTTTAAAGGCACTAACAGAGGTGGTCTTATCATGTGATGCAGAAAAGGCCATTGGTAGTTTCATTGAGCCTGTGGCCAGCGCTGGAGAAATTTAATTTCTTTAAGCTACCAGTTTAAAGCCCCCATCAAACAGTTCAACAGTTCTCAACTCATTGCTGAATGAGTCCCAGTCAGTGTCTCTCAAAGGAGGGCACAAAGCTGGAGTGCCCTCTGTCCCTTCTTCTGCCTGTTCTCTGCACTGAACCTTTTACATTCACCACAGCCTGCTCAGGGGTTTGGGCAATCATGGCTCATAATAAGGAGCATAAAGAGCACTGCTCTTTTTTTGGAGATAGCATTCAACTTTATCTCTACAAAACAGTACACTCTATTCAGTGTCTTAAAGAAGTCTTACAGTCCTGCAGCACTTTAATGTTTTTTGTCTAAATATGACCAGCTACAGGCAATGTCCTGAGGCAGTCATCCAGTAAGACCAATTAATTTTGTGTATGCAGAGGGATTTGTATATCTCAGTGTGCACTTCCAGTCATTGAACTGAATTACTAATATCAAATCAGCAGCTACTTTCATATACCCAGAATAAAGACCTGGAAAGACAATGGAGTTTATCTCTACTTGCTCATGGCAAGACAACTTGATAACATCAGCTGTGCTTCCCTGAAAGGTTTGGTCTCACCTATACTGTGTTTAGAAAAGAGGAGAGGGAATAAATATAGGTCACTGAGGGAAAAAAGATTGTGATGAAATTTTCTAGCGTTCCAATGCTATACAAAAATGAGGCTTTAACCTCCCACTTGGAAGTTTTTGTATCTGTAGATCAGTAAACATATCCCGAGACCTAGTCTACAAATGTGAAAATGCCAGTCATGTTCCTTGTTATGGCACCTACCCTCATGTTCACTAACTAGCTGTGCAAACTTCCTGGCTTTCCTGCAGCAGTGGAAAATGCTATGTTAAAGAGCATGAGCAAAAACTGAACAAATGAGTACAGTAAATCCCAAAAAGTGAAATTTGATCCAGTACCAGAACTGATTGGAAGGCTGGGGGAATTGATGTTTGCAACAACACTGCTGTTTGTGAGATGTTTGGTAAAGCAAACACAGAGATATATCTGCCTGGCCTGCTTCTGGATAGTCAAGAGGGTGTCTGGATGGGATTTAAATATATGTTGGAGAGGGCACTGGCTTGCCCACACTACTGTGGTTAGATTACAGTTGGCCCCAGGGCAGCTTTACTGGAGCTGGGATAGATAACTACTTGCCAAAATATGTAGTCTGAGATGAAGCTACAGGTTCACTTCATCCAGGGAAGCAGACTGGCCCTAGTAATTACTGAGCCTGTTAAAAAATGCACGCAGGAAACATCAAAGAATTTCTGGCATCGAAGTATAAATGTCCATGCATTGCCTGCAAGGTGGGGAGGTGCTAAAAAAATTAGGTTAAAAAAAAGCAGAGAGCTATAAGCCTGATGGCCAGAAAAATGCAAATCACTACTGGAGACAGAAAATTAAGTAAGGGAGAGATCATAGCAGCACCAGGGCAAGAAGTCCACCAGGAAAATACTGTCTTTTACCTCAGGATGTGGCTGGAGTGACTATGTTTGCTTTACTGAACATAGTGTGGTTTCTAATTTATGTAACAGAGGAAGATGTGTGCTGATATTTATATTTGAAGAGTAGTGAAATATCGAAGAAGAACTAGCAGTAAAACAAGTCTTGCTGACTGTTACAGCCAGTGTTCCAAACTCCCAATTCCTCAGTCACTTAATGTATCCGTAGGTAGATGAGGCTATGGGACTGCAATACAAAGGGAAATTATAAACCTAATATCAGATACATATAAGCTAATTTTTACCTACATCACCAGCGCTGCAAATATTTCTGGAATAAGTCTTATCTTTTACTGACAGCTGGAGGGAGCGTGTTTTAATTCTTAAGTCCAGGTCTTTTGACAACACCTGCTGTGTTCATGAGTGTAGGAGAAATGAAGAGTTAATCCAAAATGTTTGCTTTCGATCATGCAATATACAGTGATGGAATTTTAATGACAGAAGAGGTTTCATCCTTTCTCTGTATAAAAGCAGACCTGGTCTAGCCATGTTCCTAACATGCACCAGTAACCCAGCTGTGGGCAGAAGGACGGTTCCTAAGAAATACAGTCTATGTGCATGTATAAACATTGTTGGCTAGGTCACATAGTTCTTCCACAGTTTAAAAATCATTTCCATGGACGTCAGGGAATAGGAAATATAGGGTATTCTCTTATTATTTAAATGTCTTGAATGTTTGATAGATAACTCCTTTGTTAGTTCAGCTGTGATGTGTTCAGTTGCATGAGTAGCTCAAAATTAGCATTTACATTTACATTTTTGTGTCTTTAAAGAAGATCAGAGCTGGTGAGGAAACAATTTCCACTTTTAGGTCATATGCAGTGTTTGAAATTTAACCCAAATTCTTCCTTAAAGCTGCTTTGAGCTTCAGTCTGCTAAGCAGAGCTGCTTATGTTGACATTCTGCAAACTTCACTTTTCCCTGTTGTGCAGAAGGGCCATAGTTCAAAACAGGCTGTATAAAAGGAGATGAAAAGCTACAGAATTTCTCAGTGACAGCTTCTCTTTCCTTGACACTGTTCATAAAAACATGTTCTAGAAAGGCATTGGGCTGTCCAGAATACATAATGCTTACATCAGGAAAAGAGAAAAGAAAAAAAAAAAAAAAAAGGAGAGTGGGAACAAACACTAAAACTCACCCAGCATTTGTTTTGCACGATCAGAGGAGCTCCATGCAGTGCAATGGGAACTGTGAAGATGAGAGATTCATTTTGCAAGCTACAACAACTTCTCTGGAGCCCTGAAATCATGCATATTCAGCCAAACATATGTAAATCTGTTTTAACCCAGCTGTGAAAGATCCCCCAAAGTAAGCTAATAAAGAGCAGCTGGATCTGTTTAAGCTCATCCCAGGCATAGTAGGAAGGTCCCAGAATGTATACTGAGGGTTTTTTTACATCACTAGAGGAAATGCTGCTGACTTTAAAGGAGATTTTAAGATGCAAAGCAGCATAAAGTTTGTCTCTGCCAAGACAAACTACAAAAGAATTAATTTTCTTTGACATTTGGATTTTATACTTCTTGTTTTTAACTACTGTGACTGCCTGTGTTTTACTTTTTTGTAAAGGACATGCTATGTCTGCTTTTCTCCATCATACAGGCATCTAAAATTATCATCGCACACTGGGAAAGGGTGAGAGGTGAAGGAAATCAGGAGAGTTCAAAGTGATCAGCCACTGCATACCACCTGCCAGTGGGACAAAGGTTGTCAAATGCTTTCTAGTGCAGGAGCTGGCCCTGAGCTTAGCCTCTGGGACAAACAAAATTGAGCTGGCTTCAGGACTGTAATGACTTTCATCATTATATTATATATCCAGGAGGTTGTGTCAAACAATCCTTCTCCCATACCTGCAGACATAATAAACTGGTTTATTTACAGAGATACTGCTCAGAAGTAACACCATTAAAAAAGCTTTAAGAGCTTGCTATTCCAGTCTTTTCAGGTCTACCTCCCCTTTGCTTCAGTGGGCGTGGCAGTTGTCTGAGCATGAACTTTCCGGTTTAGATCTTGTCTTTTCCATCTATTATAATCCATTGTTTCTTATCTTTCAAATTTCATAAGTGTGAGTTCACAAGGCCGTGGTGTGAGTTTTGTGCGGCCACCATGACATGCTGAAAAATTATGTTGCAGGCTCATTATCAAACTAAAAACAGATAATTTAAATCCATTCTGGAGTTGTTAATTCAAGAGTCACAAATTATCTCTTATGGACATGTTCATCTCTCCTCCTTTTGTAAGTTACAACAGTCTTTTTTTCTATGGAGAGCCAAGTTGGCAGTCATGCGTGAAAAGTGGAGAGAAGTGATATAATTTAAACCAGTTGAAAGAAGAAATAAAAGCACTATTAGAGATCAATTGATGAACCTATCCTCAAGGGATTGTTTCTGAAATAGGTCTGATATAGGGACAGAAAACCCTAACAGAGGCCATTGTGGCTGATCTGATTGCTTAGATACTTTTCAAGGCTCTGTTATGTGTTACCTCAGTCACATTATATATTGATTTTGTTTTCATAGTTTTGAATTATGATTTCTCCTTATGCCTCCAATGATCCCCAGGCCTCTTGTAACTGAAGGTTTTTTGTTGGGTACCTCAGACTACTAGCTCGGGCAACTGGCTTTGAGAGCCCTCGGGTGGAATCTGAGGGGAGATGGATTGCTGTTCTCAGCACAGTCACACAAAAATTAGAGTTGCAGACCTTTACAAGTCAACAATACAGCTTTACTGCGAGGGGAGGGGGAAAAAGCATTTGGCAGCATGTTTAACTGCAAATGTTTGAGCTGGGTTTTTTTCTAGCTAGTGACACTGAGAGTGCAGAAAAATGGGTACTGGGTTGTATTGCCCTGAGTCAGCAGAATGAGTTGCTGGAGCTGGAACAAAGATGAAGGAAAAAAGCGTACTTATTGTTTTCAGGAAAACAATTCCATTAAAGTGTCAAACACCAAATCATTGGGATTATAATGTGTTTGATTTATGTCAAATCTCAAAATTATTCCTTCAGGAAAACATGAGACAGGATTTCAGAAATCCATGGTAGACTAGTCATTCCTGAATTTTGTATCACTTTAAACCTGGGTGTCCAGTCTCAATTTGTCACCCTTTTTATTACTAGTTAAAAAGGGAAAGAAAGCTTGCTTTTACCTGCAGGGATTTTCCAGTCTGAAATAGTCTTTTAGCAGCATGAGACTGCCTGTAAATATAGTTCTAACACCTGGAGACACATGTGGAAAACCTGTTCAGCGGTATTTAAAAGAGATATTCTGAAGCCCATAAAAATCTTAATTCCTAATGGGTTTTTACCAGTGTTTCTTGCAAGCTTAAGGAGAAGGAGATGTACAACAGACAGAGAAGCTTGCACTGAAGAATGAAATTATCTGCAAAGTTGTCCCCTTAAATAGTAACAGTAAAGAAACCATTGTGTCTTTCTGACTTGTTCTGTAGAAAGTCTCAAGTGATCTTGTAGGTGTTGTAGATAGAAATGGGCTCATTCCCATTTAGCTAGAGAGGTGCAGTTGAAGACAGCAATGACACTCCCTTCCTAACTGCTGTTAATGTGTGGTCTAGAGATAAATATTACCTGATTTCCTGATAGTTATTCCTTCATTTCCCTTCCACAATATCATTCTCCAATTCCCACTTCGGTCTTTCAGCTTTGTGTGCCACCATTTTGGGTTATTACTTTACCAACTCTTGCTGGCAACTTTGAAAAGCTAGGCAATGACAGCTCCCTGCAGAGCTGATCACAGAGTGATCCTGGTGCACGTGGAATGTGGTCTTCCCATTGTCCAGGGTACACCTCTTGCAGCCATAAATCATTTCAGGGACAAAGGTGTCTTTGTTTCCACACTACAGTTCATTGTAGTGCTCAAACTGAAAGGTGTTATATTTCATTACAGGTAGCTGTTATTCACACGGGGGATCTTGTAGTGATCGGACCAGGTATTGCTGTCTGTCCTGTGAGTTTTCCTCATCAACTTCAGCTTGGTTTTGGAAGAAGGCAACATCCAAGCTATTGTATCACTAAAGCAGCCTCACATTAAGCTATTCAAAGTGAGAAGAACCTAGACTTAAAAGAACATTAGTGTGGGGTTTTTCTTGATGTTCTGCCATTCTTGTCACACAAGGATCATAGGTGAGACAAGAAAATTTAGGCTTCCTCATGACATGTTTCTTTTTATACTGTACAGTATGAAAGGACGCATCTCTTTTGCTGGGCTTCTGGAGTTGAGGTCTTCCTTTGTGCAGATGCCTCTTAATTGCTGTTCTCCTGAGACATGCACCTTACTTCACATCTCTTTCCAGGTAGAACTTCGATCAGTACTTTTCAACTGCAACTTTTCAGCAGGTTTTAGCTCACTTTCATATACTTCTGAGAAGATAAGTCGAAGACTTTAGAGAAGTCAAAGAAAAAGTAAACCTTTTATCTTTTCATGAAAGGAATTTTGTCTGGTTTAGTGTAATTTATTACTGAAAAATTTGCTCTGGCTTTTTTTTTTGTTTTAATTACTTTATCATCCTTTGGATGCTCATAAAATTGATTGCTTTATCACTTGTTCTAGTGTCATCCCCATTCTAAAATTACACTAGCAGATCTGTGTTTTGTTAGGTCTTCCCTTTGGCTCTTCTCAAAGACAGGTAGTATGCTTGTCCTTTTGCAGAGCTCTTCATGCTTATATTACCTCCAGCATTGTTCAAGATACTGTACAATGTCTAGAAATTGCTTTGGTTAGCTCCTTAAGCTGCTGGGGAAGATTCCATTAGACAATTTGAAAATGTCTACGTTATCTAAATACATTTACTTTTTTTCTCTATCATGGTCAATACTTATTCCCTGACTTTGTTACATTTCTGATCACAGATCAGAGCAGGGAATTTTGTTGAAAAGTGAAGCAGGAAAAGGAGTAAATAATTAAGTCTCCATGCCTTATCTATCCTCCTTTATTGAAGACTTTTTTGTTGATATTCATTATTCTTATTCGTCTCTGCTCATGCCATGTATTCTTTAGAATGATGAACTCTATTCCTTTGTGATTATTTCATCCTAATTACATTTTTGTCCTTGGAATTTCTTTCCTATAAGAATTAGTTGGAGAAGAGCATGCTCAGAATAGCTTCATCAGCATTTTCATACAGTAATGTTTTCAGCACTGTGCACATCTTGCTTTTTAACTTTTTTTTCTTTTTAGCAGATATACTGTCCTAGCCCTTAATACTTTTGTTAAGAAAAGCCTTACTTGTTAAGAAGCAGCCTTACCTTCCAGCTTTGGATAATCTGGTATACAGGAGAGCTATATCATTGTATAACCTCTGGTCTTTTCTGTCTTATTTTTACCCAGAGACAATCCATGAGTCTGCTTCGTTTCCAGAACTTTAGAAAAAGTATACGTATTATTGACGTGTAATGTCTCCTGGCATTTTCCCCAAAATACCTTTAGTGAACAAGCTAGATCAATGCTTTTCATGTGATTCATGCAAGCACTAGCTCATTTTAGAATTAAATTACTTTGAAGGTTTGGAAACATTTTTCTAAATGTCCTCTTAACCAACCAGCCAGCCAGAACAGTTTACCTTACCTACCAGCTCTGCTGGAAGAAGGAATGAATTATGTATAGCAGAACAATGCAATACCATATCAGGTCTTCTCTCTCATTAGATGAGTAAGAAGAGGTGATTTTGCACGTTCCAGACTGTTACAGTATAGTATAAGGTATAGTGACCAAGAAAATGAATGGTGAGGTTAGGAGATGCAGACAAAAAGATACAGGATGAAATTACAGAAAGTTAGTGGAGGAGGAAGGATCAGGTTATCTGTGAGAATCAGGATGGCCATTAAAAAGGGAGAATATCAGGTGACTAGACTGGCTCTTTTAGTAGCTAGAAATAATAATGCATCACATGTAGGAAGACCCTGAACTTGTGAGCCCAGTTGTGACTTGTAAGGAAGAGAGCTTGACTTAAATGGAAGACTTCAGGGAGGTCAGTACATGTCAACATGTTTGTGGCATTAGTGACATGTAAGGTCTGATCCTTGAAGGTGCAAATATTTAATGTCATCTGTGTCTTTGTAACATTTTCAGTTTTACTGTTACCATCTTTACCACCACACATCTCCTGAGTATAATGTTAATACAGGTAACTCTGTCAACACTATACCTTTCCAAAGAACAGCTTATTGTTATTCCTAGTGATAAGTCTCACTACAGAAAACAATCAGGAGTATGGATGAGCCATTCAGACCACATAAAATGAAGTAAACAATGTATTTTCACTTTTCAAAATAATACTTTGCAAACAGGAAAGTGCTAGACATAACACTTTAAAAGTATTTAATTTAGAATAATAGTTTTATTATTAGATAAGATAAAAATAATGTGATAATTATATCAAACATATTTGACAGTCCATTTCATAGTATTTTATGCAGCCAGCCCAGTCTGCTTTGCAGTACATGATGTCTTAGAAGTATGTCAGATAACATATAGCTGTAAGATTTTTTAATAGCAGGTATTTCCTCAAAAGTGGGAGTCTGACACTTTACTTAACTTTCAAAAATATAAGCCCTACATTTTTCTGATTACTTTGTCTATTCATTTTAATTCCTTGAATAATGAGTGCAAATGAATTATGTTGGACTGAGCCACGGGATCTGTGTTGTTCTTTAAGAACTGCAAGATAGGTAAAAGCACATAAAGTG
Organism: Pachyramphus minor; assembly: GCA_013397135.1. NCBI lineage: Eukaryota > Metazoa > Chordata > Aves > Passeriformes > Tyrannidae > Pachyramphus > Pachyramphus minor. Next base: position 23,400 of record VYXB01001929.1, on the reverse strand, counting down.
CGGTTTGAAAAGTAGTATAAACAGTGTCCTATTTGTTTGATTCAAACTGGCTTGTTTGGGATCACACACCTGCTTATTCATCCCAGTCTGCGAAGGCAATTACTGCTGATGTTAGGGGCTTGAGATGTTGACAGACAGCAACCAAAATTATCAGCCCATTTCATATTAAATTCTAATCCCTTACCCCCCACCTGGTCTGTGGTCATGACAGTAGGATTCTGAACATTTTTCCTACTTTTTCATTACTTAGTTTTATCTATTCCATAAACACTAATGCAGGGTCAAATCTCACCCATTTTATTTTATTTACACTGAGGTTAGTGGGATTGCTTGCATAACTAAAGATACATAGATGTGATCCCGGATTAAAAATAAATTATATCATTAACCTGACAATGTATCCAGAGAAGATCCGCCTGCCTAGAGCAAAACCACTAATGTTAAATATCCTGTAATATAGAAAACATAATGATCAGCAGGTAGGTTTGAGTTCCACAGGAACTAGCTGGAAAACAGGCTGTTTTAAGACCACCATAAATTTATGCAGACAAAACACCTGCAGCATGCACAGTCTCATTCCAGCTACCTCTCCCAGGAACGCAAATGGTCATTCGGTCTGGACTGTGTGGTAATTCTGTGAGTGCTAATGATTTGATATCTGTTGGTAATCTTAAACGGAAGATTTCATGTTGCTCTTGTATGCAGTGATGCGTGTTTGTGTTTAAGGCTATTATTTGCAGAGTAGAACTTAGCCTAAAGCAGAACACTGACAGTGTAGAAATTGAAGTTTCTCTTCGCCAGTAGGAAATGTCAGGTGTGAACATTGCATCCTATCACCAGATACCTAAGAGAGAGAACAGCACTTTCCTCTCCCCTCCCCACCATGTGGTTGACCCTGAGACTCGGTACTAATGGTCATGGGTTTGATTTCTATATGGGCCATTCACTTAAGAGCTGGACTCAATGATCTTTCTGGGTACTTTTCAAATCAGAATATTCTGTGATTCTGAGGTTGCCTCTTCTCTAAGCTGAACAAATCAAATATCTTCATCCACTCCTCGTTAGTGATGCCCTGTAGTTTTTTCACTCTTTTGGACACATTCTGATATTTTAATGCAGTTGGCCCTTTTATCTAACAGGACATGTTTTTGACTCATTGAGCTTACTATCAACCAAAACTGCCATTTCCTTTCCCACAGGGCTGCACTTCAGCCTCTTGTTCACAGTCTATACTGTAAAGTCTTTAGTAACAGGGTATTAGAATCATAACATCATAGAATCATTTAGGTTGGAGAAACCTCTGAGATCATCGAGTACTACTGCCATTAGCCTAGCACCACCATGGTTTCTGTTAAACCATGTCCTCAAGAGGCACATGACAGCAGTGACACACACTTTTCAAACAATCCCAGGGATGATAATTCCACCACTTCCCTGTACAACTTGTTCCGGTGACTGACCACCCTTTCAGTGAAAAATATTAAGTTAGTAAGATATGACTTTTCCCTACATGAACCCATGCTGGCTTTGACAGTAGGTTCTTGCATCATTAGGTAGGCACTTGTTGCCAAATATTCTGAAATTGTTGGGATAAATAAAACTCTCATTTTAGCATTAGAAAGCAAGGCATTACTCTAATTCTGGCCAGTGGTGTGTGTGTAAGACTAACAGAGTTCAGTCAGTCCCACATGGACCCCAATACATAATTTTTCTATCCATTTATACATTTTTAGCAAGCAATGAAATTAATTTTCCTTGGTTCTTAATTACATAATTCTCTTTCATTAGTTAGTATTCTACTTTCTATTGGTTATTAATTTTTTGCTTTTTATAATAATTAGGTCACATCTTCAGTCTTTTTAGTATCTTTGTCTTGGAAAGGACTTTCCATCACATGTATTGAGTCTTTGTTAGCCACCTTCTTTATCTGCTGATTTCTGCAAAAAGTCCTTGCAGTTCATAAATCTTGGGTTCCAGATGTCCGGCTTCAACAATACATTTTTCTCTCTCCTCAGCTTTGTTCACTGAAGCGTATCAAGGTTAACCTTTAACAAAACTTTCAGTACTTTTTCCAAGCTGTGTTCTGACAAAAGTAGCTTATGACAACTTCTTGCTAAATTCTGACTTGAAGTGATTTAAGACCTAACACGGCATCTATGATTAATTAATAAAAGTAATCAAAAGGTTAATTAAAGCTATTAAAAATTAGAAAAATATATAATTTCCAACACACTGAGTGGGGATTTTGAGTCTTTTTCATGCAAAGAACATTGGACTGAAGTGCTCAGAGGGGAATGTCTGAGAAGCTTGTGCATGAAAGGTGTCCATGAAATTAGGCTTTTTAAGTATCTGTATGTGTAACTGATTCTCCAGTTAATGACTGCAGTTGTACAAGAGTAAATAAATTTGGTCTCAAAATTCTACAGGGTGTATCTAGCACGTAAATACCAGCAGGTGGAGGTCCACAGGAGACCAACACGTTTGCAGTGAAATATTGTTTTTGCTGACTGTGCTGTAACCACTAGTCTGGGCTTCTGCATACAGCAATTTTGTATATAGATTTAAATTACAGAGCTAGGTTTTGCTACTGCTTGTTAGGTGCTGATAACAAAGAATAGAAAAATCTGCCTCTTAAGAAGCTGCTGAGCTTTAAAAGAGGTTTCTCTTAGAAACACTTAATTTGAAGATTGTTTCTAATTATATATTGTTTTCTGAGATTTACTTTCCTGCCCTTACATTTTTACCATAAAGATATTTATATGGATGCCGGATCTTATTTTCTTAAGTGATCATCTACTCTTGATAATTATTCACCTTGTGAAATCATAATCCTCTATACTGTCATAGCACAATAATGTCTGTGGCAACCAGCTGTGATGACTCATGCAGGTGCTTATGATTTCAAGAGCTGTTTTTCTTTTAAATATAAAGTTCTTATCTGGTAAGCAAATATCCCTTATCCACCTAAATGCTGCAATTAACTAGGGACAGAAAAATAGGAACAATACTATATCTAGCCAGAGTACTTATCAAAAGTTCATGTGGGGTAGAGGCAGCTTTTCAATGTTCTTTTAACATAGTTTACTGAGGAACATTTTTGTTCTAATTCTGGGCTGCAAATACCTTCTGTACCAAACACATGAAAAGACATTAGTGTAGAAGAAGTTGATTTACAACATGAAAGTTTTGTATCTTCATGAAGTCTCAGGAGAGCCTTGAAGGTACATTTTCTGTCTTGCTGTCTGTGCTGTAATAAGGACAAGTATTACATTTCCTTAGAGCATGTGGAGTTTTAATCCCCTGGCACTTAGGTCCTCTCTGGAGAAAGAGGTGGGAGAGATGCTCCTTCAGTTGCTTGTCAGACTGTGGCTGCTCCATGTTAATCAGTAAGAACAAAATCAGAGATGAAAAAAAAGCAAACTATAGGCTTTGTGCTTGTGTTCCATTAGTGCTGCTGGCTTGGTGCCCAAGTATATCACGAAAAAAAAAGTACTTTCTTCAGAAATTCAGGGTATTCATTAATGCTGCATTAGAGACTTCAGATGGAGGAGATGCACTCTGCTAAAGACACCTTCTCACAGAGCAGGTGCTCAGAGGGCCAAGTTAGATTTGACAGTGACCTCTGAGCACAGCACAGGGCCACAAGATGAGGCAATCAGATGAGAAAGCATAGGCTTCAGCACAGAGGTCAACCTATTCATGTGTTCAAAAAGGAGAGAGCTTTTAAAATTAAAATAGCAAGAACAATCATCTAGCAGGCTCAATAAATTTCAACACTGTGCTCTATTTTTCATAGTTACTTAAGCATCCTCCTGAAGCTCAGGCATGTAACACTAACTTAAAAAACACATGACAAAGATAACAGAAGGAAGAGCAGAGAATGAAGCCTTAAACAGTGTGGGATGCACCTCTCTGGTATTACCTCTCTGGTTACCTTTTAGAGGTTTTTGAATGTGAATGGCTTACCATAGTAAAAATAAGGTGGTATTAGACAAGGAGATATCAGAAGGAGGGAGGCGAGGAATGAACAGTATGTCAGAGGAGCAGAGCTAACAGCTCTGATGTGCTGAAGTTAGTGTGAGTTGCCCAGGGCTAGGATTTCAACCAATTGCACTTGCCCTCTGCCTTCCCGAATTTTGTAGTCTCCAGCTCCAGATCTGAAAGCTCTACTGAAAACTCAAGGCTGCATGGGCAAGATGTAGCTGGCAGGTACAGTATTCCTCCAAATTTGGGCAACCTGATAAACAAAATCACCTTGCAAAACAAAAACCAATCTCCCAGAGGCATGCCTTTAAATGATGTAGTTAATGATAAGTAGCTTCCCCCACCTCCCTGCTCCTCCTTTGTCTTTAGCTTATTTAACCACTGTATGCTGTTTTTTGCAGGAGTGATTCGAGAGAGTTACCTGAAGGGTCATGATCAGCTGGTGCCAGTCACCCTGTTGGCCATTGCTGTTATTCTTGCTTTTGTCATGGGGGCCGTGTTTTCGGGAATCATAGTGTACTGCATCTGCGACCATCGCCGCAGAGACATGGCTGTCGTGCAGAGGAAGGAGAAGGAGCTGACCCACTCCCGACGTGGCTCCATGAGCAGCGTTACCAAGCTCAGTGGCCTCTTTGGGGATGCTCAGTCCAAGGAGCCAAAGCCTGAAGCTATCCTTACACCTCTGATGCACAATGGCAAGCTGGCTACCCCAGGCAGCACCGCCAAGATGCTAATCAAAGCTGACCAGCACCATCTGGACCTGGCTGCCCTGCCAACCCCTGAGTCTACCCCAACCCTGCAACAGAAGAGAAAGCCCAACCGAGGCAGCAGGGAATGGGAGAGAAACCAGAACCTCATCAATGCCTGCACAAAAGATATCCCCCCGATGGCCTCACCAGTGATCCCAACTGACCTGCCGCTCAGGGCTTCTCCCAGCCACATCCCCAGTGTTGTGGTCCTGCCCATAGCCCAGCAAGGCTACCAGCATGAGTACGTTGACCAGCCAAAAATGAGCGATGGGGCTCAGATGTCTGTGGAGGACCAGAATGCCACCCTTGAGTACAAAACTATCAAGGACCACCTCAGTAGCAAAAGCCCCAGCCATGGGGTTAACCTGGTGGAAAATCTTGACAACATGCCACCAAAAGTACCCCAGCGGGAAGCTTCCCTTGGGCCCCCAGGGGCTTCACTGTCACAGAGTGGCCTGAGCAAGCGGCTGGAGATGCACTCTTCTGCTTACAACATGGACTACAAGAGAAGCTACCCTACAAACTCGCTCACAAGAAGTCACCAGGCATCAACTCTCAAAAGAAACAACACTAACTCCTCCAACTCATCCCACCTCTCCCGCAATCAGAGCTTCGGCCGGGGTGACAACCCACCACCAGCCCCGCAGCGAGTGGACTCAATACAAGTCCATGCTGCTCAGGCACAGGCTGTGACTGTATCTCGGCAGCCAAGTCTCACCACCTACAACTCACTGACAAGGTCAGGTTTGAAACGCACTCCCTCGCTAAAGCCAGATGTACCTCCCAAACCTTCTTTTGCTCCTCTTTCCACATCCATGAAGCCGAACGATGCGTGTNAGGACCGCAATTAGGCAGAAGTTGCCCTTGAAAGCCAGTGTTCTGCAACTGTTACCACTCGCTCCTCTGAGAAGATGGTGGTTGCAAGCTGAAGATGTGTCGGATTTCTGCTCTCTGGGAAAAGTGGAATATTTTTTTAAACCCGAGCCATATAACCCATGGTTGAAGGTTTCAATTGCAGGACTCACCCCCACAACCTGCCAGTTCTTTGCTCAAAAGACTAACCTTCCATCACAAACATTGAGCCAAAAGCACACAGGTGAAAGATGACTGTGACATTTCACCCCCCGGCCCCAGCTGCACAGTGCATTCCTGAACTGGGAAAGAGTGCTCTGAAAAGCAACACAAATGTAAAAAACAAACAAAGGAAAAAAAAAGGAAAAAAAAAAAAAAAAAAAAAAAAAAAAAAAAAAAAAAAAAAAAAAAAAAGAAGAAAAAAAAAAGAAAAAAATCAATTGATAAAGCTAACTCTGACTTAACAATGGCAGAAGTTTACTACTTGCAGGTACTGTGAAATGATGCCCATCAGTGTTACAGCCATTTGGTCACAGCAGTTAAATGCCGGGTTGGGCAAACTATGTTATAGATTTCCGCTACTCTTCTCTTTTAATAAATAACACTTGACTGTTAACACAAGTAACTCCTCTTATTTATTGTTCAGCTTTTGTTTTTCCTAAAGAACTGACCTGCATATCATCCTGTGAGCAGCTTTTCAGAGAAGTACCTTGAAAGTTACACCTATTTAACGTGAATCTCATTAACTGGAGTAATTAGAACTCTTTTATTTTTCCAAGAAATTCAGTGAGTTAGATAAGTTGGAGCTGGAATTCTGAACTTTGTGCCTGGACTGCCTGGTTAGCTGAAAAAAAAAGGGGATATCTATTTAAGTCTCTCAGCTAATTAGCTGGCTGGGCCTCTGACCTAAGACAGCAACAAATACTGCGAGTTCATAACTTCTAAAGCAACTGCAAGAGAAACTTAAAAGCTGCACATCTGTGCACCATTGCTATCAACATGGCTTTGTCAGTAGCTAATACTTTCTGTGAAGGCACCAGCTTGTGATGTGCCATCTCATTTCACCTTGCATGTGAGACGGCAAACAAAATCCTCAAACAGTGTGAACTAGCTAATATGCCGGCTGTTACCATGCATAAATTATGGTCTTATCACACGGGTTTTTCGTGGGAATATATCTGTGAATAGCCTGTTTTCTTCCACATGTAAATTTGTGCCTTACACCCTCAGTTGTGTATATTTGTGAGCTGTAGTATGTAAAACCTCTTTCTTTTTCCCCTTTGAGTAATGCAAATATTTATTGATCCTTCCTTCTCCACCAAGCCCCTTCAAAAACTGGAGTAAAGACATTGAAATAAGAACATGGTGGTTATTGTCATAACCCCACATCCCTAAAGAAACTAGGTTAGCACATACCCTCCACTTCAATTTGACTTTCTAGCTGTGCCAAGTCCTCTCTCAAAACCACCCACAAGTGGTGATGCCCCAGTACACCATGCTGGGGGTTCTGCCTTCCCCCGCCTCCCACTCCCCTTTTACATCATGGAGATCATTCTCACTGGGCAGCAGGGAAATGACTAATGATGTCCACGGAGCTGGTATGTCCCCTGGCCGCAGACGAGCATCGGTGAGAGGGGCCAAGCCCTGCCAAAAGCCCAGCCGTACATCCTGCTGCCTGCAGGGCACATAGAGCTAGTACAGGCAGGCAGGCTCCTGCTGTAGCTACCTGCTGCTCCAGAAGGATGCTGCATATACTTCTTTGGGGAAAAACGCGGGGTTTTTATTCTTTGTTTCTTTTGTGTGACTGTGCATGTAGCTAGTGTGGGAGTGTGTGCGCGCCCAGGTGTGTGCGTGTGTGTGTGCGCGCAAGTGTGTAAGTTCCTTTCCAGTCTTTCAGTTTATGCAAAAACGTAGTTGTGTTTTTAATCTGTTACGATAACTGTGTCAACATACTGTAGAAAAATGATGNAAGGTGGTTGTTTCTGTTTCAATTTGTTTTTTAAAATTTTATACTTCCATTTGTTTTTCAGGGTTTTGATTTTGTTTCTGAATGATTGAAAAGACTGATTTTAAGTCCGTTAGTTTATAGATGGTATATATAAAGTCTGGATAGTCTACACCAAAGTGTGTAACAAGGGTGCTTGCATGTTCTTTCATTTCATCATGGCTTCTTTTATGAAACAGTTTTGTTCACCTGTAGTGAACTATGCAGACTGGAGTAGATAGATCTGTATCCAAAGCAATGTTGTTGTTTTAATAAAAACAAACAGAAAACCCTTTGAAAACAGTAGGTAGCAAGGTAATTTTTTTTTTAAAAGAACCAACTCACAACCTTTTTACCAAGCTCCAAATTCTTGAAGCACCAAACACGCAGGTTCCCTTTATATTATCCCTCAAAGCGTTCTCCCAAAATGTAGAGGTGAATAATCATGGCAACAGCTTGTGCAGTGATCTGCCTTCACAGTGTACACCACAGTTACTGGGTTGACCTTGAAACGTGCATTTCGTACTTGGTGGGTCTTCTGTTTTCATCCTTTCCCACCCCCGGTTCCCTTCCACCCTCTGTCGAGGGGTTCATGAACCTATGTGTGCCTTTGCTTTCCACCCTTGCTATACACTGGTAGATGCAACAAATTCAGACTCTCATTTGTTGTAAAGTTGTAAAGTATTGTGATGTCACCAGTTTCCCTTCATTTCCACTTCCCCCTAACATATGATTCACAACTTAATGTCGGTTGTAAAAAAAAAGGCAAGAAAGAAAAACAAAAAAGGAGGAGAAATGGGAAATAAAAGCTCTTGATTACATATGGTAATAAAACCAGACTGTTCTACTTTGTTTCTTGTTTCCTGCTTCTGTTGTTTCTATGATGATTTATCCTTTTCGTTTAAAAATACAAACAAATGCAATGCTGATCATTTAGGTTATACTGAGAAAGAAAATTGTTACTTTCTGCCTCTTAAAGAAGATGAACTTGAATGTAGTGGTGCTGATAATTAAAAATTGAATCACACATTTGCTCTCCTATTCATATTTTGCATTTTCTTTTATAATCTTGTTCATCGTCAAATATTTATGGCAGACTTAATAGTTTGAAAGATCAAGCCTGGGATTTAAGCACACGTGGTCCACCAAAATAGATCATCATACAGATGTGACTTCATCTCCAGACTTTACATATTAATAACAGAGGAGCCTGTATTTTCATTTAGCTGCATAAATCTATTGTGCTTCATAGGGCTGATTTAAAGCATGATGCTGAGACTAATTCTGTAAGAAAATAGTAGTAAAGAGATAACAACAAAAGAGTGTAAAATCTCCCTAGTCCTGGGAGTCACTAAAACATAGCTGCATTCTCCACATTTATTTTGTGTAAATGGGGATCACTTATGCCTTATGCCAACTATTACCAACAGTACAGATAAATGCATGGTTATGTTTGTTACTGGACTTAGTGAGTTTGTTTTGTGAGAGGAATAGGCAATGTGACAGTGTTATCCCTTAGAAACAACGGATCTAATCCAATAATCTACCCTTTCTCAGGTCATGTTTGGGCTTTTCTGCCCTCTAGTACACCCTGTTCTGGATCTAGAGCCTTCCTGATACGTGCCGCATATGTGACATGCAAATGCAGAGCATTACAAATACCATTTTTCAGTGCCTTGCCCACATACTTACCTGTTTTTTTCTCAGTACAGGCTCCCTTCAAGCTGGGCACACTAGCATGCAGGTGTGTGGTGTGGGTGCAGGGAGGATTCCCAGGACTGGGGTGTGGCCAAGTAATGCTAATGGACCCATTGGTCTGGGGACTGAGGGCACTGTACAGTCACACAGTGCTCCATGCTCTGCACACTCACAGAGCTGCAGTAAATGGGAAAGTGAAAGCTCTCTAGGTGCTTAGGGACCTGTATCATTTTCAGTCCTGCAGCCAGTCCTTTGTCTATAAATGTTTGAAATGCTTCGTATGAGCAATACCTACAGAAGCTATTCAAAGATTAATATACCTCTATTTTAACATTAATATAAATATTTCTCTATAAACAATTGCAAGCTACTGCCTGGGGGACAGGCCAAGGAATGCCTCTAGTAGTGGTGCTGGATGACTCCTTTTGCATAGCTCCTCCACCTCTTGCCTGGAAAAGGAATATCCATTTAATGGCATGGGTCCATTTAAAGGAGAGAGGGCAAGAAGGTGCCCTGATGCATAAGCCACTTGGGATAACTGCTCTGTTTAAGTGTTCAAAACCTGCTGCCAAAGGGAAGGTGTGAACCTAGCCCCTTAAAGCATTATTCCCTTTCAACATCTCCCCAAAGGTACATTTCTGAGATGGCATGAACAACAGTCTCTGACAGAGACCTGTCTTACCTTCTGCTGTGCAGGAATGACCAGGAATGCAGGAGAGGAACCGAAGGAACCGCTGCCCTGGTGGGGTCTTGGGAGCCAAGCAGAGTGCAGGCACCCACAGCAGCACCCTGCTAAGGAATAGTTCTTCCACTGAGCACCCATAGCTCCCCACCCCAAAAGAGGCAGTGCCCTCAGCCTGCAGTATGGTGGCTTTTGACAGGAAGGAGACCCCTGAGCTGCATGCTGTCTGTTTGAATCATGTCCCCAACAGGGACTGCTAGTGTCACACTGAAGAAGCTTCCTGGGGCTGAACAGGGCAAAAAAGAAACGTAAGAGAAAGCAAGGACGCTTTGAGCACTTCTATCAAGTTAGTGTCATCTTATTCATCGTATTAATGGTACTCATTTTGACCTCATTCAGCATGTCATCGACGATGCATGGAAGTTCCTTTCTGATCAGCATTAATTTGCATACATGTTTTTACACAAAATGGAACCCAGCTGAATGACGCAAAACAACGGGCCTCTGTAAATAAATCCTGGTCCACCACGCTGTTCCTCCCCTTTCCCTCCAACAGACACATATTTTCAAACTACCCAAGAGTGTAATTTCAAAGATAACTGCAAATCCTGCCGTGAAAAACAATTAGGCAATCAGGAAAAATGGTACAGTTCAGTGCTTTTTAGTGGCAGCAGGATGGCAGTACACAGGGCAGGTTATACCTGAAAGGGGGTGCCAGAATGAAGTGCCGTAACAGTAATGCATCAACACTAAGAGCAACACAGTGATGGCCAGAGTAATTTCTGGGATGCAGATTCTTCTGTAATCTGTAGGATTACTCTGTGTTCTCTCCAGGGCTGGGCATGGATTCTTGTTCCCTGATGCTTGCTGATAAAGCTTGTTTAAAGCAATGTCGAGGACCTCTAGTGGTAGTCTTATCCACCCCACTGCACTGAGGAAGGATCAAGCAAACCTAATCCACTCTTGATGCCTGATTGTCTAACCTCTCCTTTTAACGTATTTTACCCTGAGAAGAAGTAAAAGTCACCCAAAGGATTAACATCAAGCGTTTCAGAGAGTCTTAAGAAAATAATAAGCTAAGAAAGTGGGCTGGACTAGCTTAGTTAAAGCCAGTTTTTTATTTATCCAATTAAAGTTAATTTCCCAGAAGTATGGCACCTGCTCCAATGAACAAGTGTTAGAGAGACCCATTGTGTATGTAATATTCATATGCTTCCTGCTGATGCATGTGGCTGCTAATGAGTCTCTAAGTAATCTTTTCATTACTTTTTTTCCTTTCTTTTAAAGGGTGGAGATACTTTTCAGAATGAGTACTAAGTCCATCTTCACGTGCCTTGTTCAGGAGAACAAAGATGTGTTAGACTTCTTTGTATGAATAGAAACAGGTAGATAGTCATCTATCCCCTGACTGTAATTTAGACAGTGTAAGTCAGTAGGGAAAGGCTATAATTGGAGTCAGAGTAAGTGAGGTGAAAACTGCTAGGTGGCAGTACCATCTGCATCTTGTTTTAATTAGCCAAGTTTATTGTCAGAATATAAAACTTTCTGCTATTCAAGTCCCTGGCTTATTTCAGCCATCAGTCCTAAGTGATTGCCACATGTCTAGGTAAGCACAATTACTGATCAGCAAAGGAGAATTATCCTCTCCACTGATCTGGCTAGCAGTTACCATGTCTAGAAGTAGAGACAAAAATATGACTAACCAAGATCATTGTCACATCTGCTTAGTGTTCCATGACAAACTCTATTAAGGCTAACAGAACCACTGTTAATTCAATTAGATCAGTGTTTTCCTTTGCTGGCTATGATGCATTTGGAAGACCAGCAACTGTATGCAGAGCGTGGCTGGCAGTCCACTGAAAGGAATAATAGCATCATAAATAATATATTAAGACAAAGACAAATCTACCATGCTGCAGTCAGAGCACATCAGCCTTATAGATGAATCTTGTAATATTACAAGGAGGTGGGGGAGGAAAAAAATAGCTATGACAGGAAATTAGAGCAACTGTAAATGACAGGGACTAACAGGAGGGAACAAAACTCATTAGGTCAGCTCTTTACGCAAAGTGCAGGGGAAGCACAGGACAGCCTGCTGGCAGCGGTGGAGGCCCTGTGAGCCCTTGCATTCATCCTCCTTAAAATGAAATAGCAGACATCGAGTGCTGCATTTAAAGGAAGATGATAAGTAAAGGAAAAGAACTGGCAGAGAGCTCACTGGAAACCCATAGCTTTCTCTGGCGTGCAAGCCCTGCCCTAGTATTCAGGACTTCCACCCCTGTCTGCAGAGCAGGACTGAGATGGTTGCACCCTCCAGAGCAATCAGGCTGCACAGAAAAACCCCCTACAACCATCAGCTGGGAAACTGCTCTGTTTTTGGGGAAGCACCTTGCACAGCCAAAGGACTCAGCCTGCAGGAGTGAAAGCCACAGGTAGTTCAGCAGAGATGAATCCTTTGTTCCAGCCTTCTGGATTTGGGCAGGTCACACACACAAGCACGTGGGCACCGCCACACCAGGAAGTCGGAGCAATGATTGCGGAAATCCTGTTCCACCTCTTCTGTGTTCCACGGGAAACAAAGCAAAATGTACTTTTGCTTCAGCCAACAAGCTAGTAAAAAGGCGCTGATAAGAGCTTCCCAAAGCAATTTCCAAGAGCTTCACAAAGCACAAAAAGCCCTTTGGTTTGTTTTTTTTTTAGTGTTTGGGTTTTTTTATTTTCTTTTTCTATACTGCTTTGCTGGTAGAGAGATTCCATGTCAGAAGAAAAAAAAAGAAAACTAGAATATTCTCTGACTTTTGGAAATTATGACATAAACTTATCAATTCTCAACAAATACAATCTAAATTATTCAGACTGCTGATAAAAATATTGCTTCTGATGGTGCAGCAAACTACAGATTGAGCTTTTATTAAATGCTGCATAAACTGTGAAACAACCTCTTTATGAGATATGGTGGTTCAAACAATTTTACAAAGATCAGGAGACAAAGAGTTCCTTTTACACTAAAATGGTTTCCTAGGAAACACCGCAAAATGTAACATGATATCTCTTTGTGCAAGTTCAAGGACTTGTGTGTGCGAGTGTGTGTTTCTCCTGACCCTCTTTTTTTTTTTCTTGGTGTGGTGTATGGTATCACTGGCCAATTTTACCTTTTGATGGTATCAGAGAAACAGTATAAGCCTGTACCCCAGCAACCCACAATCTGAGGGAAATTTTCCTCTTTTATAATCAAAGCTCTAAACAGAAAATAAAAATGTTGATGGAAACCAAGTCTTTTCATCTGTAGCACTGTGGTTTGAGAGTAAGGGAAAAAATTGACTGAAAATGCTCAGAGCCAAATTTCAGGTTTCAGGCAGTCCTCGTGCCTGACCCAGTGTATTTTCTCATGTGTGTGTAGCCTATATTAGACAACATAAATTGGTACTATTAAAGCAGTAATAAACAGCCTGTAACGCTAATCAGAGATCTGGATGTGTGGTACAGGAAGCTCAGACAGAGGTCCAGATCCTCCTTTTAATTAAAGGCTAATAATCTGCCCATTTGAGACAAGCACTTTGCCCTTCCCTATGTGCAAGCAGTGTGTCCCAGAAACGCAAAATTCCTAACTGGGAAAATTCAGCTCTTTATCCTAACAGGAGGTAACTATATCTGAATTTACCTGACTGCGTGCCCTTTCATTAGTCGTACTACTTTCATAGATGCTAATAGCGGCATAGCATTAGGTGTGCTTCCTACACATGTTTAAGACTACAGAAATATTGATACATAAAACCCTTTTCCCCAGATGTGACTATTCTCAACCCCTCAATGTGCTGAAGTCCCTAGCTAGACAGTACATGACCCTTTGCAATGCTGTAAGGTGTCTGTCATCCTCCCAGCTGCATCCTGAGCACTTAGATCCATGCAATTCTTCCCAGCACTGTGTCCAATTACAATAGCGTGCTGTCCCAAGTGCAAAAGCACTAGGACAGTGCATATACAAGGCAGCAGAGCCAGACTGACAGGGCCCAAGCCCCAGCACTGTAAGTGGCAAAGACATGCCTCATTTCTTGCAGGGTGTTTTATAAGAAATTACTTTGCAAGAGACTGTCACTGAATAAAAGCTTTGAACAGGATTGGGGATATAAATTAGGTCCTAGGACACCCTTTGCCTGGTTTGGAGAAAGGGCAAGCAGGTGTTTCAGAAATAGTTACACTCAATTTAAGCAAAATGTCATTCATAGACGACAGAGGCAGCACTGGCTATCCCTGGTAACCTCAGCCATCAAACCTCCCCAAGTTGAACAGACTGTCTCTTTGGGAAGCACATATCTGATGCACTGATCCCTAGTGCTGCCTCTCCATCCCAGTTGCTAAATTTTACAACCTTGTTGCCTTTTGTGCCTCAAGCAGTCTCAGGGACAGTGGCAAGCTGAAGTGTGCATGGTGATGTGTGTGAATCTGGTCCTGGGAAAGGTCCCTGCAGCATTTCTGTGGCGCAGATTACTGAGGAATGGGGAAAAACTCACAGAACAAAGTTCTGAGAGGTTAGTTCATCTTTATAAGCAGAGCATAGTCCAAGCAGCAGGCTGACATTTACTATCAGTGCAGAAATCTGAGCTTTGGCGAACTACTGAATTTGTCAGGTAATGGAGAAAGTGGTGTTTGGATCCACATGTGCACTCTGGAAGACCTGGACTGCATTCCTGCTGGCAACACAGATGCTGACCTAGGGAAACCCGTAACTTAAAACACAATTTCATCCACTGGGCTTCCTGTTTTAAAACTGGGCCAGAACAACTGCTTTTCTGGGCAGGGCCACAGGGTGCCTCCTAAGAAAACATGGCAACCAAATTAAGAATGGTGCTAAGCTTCTTCCAAACTAACCTGGGGTAGACAGCCATTCATCCTCCATTGAAACAACTGCCTTCCAAGCCAGTAAACCTAAAGGAGTTACCTCAAAAGGCTGAATTGGCATAAGGCAAATTACATAAGGTAGATTACAGACTTGGGACTTGCTTCCACTCTCCTTGTTCATGTCCCACTAACTCTGTGAACATATCGGTAACTCTATGTGGCACCCAGGAGCTGTCCTCATGGGCATGTTGGCAGCACCAAGGATGAAGGAATAGAGCTTAGCTGTTGCAGCCTGTAACACTGTTTTGTTCATCCTCTGCTGCACTGGCTCTGCTGTACTAACAGGATTAAAGTGCATTTAACTGAAATTTCATCTTTAAAATTAGCAAGTAATTAAGCCCATGTTGATGCATTACATTTATATAAACACTTTCTGAGCAGAAATGCATCCCACTTCCTCATTGTCCTAAACATTTTATTCAGAGTGCCCAGTTACTGAAGATGTATATAATTGACACCTACATTCAATATCTCTCCTTTAGTGTAGTTTGTATTTTTAAGTATCTTGTAACTGTAGTACGCCTGCATTTAGAGTTTAAAACCCCTATACAGACAAACACATTTAACAATACAAGTTATACCAAATATTAGACCATGCAGGGAAACCTGACTTTCAGGCAGGGGGTTTCTAAAATGAAAGAGTCATGAGTTGGACAGCCTGCAATGCCAGGGTTTTGTGTCTGTCTCCCAGCATAAACAGCTCAACACATATTTAGACTGTCCAATCTCATCCATAATCACAGATGATATAAGATCTTGTCTGATACACAGAATACAAACTTCATTAGTCTGACAGACAGAAAAATAAATAGCCTCCAGAGTATTTGCTTTTAAATGAACATGCCATTTGTATAGCCAATGCAACTCAGTAGAGTATTTTTGTTCATGAAAATTTTTTAATGAAAGTAGAAAAAGCAAGTCTACCTGAAGATTGAACTATTAGCTGTTATAATGCTGGGAAGAACTTTTGGTCTAAAAGCAATAAAAAACAATTTGCTATCTTTGGATTCTGTGACTACATTGTATAAGAGAAAGGACAAACTCTCCCCTGACCTAGATAAAGTTGTATGTGGCCTTTCCCCATTGCTTTAAAAATTGAAATTAAAAACTGTCGCATTAGCACTGATCATCCAGGCAGTATTTTAGATGGATTTGGCATGTCTGTGGGACAAGGAACTCCTGATGGTCACTGCTGTTCCTGTGGCTGGCACTACAAAACACAGGTGCTGGGAGTGCTGCAAGAAGAGGCATAGATTGCAAGGATGATGCAGTGACAAGGATGCTCCCAGTTCTCTGTGGTGGTTGCACAAAAGTGCAACTCTTGCTCCCTTCCAGCCCAGAGGTCTGTGTGCATCCACAGGTAATTCAACCTGATTTGGAGAATGCAGGGAACCTCCATATATTGCAAAATGGGTTTGTATTCCCTTTTAAATCTGTCTTTTCTCTCTCTTTTCCCTCTTATCTTGCTATCTGCCCTGCTGGGACTGCTTTGATGCAGGAGAATAGGCTGGATGACCCATTTTATGAGCAGGGAAGATGAGGACTGAAACAGTTTTGTACCAGGCTACCTGCAAACTTGCAGTAAGGACAATGGCAGTCACAAGTTCCCAGGTCACTGTCATACACATTCTCCTCTGAATTGCACAGTTTAACTGGCAGATTTGAGGAAAAGTACCACTCCAGAAGCCTGAAGAGTTTGGTGGCAGAAACAGATTAAAAAAGGAAAAGGGTTTGAATAGAAAAGAATTCTCTTTTATCAAGAAATTCCAAATAGGGCAGGCACACTGGTATTTCTGTTTCAAGCAAAAAGAACCAAGAGCAAAACTTCCCGTAGGATGGAAGAAGAATAAAAAGGGAAGCTGCTGGTGCAAGGGCAGGAAGAAAAGCAAAGTGCTGCCCCAGGGGGCAAGGGCCATGGGTTGCTCCGGTGGGATGCCTGCAGAGCACCTCACTGCCTTCTCTGGTGAGGTGTATTCCACCTGCAGGTGATGGGCTGTGCCCCAGCTGAACCAACAGTTCACACCAGCCCTATGTGCCACACAGGTCCTGCCCTGCCCTTGGCACTGTCTGGATGCTCACAGCACAGCCAGCTGCCAAGGGAGATACAGGCAAGTGGTATGCCTCCAGCATCATGGGATTTCTGCTTTCAGAAACCCTCCTGCAGCAAATTGATCATAAAACTTCAACTTTACTGAGAAGGGGGGAGGAGGTGTATATATGTATATATACGCATACACACATATATATAATACATATGTATATATTATATACATATAAATATGCAATTTACATATATGATCTCTAAGATATATTGCAATACATTATACTTATATTAAATGTAATTTATATCTATTAAAAAAAGAATACTCCTCTTGGTATTATACAACAAAATAACTACTAGTATTCAGGTCTTGGTACAGTAATTCACAACTTGTGGGGATTTGCAAAGCTGTCCCAGTGCTGCACCCTGGGGGAGGTGCATGCAAGGAGGGGGCTTTCTCCTCGAGGAGCAGGTCTGCCCCTGGGGTGAGGTACAGCAAAGTGCCCAGGAGTCTCAGAGACCTCATCACCCCTTCAGTAATGAAGTGTGACAGTCACGGTCACAGGAGGAAGCAATGTCAGGGGTTGGGGGAGTTGAAGCAGCAGGCTCTTTCATGAGTAGGGTTGAAGTAGATGGGCTTAGAAAACCAGCTCCCTTCCCACAAAAGAAATAACCTTATGCAACTAGAATTTAAGTAATTTAAGAGACATGCAGCTAATTAAATGTTACCTCACTTAAAGGAAAAAAGAAAGTGTAATATTCAGAGCAATAAAAGTGATGAGTGACGTGTTTCCAAATTGTGCGAAAGACAAACAATCCACAGAGCCAAGGAAGTTTTTTCTCCTACTCCTCCAGGGAATGAGGACTGCAGGCAGCCAGCTGCCTCCTGCCCAAGGGGCTGATGCTGGCCAGGAGCAATTAAACACTAGATTGTAATTAGGCTTCGGTAAGACATGTCTCTAATCAGTCATCAGCTCTACTGCTGCTGTCAAAGTAGCCTGATGCTCTTCACTTGGCCTTTCTGTTTATTTATGGAGAGTTCGTATGTGTTTAATTTTATTTTAAGTGGTAGCTATTGCCAGTGCCACATACACCTATTTCGGCTGCTGTACCTTTCCCAGGGCTGTTCTGTGCTCCTGGCGAGACAGTGGCAGGAAGGCTCAGCAGATGAAGCGGCTCCCTGAAGTGGTCAGCAGCACCAGGAGGATGCACGTGACAGTGCCTTTCTTTTCCTGCTTTCTTTTCCTGTCGTGTGTGCCCCTCTGCACTGGGGCAGGGGAGGAGGCTGCTTGCCATCTCCGACCAGCAGCTCTGCCAAGGAGGCCTGGAAGGTCTTCAATCCCAGCAACTTGGAGCTGGACTACATCCTTTTCCTCCTTCCTCTTGTCTCAGGATGTTTTTGCTCCCTGCTGTGACTGTGGCTCTGCGTGAGAGGAAGTGCTGGAGATCTGTAACACGCCCCAACACAGGTTAGCCAAGATTTTCTGGGCAGCAGTGCGGACTGGCAGAGATAAACCCAGGTCCCCGGACCACACAACGAACTCATAATTTTTTAATGTATATCTGCATGTTACAGAATCCAGATGTATTCAAAGGCCACAGGACAGCTGAGGCTGGAAGGTACCTGCAGATGCCAATCCCATCCAACCCCCTGCTCAAGCAGTGTCAGCTAAAGCAGGCTGCCCAGGACCATGTCAACTTGGGTTTCAAGTATCTCCATGGATGGAGGCAGCACAGCCGGTCTTGGCAACCTGCTCCAGCATTAGATCACCTCCACAGTAAAAAATTATTTTTCTTATGTTTGAACAGAATTTCCTGTATTTCAGTATGTGCCCATTGATGCTTGTTCTGTCTTTGCATACCATTGAGAAGAGTCTGGCTCCCTGCCATCAGGTATTTCTATATTTTTATGTGTTTTTTTAAAACCCTATGGGCTTAAAAGAAAAATAAAAGCAGACTTCAGTAACCAAAAAAAGAATTGAGCCAAATAACACATAAAGAAAGAGAGGCAAACTTCCAGGAAAGCAAAAGTGGAATGCAAAGGTGCATGGTGAAATATATAGTAAGCTTGCCCGTCTGCATATAAGAGCATCAAGAAGATTTGTTGTTAGAGCTAAAAATCTTAGTCAGATCATGTATTTATATGTCTCCCAAAGTGAATGTTTCAGTCAGTGCGAAAACAATTTTCACTGGGCTACCACCACCCTAATCCCCCACTGCATTCCAAAAGCTTTCACTGTTGCAAAGCACATCTGAAACTTCAAAATGAGAAGGGCTTCACATGGGGCAGGGAGAAGCTGCCTCACCGTGGCTGCACAGACCACTGCTCTTGGCACTTCCAAAGCCCCATTGGTTCAAAACACTCACCTGGCTGAGGTCACTGAATTGCTGCTGGACAAAGCGTGATGACAATAAACAGCAGCAAAACAACTTCTTGCAGTGGAAAATATTGGACAGCCTTAAGTGCAAGTACACATTTACCCACATCCTACCATGTCCATTAGTACAGGTAATGCTACTGCAATTAAAAACCATGCATTTTCCAAGAAACCACAGTTAACCTAACTGTTCAGAATAGCTTATGAGAATAACATCTCAGATGCCACTCTGTGGTAAGTGCTGATGAATAACAATGTTTTTAATGGTAAGTACTTTGTGAAACATTCTAATTTGAATACCTTTGTGCATTAAGGAATTTTCGTTCTGAACAGTTTAATTTCTTACTTTTCATTTAATTTGATATGCAGTAGTAGTATGCACAAGTCAGAGTCAGATGGTTTTATTATCTTCTACTTAGGGTAAAGGATTACAGTAAAATATTCACAAAATCTCACTGAAGGCCATTTGGAATTTTTTTGAGCTTTTTTGAATTCACCTTCATAGCTACATCCACCACATCACCACTTGAATTTCTGGGGCACCTACCATCAGTTAAAGGACATTTCGATAGGATACAGCAGCATTAAATGAACCAGTCGTTCTGGCCAGTGCACACTGCTGGACAGTACCATGCTCAGAGCCTCAGACTTCTTCCCTCTGTGTTGCTTCATGCCTCATTAAAAGCCAAAACTGTCTACAAGTTCAAAAACATACTTGAAATTTTGACTGCAAAGCCTCATACACTTGCCTATATATACTTCAGATGCTGGAGAGAAAGAATATAATCTATAAAACAAAACAAAATTGCAGGGTAGACTGAGGTGGCTCTGATTTTCATGGTCATCCATTACTTGTTTTGCATTTGGCGGGAAAAGACTTTACAGACAATTTCTTATTTACTGGTCACATGCGAAAGAAAAATATTTGCAGATGAGCCTAATCACAGAGGCTTCAGGTTGCGCTTTATACAGACATAAAACCCCTTCAGCTGGCAGGCTATTGAGCTGAATGGTAAGTATCCATCAAGTGCAGGAGGCCTTACAAGAACCATAGATGATAAATGCCAGTCAAGCAGGTATTTTTGGTAAAGTATAACATAATTCTTCTGCCTAAAGCCATGCATTTCCTCAAAAAGTTTACAAGAGAGAGATGGAAACAAAGATTTCTGCTTTTATGTCCCACTTTCTTACAGACTCTCACTTTTTGTTATAGATAAAACAATTCATCTTTCTAGGAATGCAATTTCTTCCTCTTTATGGACATGCAAAATCACTTTATTATAATAAGACATTATTCTGTTTGTATCATTTATTGACATCTCTGAAGTCTTTTAAGAACCATGGATGAAAGGTGCTATACAAGTGCCAAGTATATCATAAATTATTAAATGCTTCTTCAAAATCTGCTTGCTCGGTCTTTGTTTTATCTGCTGATGCCAGATTTCAGAATGAGCTATACAAAAGGCCTTTATGAAACTTTCTCGTTCTCAGAATCTTGCCTGCACTGTGGAAGATGAGGCAGAATCAGAATGAATGACAATATATGCTGCTTTCTGCAAGGAATAGCGCATTTCCTGTGTACATTAGCACATTTCCACACCACTCTGTACCTGAGACACTTTGCAGGCCACTCAAGTCTCTCAAATTAAAAAAAAAAAAAAAGCAAGGAAAGAGAATGAAAGAGAGAAGAAGGAAGGAAGGAAGGTTGATTATTTGCAATTACACCATTTGAGCCTGTGTCTCTGCAAGTGCCCCGGCAAGGCAGGGTTCCTGAGGGCAGCGAGGTTAAAAGCAAGCAGCAGCCCCATACAACCCTGCTGTGCTACTGTGAACAGCCATACCTGGGTAAGGCAAATTATGCTGCTGCTGGGCATTTAAGGTGTATATGAACAACCTGTCAGTCCAAGATCTAAAACTTATTCAGTTATTCAAACTAATTCAATTTCATCACACAGCTCTGACATCCCTAGCACTTGCTGCAGACCATTTTAATGGGGAGTGATATGTAAGTGCAAACACCTGGGAGGCAGACAGCAGGGGAATTTTTCTGATACAACAGTCATCACCATGGTTGTTAACAGCAGTGGCATTTATGTGATCCTAATTACTCTGTAAGCATAAGACAGGCAAGGAAAGTTCACACTCTTCTAACTACACTGCTCTCTCACCATCTGCAAGCTGCCATTGCCCCCCGAGAATGTCCCCAGACCTTGCACATCCCCCCACTGCCCTGTGTGCCCCACACGGCTTCCACTGACCATCACAGCCATCTGTGCTGCCTTACTCACCCTGTCCATAGACGCAGACAACAACACTTCATGTCTTGAATGTCCCTGGTAGGGCTGACATCAGTATTTTTCAAGCCTTCAATGTCTCTTAGGTTAGATGAAGAGACCAAGGAGTAGCTGTAAAGAAAACAAGAACAAGAAACAAGAAAATGGTAGACGCAATAAACTTTTGCCTGCTAGTTGGCCTTCGAACACTACGCAGATCATTGTGACTGTTGCAGACCTGATATGACCACTCACCGTATTTATATTTGCATATCTCTCTGAGAATGATGAGAGTATGGAAAGAAGTTTTACATTGAGATCAAGTTCTGATTCCATCTGCAGACCTTGTCCTCCAGAATGGCAGCGTTGTGGACCAACATGACCTTTAAAAGTCCAACCTGAACCATTCTATGATTCTATGGTTTTCAAACATCAGTAAATTCTAAACATGGATGTTTGGGTTCCAACACAATATTTCATTAATTCTCCCTGAAGATAAATTACAAACTAGCTCTCTGGTAGATGTTAAAGCATGCTTAATAATGGGGCTAGATCCAGCAGGGTTCTCTTAGGACTGAGTCTTGGGACGAAATTATTTAATTTGGTTTTAATCAGTGTTCCAAAAGATGATATGAAATATTCAGCGGCAGAATCTGCAGGTGCTGTAGTGGTCACCCAGCATGGAACAGCAAGCAGGACAAGTTGTGCCTTCTGAAAGAGCTGAGCTGAATTCCACATCTCAATAATTTTTGAGGTATGCAGGAACCCACCACCGCTGTTGGATAATCCAGGTGGGATGCAGGGAAAGGCTGGCTCCCACATGCCTTATGGGCTCAGTGTGCACCCCACCTTGAAGTCGGAAGAACCATGTCTCCGTAGGAAAACACAGTGATGGTCATGGTCAGTGCATGCAGGAGAAGAGTGAAGTTGTTCTTGACCTTGTCAGGACACAGTCCAGCTGCCAGGGATGTCACAGCAGTGTCCCAACACCTCTGTGTTGTATAAAACCTGGGCTGCATGCTGTGTTGCTGTGACCTTCAGGGTGTGAGATAGCTCAGTCCTGCTAACACCCTCCTTCACCTGCAGGATGCACAGGGAGGCCACCAGACAACATAATAATCTGTGATTTACCAGGGGCCAGGCTGAGATCACTTAATGATCAATACTCAAAATGTGCAGAGCTCTGCTGAGATGCTGTAGTTTATATCAAAGCTGCAATCACCAAGGTCAAAAATCCAAGGAGGTGGAAGGCAAAACAGAGCTGAAGTGACTTAGTTCAGGTTTTATATCCCATTAATAGCAAAGTCAAGAGCAGAACCTGCTTTCCCTGCCCCCAACCTTGCCCCCAGGCTGAGCCTTTTCAACAGTGGCACTGAACAGAAGACCAGCTTTTGACGAAGTTTATCAACAAGTATTATTGTACTTGATTTTTTGAAGTAAAATGGTAGTTCTCAGGAACTTGTAAAGCAATTCTTCGTTTGCAAGTGACAGCTACCTTTGCCATTAAGAGGGTTGTTCATGATATTTTCTTTTTTTTATTATTTATTTATGGAAACCTTTACATTTGAAGCTTCTTCAACCACACAGGCCTATTGTGTCAGATCATTTAAGTCAGAAGCTCAGCTTTCTGCCTTGGACAGGAGGGCTCCTCTAAAAATAGAAAGCTGTAGCTCCAATCTCAAGCAGTGCCTGCCAAAGGGACTGGGAGTGCACCAGGTCATTTCAGACCCACAGGAGCCATGTTATTCATATTTTCCCTTCCCAAAACCTGCAGCTGGGGGCGGGGGGGAAGGCACCCCTTAGAAGGCATTTTTGACATCACTGATATACAGGACTGTAACCCATAAGTTGGCGGGGCTG
>VYXB01001927.1:0-29074 GCA_013397135.1 Pachyramphus minor | reverse complement strand
TCTTTCTGATCCATGAATAAAAAGCCCCCTGTTTAGGTCAATCTACAGATCTAACTCGGATATCACAGGCATGTCTAAGTGCTAAATAACTGTTAACTAATTAATAATTTAATGACTGATACTGGTGAGGACAAGCAGTTAAGGCTGTTCTGGTCCCCAGGGCAGAGCTCAGCGGCAGGTCAGGAACAGATCCAACATCAGCTCTTACTCCTTAACCAGACAAAGGACATTATTAAGGTGTGTGTGCCACTTCCAGCTGTCTGTATCTTCAGATCTTAATTGAGTCACTGTTAATATAGAAAATACAAAAGTGACATGTTGATTAAGCTTTCCTGGGCTGCTGAAATATTTTATTTGGAAGAATTTCAACGAGCACCTCTCCTGGAGCCTTTGGGTTCAGTGTCCTTGGCAATTCCTTCCAGCAATTGCCATTGGGAACCTGTGTCTTGGTTATAGCAGGTGAAGCTCAGTTTTTACATGAAATTGCCTGGAGCTTTCAGGGGGTTTGTTTCTATTTGTTCAGGGGTTATGTTCATTTGTTTGGGTTTTGTGTTTAATTTTTTTGTTTGGTTTCTTGTGTTTTAAAGGATGACTTTTGAAATCATTATTATTCCCAGCTGTGTGTGTGTGTCCTGCCAGCTCTGTTTATAGGGCATTACTTGGCAATCAATATTCTCATAAAAAGGGTTCATCAAAGATGTGTTCAGGAGGTGAACACTGCTCTGAGGCTACAACCCTTGGATTTGAGAGGAAAGCAGCAACTGGATCAAGTAGCAGTGCTTCCCAAACATCCAGGCCACACACTTTCCAATCATTGCAGTAAATGCATCTGTCTGCTTAATGTCAATTTGTATTTTAAGGCACTGTATGGGGTAGCATTGTCCTGGTTTCCCATTGTTTTGCTATTTCCATGCAGGCAAATTGTTTATACCCTCTGATATCAGAAGTGCAGTGGCTTGTCAGCTCCTGTCTCAAGGTGGAATCAACAATGGGAGGAATCAACAATTGAAATCTGAGCATTTTTATCCTCCCATTTACACTGATTAGGAAGAACTTGCCTTCATACTAATGCACCACCATGGACTAACTGCAAACCAAACAAATTCAGGCCTAAGGGAGGATCACCTGGGCTCAGGCTCTGTTTGTTTAACCTGGCAGCAGTTTTGGGCCCCACATGAAGCACTTGGGCTATTTCAATATAGTTTCAGCTCAAAGAGCATAAAAATCCCATCCAATTGGCACCTCCTTCCCACAGACACAGAAATCCAGTGGCTCCAGGGAGTGGGCCTGAGTCCAGCCAGGTCGGCTGGGAAGCACAGCACACGGAAGTTTCCATGGATGCTCCCACATATCGTTATCTGTGCCTAAATAGGGCAGGAACATCCACCTCCAGGGGTGCTACATTGCTCCTTTCTACAGGTGATAATTCTAAGAAACAGAACAGAAGAGGATTAATAAAATAAGAACTAAAAAAGGCAATTTTGATGTGTAAATTCAGTGGAGCATTTCAATAAAATACTTGCCTTCTGGCTTGACTTTTAGTGGCTGGAAATGGATCAGTTGTTTGAGATGAACACTGAGCTGTTTTTATTATCTACTGCAGCTTAGAAAGTTCAGGCTCTTTCTTTCTTCCTTTTTCTTTTCTTTTCTTTTTTTTTTTTTTTTTGAATGTGAGGAAATGCCATACACAATCACTCAACTGATTTTCAGAGGCTTTTGCCATGAAAGAGGATTTTGGTGAGCCAAATCAAACTGTTTTCCCCTGTCTTTCAAACAGCTGTTCAGGTGCTGCTAAAAATGTCCTAAAATAGTATTAATAGCAGTTACCCACATTACAGTGATCAAGACTGAATAAGAGTTAACCTTTGTCTGTGTTACTGTCACGGTAATGAATTCCTCAGTAGTTTCCCAGCTCATAATTCCTCCTCCTCTTCACAAAATCTCAGAATACAAAAACTTGCACCTAAGCACTTTTCCTTACAAATTGTGTTGTCTGCTAGTAAATTCTTTTTTAACACTTCTAAACTGCAGACTAAAGAATTTCACTTTTAAAAAAATCGGCTTCTCGTTATCTCTAGTAATTTTTCTTGTCCTAGAAGCTTTGCAATCTTTAATCTCTTTCCTGAGCAGAGGTGATAAAAATACAATTTAAATACAACAGGATATTTTTTTGGCTCCTGAAGAAAAATGTAGGGTTTGTTGTAATCAAGTTTTCCTGACCTGGGCTGTGTTGTTTCAGATTAACTCTTGCTTTTCAAAAGGCAGTGCAGGATGTTGGAATATTTCAGAGTAAAGTACATTCACCTTTCAATCTCTTCCAACAGATCCTCTCCATGGGAATGATGACAGAATACTACCACTACTTTTTTACAACACTGGTAAGAAACACCAAAAATTTGGGGGTGAATTTTCCCTGTTGCAGAAAAGGCAACTAAAAATTCCCCCTTTTTCTAGGAGATTTGTGTTGACATTATTGAACAAAATCCCTGGAATTCTAACACTTCTTATTAATATCAGGACCCACAATTTTGTTTGGCCTTATCTGGGGGTCTGGTAAACACTTTAACACAGTGAAAATTAATTGCAGTATTGGGATTAAGGAGGAACCAACAGTACAGCTGAATCAGAGGGAAATGAAATGATGAATCAATGGCTTTGCAATGGAGCTGAGGTCATCAATACAACGTTTAATTTACTTATCAAAACACAAAATCACAAATGTGATCACTCAGGAGTTTTAGAGTAAAAATAAACCTGTAAATCTGTAAATAGTTATTTCAGCACATTTTTCCTATATTTTGACTTACATGCTACATATAAATATAACTCAATTTATGCCTAAGGTTCATTTGCATTGTAGACTAGAGAGAGACAGCAGAGAACTGATGCTTCTAGAACAGTCCTAGAGGGCTGGATTACATCAGCCCATATAATCCTCTGTTTATTCTTTATTTCCTTTCCAAATAAAATTTTATGTGGAAGTGAAAAAAAGTTTTGAATCCCAACACTCAGAAGAGATGCTCTAGCTGTTGGGAACTTGAAGTAGTTTTCTTTGAGGCCGTTTTAGCACCAAGGAAAATGCGAAAACGTAGGATTTACTGTGGAACTTACAATTTTATACAATAAACAATACAGGAATCTACCATAAAAGGGTAACCACTACCAACAACAACATGTAGGAGATAGTACAGAGCACATATCAGAATAAGCACTTAAGCAGTGCTGGTGGTATCTTCTGTAAATGGTTTGTTTTGATGCCTGATATATCCATCAGACATCCCGGCAGCAAGTCACCAAGGCAGGAGAAAAATGGGATTCATAAGTAGCAAAAGTGTATTGCTCTTGACATCTCTTGGAATTTTCCTTCCCCAAGCTGAGAAATAAGCTTGACATTGGCCAGCTAACTCCTCATGTTGGGTTGTCAGGGCTATAAATTAGAATTACGTAGTGCTGTGCAGGTTGGTTGAATAAAGGTGTTGTTCGGGGGAACTGATTTTTTTTTCATTCCAAAAAGCAGATGTTTGGTTTTTCACATTTTCACACAGCTTTGGTTTAGTCAGGCTTAAAACTGAAGTGGTCATGAGTAGGCTTGGAGGGCAGTCAGAGGGGAAAACCACAGAGGGAAAAAAAAGGAGTACTTGGGCTTTAGGTTGAAAATCAAATACAGTTCGGGCCTAGTGAACCTTTTGCTTTAAAAACGCCACATCTGGTTTCATAGGACACCTGTACATTAGAATTAGGTGCAGGTGGTTGTTGTGGGGAACTGAACATTAAATATGGTTGAATTTGGGGTTTTTTTAGGACCTCTTTGCCCTAGACCTGGAGCCCTACAGGTACAGCGGGGTGAACATGACGGGCTTTCGGCTCCTTAACATCGACAACCCGCACGTGTCGTCCGTCGTGGAGAAATGGTCGATGGAGCGTCTGCAGGCACCCCCCAAACCTGAGACTGGGCTCCTCGATGGCATGATGACAGTAAGTGAGCCACCACAGTGCCACAGGGGGTCTGTCCCGGCACGTGCGAGCTGATCCCAATCCTGCAACATCATCCCCGAGCCAGAATTCCTTTGCCTGCTTTCAACACAAGGGTGTTTTGCCCCCCGAACCAGTGTTGTGCTCACCTCTGTGGCAAACCCCTCCAGAAATGAGTGACAGTTCTCTGTCACAGTGACATCATTCATCTTATTGCTCTCAAAAGCTAAAATGCTGCCTCATTTCTCTGATCATGTTCTGTGTGGAGTGAGGAAAATAATAGGAAAGAGGGACTTTTAGAGCAGGTGTAGGTTTGTAACCTGCAGGGAAAGGTATCATATATGTAGGCAGGGAATAGCATTTTGAAATGGGTAAAGTGCTCTTTCTCTTAATTTCCATCTCTACAGAAATCTGGCTTTTAAGACATAATTTAAAGATAGGTGTCATCACGCCAGGAAATTAGGATTTCCTCCCTAGCACCCCCACAAGAAGTCAAGGGAAGAATAGGAACACGTATGTGAACAACATGATTCCATTCAATTTTGCAGGGTGAAGGGTTGACATTTTTTTGCAGTATAAGATGATATATCTCCTGTTCTGAGGGGGTTTCCAAGTGATAGGAAATAGACTTTATTGCAGATGATTGCAGGGAAAAATTTCAAATATCTTAACATCCTGAAGGGAAATGCATTATGTGTGTTATCTCTAGCATTTTAAAACATTATTGCTTGTTTGGGCAGTGACATTGTGCTCACTCTCTGCAAGGCAGGGGAGAAAGCTGTCCCTGGGAACCCCTGCTGGGAATTCACACACAAATTACCCAACTGGAACACTCAGAAAAACAAAGTTCTCACCAGACTCTTCTGCTCTCCTTTGTGTCTTTGATTCTTATCCTCTGCTTTACATCTCCATAATCTCTCAGTGTCCTTGATGCTCTGAAGCAGCACGAGCACCAAGGAAAGCATCTTCCTTGCTGGCTGTGATCATTTCAATATTCATAGCAGGTTCTGCTTATTCAGTTTGATGGAGAGCTGCAACACTGCTCTATTTCATTTAACAATAAGGCTGCACGAGCTGCACAGTGCAAAGAGATCAGGATTAGATGCTAATTCAGGATTTCTCCCTTGCCCTGATGTCCCCTTGTGGGCACTCAGCACGACCTCGACACTTCTGAGTTCATGTCTTGCTTTATGCCCAAACTGTACACAGAGGCAGAGTTGTTCTAATGAGGTCTTTGGGCTTCTTTGCAGTGGTTTAAGTAGGATACAAAAGTCAAAAAAACAAGTTCCAGGGCTTGCTCTTAGTCCCTTTTACCTTACACACAGTACAGACAGCAGGGTAAGGTGATTGTCCTCAGAAAACAAGGTGACCTGTTGCACCAGGTAACTCCAAGCCCCGAAACACAGCAATAGTGAGGGAAGAAATAAAAGGACAAGGAAGGTGGTACAACTCCCTAGTTGCTACAGGGAAGGAGGGATGAGGAGCAAGTTGCACAAGTACAAGGTTCAAGCAGCCAAGTCTGGCAAGGTTGCCAACATGGAATCACTGCAGGATGCACCATGTTGTCAAGTAAAAGCATCAGTGGTCCCAGAGAGGAGAGCAAAGGGAGGACACTGGAGAATTCTGGCTAAGAGTCTCCAGGCCTGGGGCATGGACAGACTGGATTGCAGTGATCATGTAAAATTCAGTTCTGAAAGGACACCTACCCAGTCTAAGGTAAAAACCCCTCTGAATTCCATTGGAATATTTCCATTGATTTGGAGGGATTTTGGATCAGACTGAGTGTGGTTGGAACAACTGTCTGTTTTAAGACACTTGACAGTGAGAACAGCTGTTATTGTCTCCTCCTGCTTGACTCAGCATTCACAATGTTTTCTGATTTCCCAATTTGCTCCAATTGTGGGAGCAGTATTTTGGGCAGATCCTGACTAGCACATTGAGAGCGATTCCTCATCTGCAGCATATTAAGATTAATCCATAAATCCAGATACATCTGACTGCCAGCAAAAACCTCCAATGTTGATAAGAGCAAAGATGTTGTAATTTACTGAGGTAAATGACACAGACAAAGAATCAAATGTATTAATTTCCCAAAGTAACTGCATGGAAAATAAATTTAAAAATTATTACCTTTCTAGTTCCTATAAATGAGTCCAGTTTCTCATCTGCAGAATTAGTATGGGGTTTTTTAAGGCCCCTGCTTAATTATTCATTAGCTTTAAAGAAAGGTAAGCACTTAATTTGATCAGCATTGTGTGCAGTAAGGGAGACATTCCCTCCTCACTCATGAGAGCACTGAAGCAAAATGCAGGTGAAGGGGAGACTTCCCTAAAACTTCCAAGTGATAAAGGGTGACAGGGTGTGTGATCTCAGTTTGAGGCCACGCTTTTAAAACAATAAATCCATTCCCAAAAGAAACAGAGATTCATGAAGTAAATAATTCTGTCTGGTAATATTTAGAAACCTAAAGGCTGTATCCATTTGCAATGAGAATTTAGATATGTAAATCCAACTTAATCCCAAGAAAAGACACCTCAAAAGGACAGTTCACCTCTCCCTAAGACAGCATGGGGGGTGTGGCAGAAGAGCCACCCAAGCCAAATCTTGGTGGGGTCATTTCATGTAGAAAAGCCAAGATCCTTGAGGGCAGCAGACACTTAGAGACAGTAGATACCTGCCTGGTGGGATTGGATTCCCTGGAAAGCAAGGGGTAAGGAAGCAGTCCCAGGAGTGCCATGAGAAGAATGGTGATGGGGAGCCTCACACACCTGGGCTGCTGCATCACCCGGGGCTTCTTAAAACTCCTCTCCAAGCCACAGAGCTGCCATTCCACTCCTTCCTGTGCTGGACTCACTGACCTCTCTCTTCCTGCAGCTGCCTAACGTGGTTTTCTTCCCAAAACTCACCTGAAGATACTGTGAAATTATCATAAACTCTTTCAGGTTTCCATGGAGAGCCCACAGGGGCCTTTCCCGTAACAGCGGCCCGGGTCAGCAGGGACAGTGGGGGGCCAGGCACCAAGAGGCACACTAAAGAATTCTTCTGTTTTCCCCTGCAGACTGAAGCAGCTCTGATATATGACGCTGTGTACATGGTGGCAGTGGCCTCCCAGCGTGCCTCCCAGCTGACTGTGAGCTCCCTGCAGTGCCACCGCCACAAACCCTGGCGCTTCGGACCCCGATTCATGAATCTGATCAAAGAGGCAAGTGTACACCATCTGCTCATGGCCACTCTGGCTGCCCCCTGCTCCTCCTCACACGCTGTGCTCTTGTTTCTGCTGCTCAGATATGAAGTCCTTCCTCACTTTCCCAGCAGAGAAACATTGATTTACAGACTCCGTTCTGGTGGAGACTTTACCTGGTCTTGCAAAAAAAAAAAAAGAAGCTGCTAAACCCTGGGTGTGACCAAATCCCTAACACACCTTAGTAATTCCCAGGTTTTTTGCTCAGTTTGTGGTTATTATGGATGATGATAATTTATAAATGTGTGTCAAAAAACAGCCACTCTAGAAATTGAAAGAAAAGTGAGTCTGGAGCTCTGTCCTTGCTTCACTCTGTAATTCCAATTGTTTTGCAGATTGTTTGATCAGTAATCAATATCCAGGAAACACTGCAGCCAGTGTTTCTAAAGAAGGAAATTGTTTCATGGAGCACTGCACTATAAGAGTCCATGACTGAGCTGGCTTGATCCAGAGATGTCCTAAAAAGTACATATTTTAGCTGAAATGCCTTCACTCTTTCAAAAATTCAGGTTTTATTATGAATTTCAAATGGAAGCTTTGCCTTTGGGGAAAGAGTGTGGAAATGAAAATAGGAAATTATGTGGAGCATCCTACATGCATTCTAACTTTCCCCCCACTTCCAGTCCTTGCCAGTGTGATTCCTACCAAAGCTGCATTCATTAGCACTTGTGTGGGTGCAGCAGGACCTGTGGGCTGAGGGACAAGGTGAGTGCTGGTGGCACGTCGGGCCAAACACCTGAATCCAGAAATACAGCAGGAGCAAACTGAAAGACAAGCCATGTGGTGGCTCCAGAACATGTTGAAGAGCTGTCAGCACCTTCCCCAAACCTCTCCAAGAACAGTTTTTAGAGCTGCCACGGGCGATGTACGACGTGGTGATTCACCTACACAGGAAACACTGGCAGTGANTCTGCTGCTCAGATATGAAGTCCTTCCTCACTTTCCTAGCAGAGAAACATTGATTTACAGACTCCGTTCTGGTGGAGACTTTACCTGGTCTTGCAAAAAAAAAAAAAGAAGCTGCTAAACCCTGGGTGTGACCAAATCCCTAACACACCTTAGTAATTCCCAGGTTTTTTGCTCAGTTCATGTTTATTATGGATGGTGATAAGTTATAAAAGTGTGTCATAACGAGCAACAGCCACTCTAGAAATTGAAAGAAAAGTGAGTCTGGAGCTCTGTCCTTGCTTCACTCTGTAATTCCAATTGTTTTGCAGATAGTTTGATCAGTAATCAATATCCAGGAAACAGTGCAGCCAGTGTTTCTAAAGAAGGAAATTGTTTCATGGAGCACTGCACTATAAGAGTCCATGACTGAGCTGGCTTGATCCAGAGATGTCCTAAAAAGTACATATTTTAGCTGAAATGCCTTCACTCTTTCAAAAATTCAGGTTTTATTATGAATTTCAAATGGAAGCTTTGCCTTTGGGGAAGAGTGTGGAAATGAAAATAGGAAATTACGTGGAGCATCCTACATGCATTCTAACTTTCCCCCCACTTCCAGTCCTTGCCAGTGTGATTCCTACCAAAGCTGCATTCATTAGCACTTGTGTGGGTGCAGCAGGACCTGTGGGCTGAGGGACAAGGTGAGTGCTGGTGGCACGTCGGGCCAAACACCTGAATCCAGAAATACAGCAGGAGCAAACTGAAAGACAAGCCATGTGGTGGCTCCAGAACATGTTGAAGAGCTGTCAGCACCTTCCCCAAACCTCTCCAAGAACAGTTTTTAGAGCTGCCACGGGCGATGTACGACGTGGTGATTCACCTACACAGGAAACACTGGCAGTGACTGAAACTCCAGACCGGAGGGTTTTAGGAACTTGAGAACTTTTAGGAACTTGAAGATTTCCTGGGCTAATCCCACAANAAGGAATTCCTGGCTGGGAGGGTGGGGAGGCCCTGGCACAGGTTGCCCAGAGAAGCTGTGACTGCCCCTGGATCCCTGGAAGTGTCCAAGGCCAGGTTGGACCACCCTGGTCTGGTGGAAGGTGTCCCTGCTTGTGGCAGTGGGTGGGACCGAATGATCTTTAAGACTCTTTCCAGTCCAAGCCATTCCATGATTTTCCTGTTAGCTTCTCCCTTTGCAAGTATAAAGAAAAGACAGGAGTACTCAGTCCCAGACTCAGGGACCTGACTTAAGAATTCAGGAGGATACTTTGAGATACTTTCTTTCCTCACTGCAACAGAGTCATTGGAACACTCAGGGGAGTCAGGGAAGCAGCTCTGCTAAAGTTTATTTTTGATGATTTACGTGAGTATGTTCTGGTTGAACTTCCATTATATCCTGTAACATTTACCATGTCACCAGAAACATTAAAATTGCAGTAAATCCTGGGTGAAAACATGAAATCTTATCACTAGGTTGCACAGTCACGCAGTTCCTGACTGTTCAGAAAGTTCTGCTTCATTTCAGTTTGTTAATTAATGAGAATTGTGCAACTGCTGCTTTCTCTGTTTGCCTGAACACGTTCCCTAATAAGCTTCACATCCCTGATTTCCCTGACAGGCAGGTGGGATACAGCTCTGATTTCAGAGCACTGATGCTTTACACTGCCTTTGTATGCAGCAGGCAGCTGATTTAGGACTCCTAATAAAAGCTTGGAAGTTTTAGCACACAATTCAGAAGGCCTGGGATGGACTGTTCCTAGTTCATCCCTCCCTTTGTTTCTCAAGTAAATATTTTGTTTCTGATCAGGAAAGAAACATCACCTGTCTGTCCAGACATGCTGCACACAGAGAGCCCAGCACTGCCTTGAAGCTCAGAAAGACAATTACACTCACTCTGCTCAAACCCAAATGCTTCATTTTTGTTTAGAAGAAATAAAACCAATAAAATAAACATCAGAAATTCAGTTTAGAATTCAAACAGTATTTGAAGTGTGTACCTCCCAGTTGAGGGTCTGAAAAGCCCCTTCAACATTTAACTCATCTGACAAACACCCCCTGGCTCCTGTTTATGATTTAAATCACATTTGGGTCATTTGATGGTCTAAGTGGGACTCAAGTGAGACAAAGGCCACATGCACTTCTCTGTACCTTCAAATTTAAGCACACACCTGTGCAGCTTGTCACACCTCTTCCTTCCTGCTTTTTCAGTGTGGAGGCAGGAGCACCAATTCCTGCTTTCAAAAGTGAGATGCATTTCACCACAGAAACCTTTTTAGTTCTTTTTTTTTTTTTTCCCCAAGGAGACTCCTGATGCCATTTCCTAAAATAACATATTGGGTTTTTATCCCAGATCATATCACGTTAGCAGAGAAGCCAAGCGTGTGATGTGTAATCAATAAATGGGAGCCTTTCACAGCAGCAAATTGCCCTCTGTGGAGGGATTGATCTCTAAAGATCATATTTTAAAAAATGCTCCATCTCTGTGAATAAGAGATGGGGGTCACGTCAGAGTAATGAGAAGACAGACCAGAAAAGAGATATAAAGGAATGAAATGCATCCCTATGTATCCCCTCCTTCTATCTTAATTATATCAGCTCAATAAATAAATAATAAATAACCCTGAAAGTGTTTAGCTGTTTACAGCAGAGATTTTTGTGTATTCCCAAATTACTAAGAGGGGAAATCTCACAGCAAGTCTGATGCTTTTATGCTTTTCCTTTCTTATTTTATTGAAGCATGTTCTGAACTCCTGCTGTATTTCCACTGAATTCCAGATGCACCAGATTTGTCTGAGACATGTGGCAATAACACCCCAGCATTTGAGATTAAACCCTGCAGATTCAGGGCTGGAATTTAGATTTAACAGGATGGGGAGACACCAGTCTGGAAGTCTGATGATTTTTAATGCAGCTTTCCTTATGTCCTCTGTCTCAAACAAATTAAATGAAGCAAAGAACGATGTGCAGTAGAAAAGCCTGTAATTTAAAATGATATGGCTGACACACGTGAAGGAACAACACCATCATTTATTGTCAGCTTTCCTTGTATCTTTGAGGGACTTAATCTAATGTGGGAGCCCCCAAAAATAGATTATCAAAATTGTCTGCAGTTGGAAACCCATCAAACACTTATAGATAAGCATCAGCTCTGGGGACAAAGTGGGGGCTGGATAAGAGACAGGTGGATCTTTAAAGGAAAAGGAGCTGGGTGGGAAGATTACAAGATACAGAAAACTTAAACTGTGGAGAAAGTTGGTTCTTCATGTTGATCCTGATGCCCTGAAGAAGCATTCCCCAGCACAGGGAATTATCCTGGCTGTACAGAGTGAGGGACAGAGTCCACCTGCTGCTGCCGGTGTTTCAAACAATTAATTAATTGTTTGAAACTCATTTACAAAAATGGAAACAAACACTCATTTACAAACATTCATTTACAATGAGTGTTTACAAACACTCATTTACAAAATGGATCATGTGCAACTCATGTGCTGTACTTCAGACATGAATATGGGACTCGTGCACCTTACACCATAAAGCTTTTATTAGGTCTCTGTGACTGGGTGGGCTTTTCCTGGAGTTTGGATTTTGGAGCCATCCTTGCCATGCCACCAACACCTGAGAGCACAGGCAGTGGGCAGTGCTCCTGTTAGGAATGATGCACCTTGTTTTCTTACTTGGGAATGTGTGTCTTCTTCCTTGGGGGATGCAAAATGGGTAGGGATTGGTGAAACAATTCAGCAAAGTCCGGGACAGTAAAAGTCCATCACTTTCAATATTGGGGGACATTTGACCACAACGTGCCCAAGAAACCAAGCAAGGATGACAAAAGCTCCTGGAAAAATCTGGATTTCTGGGTGCTGAGCAGCACAGGCAGATTCTGCCACAGAAGATTGAAGTGTTGACAAAGCTTTGGTGGTTTGGGATGGGCGAACACCCTCCTTCAGGAAGGACCTTCTGCGTGCTCCTGTTCAGCACCAATTGCCAGTTGCTGCCCATTTTTCCTGGAGAACTGAAAACATTCCAAGCTGGGGCAAAGAGGATCATTCCAGTGAGGCTGGTGGGTTTATGTTGTCACATTCCACAGTTTGGACAGAGCAGACTCCTCTTTTAATTTCTTAATGAATTCTTATGCAGTGCAAAACCGTCCTGTCTTTGGGCACAAATAATACATATTTTATCCTCTCTTTCTCTTTATTCAGAGATCTTTTTTTATATCCAGTACCAGACATATGTAAATCAATATATATAAACTGTGGCAAACTTGTAAAATACAAAACATATTGGAGTTGAAGAAAGTGGGTTTTTTTTAGCAAAGCAACAAAGCCACATATGCTTAAGAAAATATTTGGAAGTGATTCAATGCTGTGGTTAATTTAACATTCAATACTTGTTGTGGCCTCAGAGTAGTTCCTGCTGATTGTTACAGGGCAGAGTGTTTTTGTGTTCCCACAGGCACGGTGGGATGGCCTGACTGGGAGAATAACCTTCAACAAAAGTGATGGCTTAAGGAAGGATTTTGATCTGGATATTATCAGCCTCAAGGAGGAAGGAACAGAAAAGGTAACCACATGTCTTCTAAAAAAAAAAACCAAACATGACAAAAAGCTGGTTTGACAAGGGCTTAGGAAAGTCTATTCTCCTCAGCTTGAGTCTCCTTTGTTTTGGGTAAAAACCCCACTATTCTCAAGATTATTTGAGTCAAAGATAAAACAGAGCTACTGAGATTGGTTTGCTATTTTGCAATGCATTCTGAGGTGTGGGATAGGAATTTGGGACTGGCAACACTTATCTGATGGAAATAATAATCTTAAAGTGTACATTATCTTCAGTTCTTGCCACTGGAACTCGGGGGGTTCAATTGATATATAGAGATAGATAAATTTATATGGATATATATAGGTAAATGTGACCCAGGGGAGAAAGGAAAGAAGGCACTTGAGTAACAACCTCAACAAGAGTCGAGATGTTGCAGATTCTCGAGGTTTTTGAGGTTAGAGCAGCTGTTTTGCCCTTCCCCTGCAAACATGGGCTCTCAATGGGCACCACAGGGCTCTCTCCACTGCTGGTGGCTGCTGGGGGTGTCCAAAAACCCCACACACCGGTGACACCAGCAGCTCCTGGAGCTGCAGACAGAGCTCTGTGTACACTGGCTGGATTCTGAGTGGCAATTCCTGATGGGTTAATTGAGACTTTAACTGTAATTGCTCCCACACAGCTCTCCAGACGGGCTCTCCTTTCATTTTTAATGAAGCACTGTTTATTTCTCTCTGTACCAAGGCTGCTGGCGAGGGTTCTAAGCATTTATATAAAGTGTGGAAGAAGGTTTGTACACAGACAGGTGATGCAAGAAACCTTTGGGCTGCGTCTGCACACTCGGCCTTCGGGTTTTGATAGTGACTCTCATACTGCAGTTTAGAGACAACAGTCTGAAAGCAGGAATTTTTCTGGTAGGATGAGCTTATTTCATCTTAAAACACCATCATTCCAAAAAGTAAAAAAAAAATCTCAGCAGGATTCAGCATTTTCACCGAAACTGGGGGGTGTTAATTATTATTATTTTTACTGGGGTCTGTGCTTTCCCCTTCTTTGAGTAGAGACTTCAGCAAAATCAGTCCTTTTCTCAGCTGCTGTCCTTCCTGCTTCACCTAAGATTCACCATGAGGGGTAAACTTAGACTATTTTGGATGTGTTTTGGCATCAGCTGCAAGGACTATTTTGATGTGCAGGGCTGGGGGTGTTTTTGCCTCACACAAAATGCTCAGGGCTGGCAGTGTTTGAGCATTATTGCCTCAAAATTTTGATGCGTGTTATTAGCTCCTTACAGAAAATAATACAGATGATTAAGTGGGTGCTGTCATTCACTAACATATGGAAATTGGTGCTAAGCTGGTTTATAAAAGATGGAAATCACCCCAGGAATCTCATCCCTCTTTTAGTATGAGGTGCTTAAAGTGGGAGTCAGAGACCAGCCCCATGCACAGCTCCCCACTGGAGTTACAACCCGGGGTTGCTGTTCTGTAAGACAAAGATAAAGATTACATTCACCAAGTTTAAAGTGTTCTGCAGTCATGGGACAGGAATCTTTTATAATGCTTAGAATTGTATTTTGTGCAGAGTTCCCACAGAGCTCATTATTCCCCACCCCTCCCTCATGCATGGTTAAAAAAAGGAGTTGGTTTTGTGTTGTTTTTGTGAGGGATTTTAATGCCCCAGAGTAGACCATCCTACAGAGCTCTTTTTGTGTTCTTATAAAGCACATACATCCTTAATAACCCTCTTTCAATCTCCAGTTGATCAGGCTGAGGCACAGAGGCCCCTCTTTCCCTCGTTACTGGTGAATAGATCATCCTACCTGACATGCAGAACCAATCTCCCTTCTGACTGTAGGCATTTCGTGTTATGCTGAATTGATTTAAACCAAATTACAGTTGGTTCAGAGCACAGGCTTGCTGAGAAGGGCATATGACACCTCTCCAACTTGTCACTAAACTGCAATAAATCCCCTGGATTCCCCACAGTGATGTACGACCTTGACCTCGTTCTTCCAGCGACCCTCCGACCTCCCCCATCCCTCTCACCAGGGCTGACCTGCAGTGTCCTTCTTTTATCCAGATGTGGAGTGGTCTCCTGGTGTATTTTGTAGGCACTGTGACTGTGTTGCTCAGTGTTCCTCGTGGTTGTTCTCCTCCTCCCTGCTGCCAGCCCACAAAAGCCTCTCAAGTCAGCAACAACGGGCAGAACGGCTCCTCCACCCTGCTGCAAATCCAAGGATAACACTGGTTATTTACTGTATTCCTGGCACAGGCCATCATAATACCCAACATTTTATTTCCTATGTACTTTCCAGATCAGTTTCCCAACCTGATCTAGTTTTGGAAACAAAGGGAATGACTGACAAATGCTTGATATACATTTTCTTTTTTTAAGTGGTGTGGCTGTCCCCATGAAGAAGAATTTGGGGAAAAAAAAAGGTTTGTAAAAGGCACCCAGGGACAAAAACCCAAAGATTGTTTGAAAATCCACACTGAACAGGCACAAAGTGCCTGAGCCAGCTCCTTGCCTGGAGTTCTCTCACTCACATCAGCCCTCAGCCATGCTGTGTATGTAAATCCAAAGGCAAAAATACTGGAGATGCTTTCAGACTCCATACAAGTAAATATTTATCTCAACAAATCACCATGGTTATGATTTCTGCCCCCAAAAGGTATAGATCCAAATGGGCTGAAATCACAAAGACATTTCCCTTGAAGCTTTGGATTGGGCATTAAATACTGGAATTCTTCACTGTCTCTGGGGCTAGAAAGGAATTTGCCTTTGGCCAGTTATATTTGCTGAACAAATCCTGCTCAGTGTGTGAAATGGTATCGCCCCTGTCATATACAGTAGTCAAGGAATGACAGAATAATCTTTGCTAAACCTGCTGAAGGCACAGCAGAAGCAAAAGGCCAAGTCCATCCATCAATCTGCTCCAAAGTATTTACTCAAGCTTTTAGTCTGTTGCATCAGAAGAGAGAGGTCTTGCCATATGTCTCAACTCTACCATTTACAAAATTAAAAAAAAAAAAATTAAAATAGACATTTGACATTTTTTTTAGCAGTCTACATGTCCCACTTTTGCAGCAAAATGGTGACACAGCACTGTGTTGACAGGCCTTACACCCTAAGAGCTTGTGCAGTTGCACTTTTCAGTCCATTCCCCTTGTTTTCTGAATTTGGTGTTGCTGCCTCGCTCAGACCTGCAGCTGTCCCCCTTCCCCAGCATTTTGTCTCTCTCTGTGGTGCCCAGAGCCACCGAGGGGAGTGTCTGGGGATGCTCTGGGGCCTCTCACCCACTTCTCTCTGTGCAGATTGGGGTTTGGAACTCATACAGTGGCCTTAACATGACTGACAGCAACAAGGACAGATCCACCAACATCACGGATTCCTTGGCAAACCGGACCCTCATCGTCACCACGATTTTGGTAAGGCTGGCAGGGCTCTCCAACAGCACCTTCACCACCTGCACCCTGCACACCAGCCTTGTTCTCCTCCACACTAAACACTGCTGGGTAAAACCAGTCCGTTTTCAGGCAAATGTTTTGATTTAGACTCAGAACCGACACAAAATCTGTCCACAAGATTGATTCAAAAATACCCCACTGCCAATGAAAGACTCTCAGGAACCTCTGCCTCCAAAATTGCTTCAATATTTCACAGACAAACCTTGTGTACTTTTCTTCCCAGAAGAGTTAACACACACAAATACTCAGCTTTGTAGTCAGTTCTTATACATCCTTCTCTTTTTACTGAAAATGAGACAAATAGGACTGAAAGAGAGTAGCAAACAGTGGACAGACAGATTGAGTTATGCCCTCACTGTGATGAATGGAAAATATGCAGCTGGGTATTTCTGCCCTGTGCTTTCTGCCTGCCCAGCAATGCCACTTCTTTCAATTACTCTGCCTAATTCCTCAGGAGGAGGGAAAGAGCTCAAAGGCTCCCTTCTACGCTGCTTTTCTATTGCCAGAGGCCTTTTGCCACATTAAACTGCAGAAACCTGCTTGCCCAGATCTTCTTCTATCCAAAATCCTTTAAAGGGAAGGAAAAGCAACAAGGTACTTAGCACTCAACCTATGCTGTTCTCCATTCCCTTGTGTGAGTACCTGTTCCACTCAAAAATATTTGCTACATTTGAAGTTTTTATCAATAAAGATTTATTTCTCACAGAATATAAAATATTACGTTCCCCTTATGGTTCTTTTTCTGTTATTTAGGCTCTCCTATCCTCCTGTATCCCTTCCTGTCCCTCAGAGTGTGACAATGTAGGGTCCAGATCTTGGGTGTGATTTTGGAGCTGCTGAGCTGCAATTAAAGCTCCTGGGAACTATGAAAAAATTTTTCCACTGAAAATTAGGGCCCTTGTAATTATCACTAATTCATTCAGTGAATTTGTTAACACACCTAAAACAGCTTTTAATGGATGCAGCAAATTGCTGGTTTCCATCCACTTGCAATCCATTTAGAAAATATTAATATGATGTAGAGAAACTGATATAATCTAAAACAAACCTCATGTCTCCTCCTACATGTCTGCTGTCTTTTTCTACAGGAAGATCCCTATGTTATGTACAAGAAGTCTGACAAGCCCTTGTATGGAAATGACAGATTTGAGGGTTATTGCCTGGACTTACTCAAGGAGCTGTCAAATATTTTAGGCTTCATCTATGAGGTCAAACTAGTTTCTGATGGCAAATATGGAGCCCAGAATGACAAAGGAGAGTGGAATGGGATGGTCAAAGAGCTCATAGATCATGTAAGACTGAACCTTTCTCTCTTCATTCTACTTTCACCTGTGGTATTTTACATATAGCCAGCCCAACTCAGCTCTTTGCTTTAGTTTTCATATTTCAGAGCCACTTTATTGCTGCTAATTGTATTATATTAGATTATAAAAGAGTCTTTATGGCCACTTTTCAGAGTAGGAACACCTGAACCAGAAGCTTGCAGTGGTGGGGGGAACCTGCAGCAGTAGCAGATGCTGAGCTGGCATATCCTACCCATCCCTTGGCTGCAAAATCTACCGGTGGAGGCTGAAATTCCACCTCACCCATGCCCTGTGCAGCCTCTGGTCTGCACACATGGAAGTCACAAATGTCCCTCTGCCTTGCAGAAAGAGGAAACAGAGTTATCATACCCCCAAAATACCCCAGAAATGTTGAATTGTCTTGCATGCTTCGGATTTTTAATCAAATTTGGTTTTGTTTTTAATACTCGGGGAAGAAATGGAGGGAATTGTTTCATTGCTGAACATGAAAGAGAATGAGTGTTTTCCCATCTGTGTTTTCAGAAAGCTGATCTGGCTGTTGCTCCTCTCACCATTACCTATGTGAGAGAGAAAGTAATTGATTTTTCCAAGCCCTTCATGACGCTGGGAATCAGCATCTTGTACCGGAAGCCCAACGGCACAAACCCTGGTGTTTTCTCCTTTTTAAACCCTCTTTCTCCTGATATTTGGATGTATGTCCTCCTAGCCTGCCTCGGGGTCAGCTGTGTCCTCTTTGTCATTGCAAGGTAAGTCCAAGACATAGTTTTGGATGCATCCATGTTAACCACCTCTCCTCCCGTAGGTGTTGGGCTCTGTGGAGTACAGAGGGTATAAAACTATCCTAAGTGTTTTATCCAGTCCTAAAACATAATGTCCTGCAAAGACCCTTTTTCACATCAACACTGCTATCACTTTTATGCATTGAAGTGTGATGAGAATTTGCTTTCCTTAAGGGCTGAAGGAAGAGAAATATGGGATTTTTGTTGGTGCCCCCCACCTCTGTGTTGAAAAGCAGTTTATATGACTTGATGTAGGCACTTGTCCCTTCCACTCACAGTGCACACAGTGAAAGGGTAAAAAAAGAGAATGTGAACATACTTAGGCTGAAGGATTTTAATTAGTTCAGCTAATCCCCCTCCCCCTTGAAAATGCAAGATAAAGTGGTTGGGAGCCTGAGGGGATGTTCTCAAGGTGAAGCACACCCAAGGCTCTGCCTGGGGTTCACTATTCCTGCCACTGGCAGGGTCCTGGTGATGTCCAGGAGGATTTCCAGCAGGAAATAAGCACAAACACACCACTTTTCCAAATAAACCCAAAGCTTCTAACTCTCTCCAAGGCTCTCCACAAAGTTTCTGGACTATGAATTTAGAAACTTGTCAGAGGTTTGCCATTTCAGGCACGCTATTTTTTGTACTCCTGCAAAATACCCAGACTCTGAACTGGCATTCAGATACTGGCCTTGGAATTTCATTCCCAATTGGGTTTTTTGCCTCATCCTATCCTTCATTTTTTCATATGAAATATAAGAAGAAAAGTAATGTATTATTGGAAGCCCACTGCTCCTGTGGGGAAAGCACTTCTCCTATGGGGAAAGCCTGAGAGAATTGGGAATGTTCAGTCTGGAGAAGAGAAGGCTCCAGGGTGACCTAATTGTGGCCTTCCAGTACCTAAAGGTAGCCTGCAAAAATGATGGAGAGAGATATTTATAAGGGCCTGGAGTGACAGAACAAGGGGCAATGGCTTCAAACTGATGGAGAGTAGGATTAGATTGGATATTGGGAAGGAATTCTTGGCTGTGAGGGTGGGGAGGCCCTGGCACAGGTTGCCCAGAGAAGCTGTGGCTGTCCCTGGATCCCTGGAAGTGTCCAAGGCCAGGTTGGATGGGGCTTGGAGCAACCTGGGCTAGTGGAAGGTGTCCTTGCCCATGGCAAGGGGGAGGAACTGGATGAGCTTTAAGGTCCCTCCCAACCCAAACCATTCTG
The DNA here is from genome assembly GCA_013397135.1 of Pachyramphus minor. Lineage (NCBI taxonomy): Eukaryota > Metazoa > Chordata > Aves > Passeriformes > Tyrannidae > Pachyramphus > Pachyramphus minor. Next base: position 9,687 of record VYXB01001927.1, on the reverse strand, counting down.
TGATTCAATGAAAGTAACAAATGCTGCAGTTTTTATTGCAGATGATGGCACTCAACTTTAAGAAGTCAACAATAACGTATATATTCCAATGTATACGTACATATACCAGACTCAAAGGTCATAAACCAGCTGCAATCTGAACCATTAATTCTAATAATTCAACATATTGGGCCTGACTTTCCCTTCTGTGTGAGCCAGGTCAAATTAAACTCTTTCTGCTTGTCCTCCAGTTCACTGTGTCACGAGACAGAGCCCTGCAAAGCTTTAGCTCACATGAGCAGTTCAGCTGCGCAGACTGGCCTCAGACATATTTCTCCAAAAGGGCCAAACCTGTGGGAATGCTGTGCTCATTTCTGTGTTTTTAAACTGGTACCAAAGCAGAGACGTTTGTGGGATTTGCTTTTTTCCCTTTAAAAGACTGAGAGTGCGAAGAAGGGGAAAGGAATTACAGTCCAGCTGAAGCTGGTGGTGATCAGTCAAAGGTTGGACTTGATGATCTTCCAGATCTTTTCCAACCTCAATGATTCTGTGAATTAAAGGAGGAGGGGCCATGGGTTAAGTTACCAGTATTGGCCCCAGGTAAGAGAGGAGTTGATCCATCCCTGGCAGCTGTGGGGCTGTGTACAGTTAGCCATGACTTCCCACAAGCTCTTAGTGGCTCACTGTGCCATAAATAATAACTCCTACTGTACTCAAATCATGATCTCATTCATGACTAATATTAAATATGCTTGACTCTGACAGATTGACTTTTCTGCAGTTGTGTGCCAAGACTGAAAATAATCCCACAACCCTCAGCACGGTGGAAGGGAAAACAAAACCCAAGTTACCCTCAGTGCTTCTATTTTTTAAAATAAGGGCATCAGCTTTGGAAGAATAAATAGGTATCAGGGTGCTTGGTCTGCTCACAGACACGTGGCCAGGAGCAAAGTGAAAGGAAATGAACCATGGTAAAAAATCATTGACTATTTGCTTTTGTTTCTTGGCTGTTAAAGACTGCCCCAAAACACAGCCTTTTGCTATATCCATGTTTGCCCCTTTTCCAGCTGTGTTCTGTTAAAAACCAGTAATTCCAGGAGCAGCACAACCAATGAAACCCGATTTCCCTACAGATCTGTGTCTCCTGGTGGGTTGTGATCACCAGTTGAAGTCAGTTTGTGTGTTTATTTGCTTTTCCTGCAGCTGGAGGATTTATAGGGGATCTGATTAACAGATACCTAAGGAGTTGTGAGCTCATCCTGCAGCTCCTCTGCTGGTGGGGCTCCTACTGCAGTGTTTCACAACACAATAACCTCTAAGGCCTCTGCCTATTCATCAAACAGCTAAATTAAATGGCTAAAATTAATGACCAATTAATGGCTAGAATTAATGGCCAATTAATGGCTAAAATTAATGGCCAATTAGTGGCTAAAATTAGCTAAAAGGCTCACGTGTCACTAGAGGTGACACCACACACACGTTCACAATACACAGCACAAACCCAGACTTGCAACAACAGAAACAGATCAAGTAGAGACAACAGGAACAGATCAATAGATCTCATTTTTATAACCCACCTCTTTTAGGAAAAGAGAAAAAGAATGCCCCAGTCCAGCAAAAACCATCATTTTCTGAATGCTTAGTTCTTTTCTGTCACAAATGTTCTCACGTGTCATGTTAATTTAGATGTACAAATTTTAGGCTAAGCCCTTTTTGCTGCCCACATCTAGAGCTGCTCATGTCACCAAATGAATCAAGATCTCTGTAAGATTTGCAAAGTCTTTCAGCAAATATTGGTTAGATTGGTTTTAAGAACCTCAGGAACCATCCAATTCTTACCACTGCCACAATAAATTACACAGTTAACTGCATTTTTACATCAGTTCATGGAAGACAAATACTTGGGAATAATTTCCATAGACTGGGATAATCTTCCTGTTATTTCTTTTGACTTTTTGGCAGCTGAATAATTTCTCATTTGTCTCTGAGCCTTGTGTAGCCCTGTAATGGTTACATTAATTTTTAAACTCAAACAGTGAAGTTTTTATCACTGTGAAGGGTTGCAGACTGACAAAGCTCTGTTCCAAGTACACTGACAGTGAATGAACAAGGTGTTTTCTGCCAAAATTTCCTGCTAATGCCTTGTCAGCTGTGCTGCTACGTCAATGAAGGGAGAGCCAAGTAGCTGAGGTGAATCATGTCACACAGAGCCTGTGTTAAAAAGGCACTTAGGTGACCTTGAGCATCTCAGCCCTATCAGAAACCTCAGCACAGCTATTGCTGAAGGGAGAGAAAACCATGGGAAAAAGGCCAGGAAAACAGAAGATCTGAGCAGTGGAATAGAGCTGAATTGTAAACCAGCCTCTTCTTATAACTCAGCACGGCAATAGGAACACGAGCAGAAAAACAGCTTTTGTTTAGAGGTGGAAAGGAGATCTATACCCTACTAAAACATTAAAAGATATACCCAGAGCTGTGAAAATCTTTCCAGTCTGGCAGAAAGAGTTTTGCTGCCAGAATTTAATTGCCACTTTCCAGCAGTGGCAGTTTTGCTCTTTCCATGATAGAGATGTTTGTATCCAACCTACTGAATGTGGTGGGTTGTCTGAAACTCTGCAAGATCCCAGCCTTGGACTTCCCAGGCAGGTCAGGCAGAGTTATTTACTGCTCTTCTTGTCCTCTCTGAGCACTCTGGGGTGCTGTGGGTGGGATCTCTTTACTCCTATGGCTGTCAGCAACCTACTGGTCCTAACTGTGGGGCTCTTGCTAAGGATGTGTTTCCCCAGGTGTGCATGAACTGAGTCGGGAACAATTTGGTTACTACACAACACCTGCTTCCATTGTTCTGGCGTAAATCTGAAACACATAACTTGGTAACTGCTTTTCTTCTAAGGGGTGTGTGCAGAGCTGTTGTGTCTTGACCCTGAAAACTGCATGTTTTGTCATGATTTTCGAGGCTCTCGTTGTGGTGACGGTGATATTGTGCAGCTGATGGCACCCTAAGCTACACTCTGCTGCAATTCGTTATTACCAGAGTTCATTACTTCAGCTGAGCAAACTCAATGCATATTTACACTGTTGGAGCAGTAATTAGAATGTATTGGCAAGATGTATCAAAGCAATGATTCAAACTTCTTGAGGAGTGTACAGGAAGCCGTGCAGCAGTGGGAAGCAACAGCAGGCAAAGGTGCCTTGGGGAGAAATGGCCCTTTGTGTGGCCCTGAGAGGTGCTGTGCAGAGCAGGAGGGGCACAGTGTGTACTTAGACCACAGTTCTCCCACTACAGGCAGAATTCTCTCCCAACAGTGACAGACACGTGTCCCTGTGGCTTTCGGGCCCTGCAGTTGCCCCCAGACACCTTCCAGTGGTGGGCAGCTTTTTGTTCAGGGAGAGGATGTTTGCTGGATGCATCTCAACCACAGACAGCTCGCCCTGGCTGCCTTTAGAGGGCTGTTACTCCTCCCCAACTCCTCAGTGCTCTCTCAAGGAGCAGCTACGTGGCTTCCAGTTGTCTGCCGGGCCCTGCAGATGCGGAGCAAGCAGGGAATGGCTGCAGCCTCTCCCCTGAGGGCTCTACACGAGAATAGCCCTGTCCTAGATCCAGGAGCAGTCCTGTCCTAGATCCAGGAGCAGCCCTGTCCTAGATCCAGGCACGAGGCAGCTGCGAGATGTCCCGAGGACACCCCTTCAGCTGAGGTTTCCTCCTCCTTGTGTCCTCCCTCCCCACCCTCCCCGCGTGGCGCGGTGTTCAGCAGGCTCGCTGTGTGTACTCGCTGTTTACAGACTGTTTCTGTTGACTGCCACAGGTTTACACCATACGAGTGGTATAACCCCCACCCGTGCAACCCAGACTCAGATGTGGTGGAAAACAATTTTACTTTACTAAATAGTTTCTGGTTTGGAGTTGGAGCTCTCATGCAGCAAGGTACACCGGTTACACTTCGTTATCGCACACGTCCCACAGTCTGCTCAAGGGCTTCTGTGCTGGTAAACTCCACCCTCTGTAAATGCAACTTATACTGTAAAACCTGATCTCAGAGAGACTAAGGACAGAAGAAAGGAAGAAAAGGATGTGCCATTGCAACCTGGAGCAGGCAGAGGAGGGGAACCTGTGGAACCCAGAGCAGGAGGAAGGAGGGGAAGCGTCTGAGAGAAAGGGAAGCAGACAGGGCCACGTGGTATTTCTGGAAAATAATTTCAAGAGAGCTATGAAGTGCTTTGTGCTGAGGTTGAGTTTATTGGTATAAGAGGTTTGGCAACAGGAGAATGTTGGGTTCCATCCCAACAGTAACCAGCCTTAGACACCCTAGAAAAACTGTTCTGTCTGCCAAACAACGAAAGATGCTCTTTCTTCAGAAGGGTTGTTAAGTTTGCTGGCACTTGTCAAACTCGTTCAAAACCAAAACCAAACCCTTTTTTATGGCTTTTCTGCAGGTATGAGCCCCATCCTTCTGTAAAGGCATCCAACCCTAGGAGCCTTAACCCTGTCACAAGTCCCTGTTGCTGATGATTTTGGAAACAGCTGACATTTTTCTCAGTTGACAAGGAAAGGCAGTGAAGTTTATTCCATGTGGAAGGTCAAACAGATACATGTACTAAACACACTTGTTTATGTTATAAGGTTTCCAATTAAATCACTATTCACCAAAACTGGGCTCCACTGAATGAAAATATTTTCTGACAAACATTTCAAGTTGAATCAAAGCTGAACATAAAAAAACCAACCAAACAAAAAACCCACCTCACAACAACAACCAAAAAGGCAATCCAGAGGAAAGCCCAGAATTACCTTGGTATTAAATTCCTAAGCATTAAAGTAAGGAATATAAAATCATCTTTCCATTCATACAGGTACAGTTTATTCTTTCCTCTTTAACAGACATGAGTAGCATGAAAAAGAAAGAAAAACCAAAACATGAGGAGGATTTTTTCTTAGCTATGGTAGAGAATAAAGTTGGTATTGAAATTAGGATGCACTTGCTTTTAGTGGTGCACTAATGTATTGAGAGTACACAGAGCTTCCCCACAGAAATGACTTTGAAGGAGGTTGGATGACAGAAGAGCATTTCTGCATCTCTTTTTCGGTTTGTTTTCCTTCCAATTTATCAGTAAAACACAGGCTGAGGTTTTACAGTATCAGGCAGGTGTGTGTACCTAACTGTGATTGCCCTGTGTGTGAAAGTGCCCCAGGATTTTGTGTTTCCATGTACTGCCTTTTTTGGAGTTTACCATCATCCACAGCAAACTGTGGGATGCAGTGTCTGCTCGTTACCACTACCTTGGGTACATGACAGTCAGCCCCAACCAGACTCTGCTTGTCTTTTAAGAAGATTAAAACCAAAACAAAACAAAGAAAGAAAGAAAAGGAAAGAAAGAAAGAGAAAAAACCCCAAACATTTGTAAGGCAACACAAATGTTTCCATGTACAAACTTGTGGTGCGTGTGACTGTCTGTGCATCATTGTCAATGTGAAGAGTTTGGACATGATGGGAATGGTTGGGAAACTCTGCGTCCAGGATTGGGCTCTTTCCTGTTGGCAGCAGCTGCTTGTTGTACTTGATTGGAAGCCACTTGTTTTTTTTAAATTTTAAAATGTGATGATCAGACTTTCTCTTTTCTACAGAGCGTGAGCAAAGTCTGGATCAGGATTGGCTGTCATGTCTGCCATAAAAAGGCACTAGAGAGACTTCAGCAAGTATTGTCTCTGCCCCCGAGTCTTGCTGGCAACGTTTTTATTTAGATGCTGCTTCCCCTGTTTTCCCCTGGAAGTCTTGGATGTGTTATTCATATTCTGAAAGCATCCAAACCGGGCACATTTCATCCAATTCATTCAGAGAAATTAGCACTTGCAGAAAGCAAAGCTTTCCCTCAGAGCCTCAGTTCAGCCAGGGAGTGGGTCAGACCAAGAGCAGCTGGTTCAGGAGAGTGTGTAGGGTGAAGGGGGTGAGCATGGATCACACACCCTGTGCTGATCCCACAATGTGGGAAGCAGGAGAGAGGGGGAATCTGCCCCTCTGCCCCCTCAGGTGAGATCCCCCTGCAGAGCTACTCCAGCCCTGGGAACAGCAGCACAAGGACCTGGAGCTGCTGGAGAGAGTCCAGAGGAGATCCTGGAGCTGCTGCCAGGGCTGGAGCCCCTCTGCTCTGGAGCCAGGCTGGGAGAGCTGGGGGGGTTCCCCTGGAGAAGAGAAGGATCCAGAGTGATGTAATTGTAGCCTTCCAGGACCTGAAGGGACACTTTGTAAAAGATGGAGAGGGACTTTTTACAAGGGCCTGGAGCGACAAGACGACGACGGGAAATGGCTTCCCACTGACACAGGGCAGGGTTAGATGGAATACTGGGAAGGAATTCCTGGCTGTGAGGGTAGGGAGACCACACATCAGAGAAGCTCTGGCTGCCCCATCCCTGGGATTGCCCAAGGCCAGGTTGGGTGGGGCTTGGAGCAGCCTTGGATAGTGGGAGGTGTCCCTGGCCATGGTGGGTTCTGCTCCTTCCCAAACAGTCACTCACTGCAGAAGTACCAGGCTGTGGGTTCAAAGCTCAGGTGAACTGAATGTATTCTGCTACTTCCCACAAACCTGTGTTTGCTGTAGGAGATCACGGGAGGTTTGGTGTCTCATCCCACAAGGGCAGCACTCAGGGCTTCTCCAGCTCCTGTTCTGCAGCACTGACAGATGTCAGGGCTGCTGGTTAAGGGGTCTGCAAGGTACCTGCTGCTGTGCATTCCCAGGATGTCAGAGTGTGTGTGTCAGAGTCACGTATTGCATCAGGGGCCAAGAGCAGAAATTCTATTTGTGTCGCTGTCTAAGCTTAAAAGCAATAACACCTTTAGGACGACCTGAATCAGCACTCCTAGAAGCAGCTTATACAGGTCAACCCCAGCTTAGAAATACAACAACATTACAGAATACAGCAACAGTACAAAATTAAAAAAAAAAAAAAGAGGGAGTGAGAGAAAATATTTCATTGTATTAAAAAAAAAATCAATCCTGAAAAGCTAAGAAGTACAGCAGACCACAAATGTAAACCCAGACAGAGCTACAGCACTGGAAACAAGTACATTTGGCCTCAAAAATTTGAAGTGAGAGTTTTTGCTTTTAGACTGCTCTCACAGTTTGACAGTTCTGTGAACCCTTGGGCTATGCTTAGCTTTGACTTTAAGGATGTGTCTCTGTGTTTACAAAGCTAAGTTAGATGTGTTTGCTGGTTGTTTGGGAAGTTTTTACCTTTTCAATCTCTGCCCCAAAAGTCACATTCAAAGTTTTTGGAAAAGTCTAAAAATATTCTCTGCAACATGTTGAGATTTCCTGCAGAACTCATTAAATAGTTGGGGAGAGATAATATATCAACATGTTTTTCCAGGAATAAAACTATGTTTGTCACATCAAAAGCTTTGCTGTGCTGAGATCTCCCTTCACAGGCACTTAAGTGTTTTCTTAAGTCCATCCTTCACCAGGAAAATAATTATGCAAAGGCTTAACTTTGAAGTCAAAAGTACTCAAGTGGCTACCTAAGAGCTTTGCTGAACCAGATTCTGGTATCCCACACAATGAGGGAAGTTCAGTGGGGATGCACCTAAAAAAAAGAGCATAAAATTTGTATCAGACTGCTTAGAAATACTTGTGTGCAAGAATTTCTACTTGTATATAAATACAAGTGATCTGAGCTGTTTAGAAACCATTTCAGTGCACATGTGCTGCTCTGTGGGGTTTTATGGCAATGACACTTTAAACAATGCACTTCAGAGCCAAGGCAGCTTTTTTCTTGGAAAACTGGGAGAATCTGAGCCACTGCTTGAGGATTTAACATTTGAACAGGCGCAAAACATAAGGTGTGACCTGCAGGCAGATCTGCTAAACCCTTTTCAACAACAAAGAATGTTAAATACACCAGCCAAAACTTTGCCCTGTAGATGCAAAGGATGTGTCCATTCACCCCCTGAACTTTCAAAATGTGAAGCTCTCATTTATGAAAAGAGGTTTTCTGGGGTTGGAGCTGAGGTTCACACAGCTGATGAGTTCACTGGGACTGCATTGATCTCCCTGTCTCTCCTCAGATACATCAATAGGATGCACAGGGCAGGTTTCTCCTGTAAGATATTTCTGTCAGGCAGCTTGTAAGGCTCTGCTAAAGATCTCTGGTTAAAAATTGATTACAGTGTACAGGCAAAAAGGGATTCAGGAAACAGCCCAAAATACTAGGAGAGCCTGCTGGGGGTGGAAGAGGTTAATATTACAATGATGGTTAGCTCAGGGATGTAAAGGGGCTTAAACCCAAGGATAATTCCATTTGTCATGTATCATGGCATACATCCCCTTTCACAGTGTGTTCCCATTATAAATGTCAGCTGTGCATCTGTGAGATTATTGTTTAAATCATTTTATCATCCTACAGCTCATAAAAGCATTCTGTGCCTAAAAACAGTCTGTGGCATCAGGAAGGGCATCTTTCAGCATCATTTTAATATGATTGTTTTGGTGGTATCGTAACAGGATCAGAGCTGATGCCCAAAGCTCTTTCTACCAGAATAGTTGGAGGAATATGGTGGTTTTTCACCTTAATCATAATCTCATCCTATACTGCCAACCTGGCTGCCTTCCTGACCGTGGAGAGGATGGAATCCCCCATCGATTCAGCAGATGATTTGGCAAAGCAAACCAAGATAGAGTACGGGGCTGTTAGAGATGGATCCACAATGACCTTCTTCAAGGTAAGATGGCAGCAGCCAGGCCCGGCCGGTGGGAGACTCCCGGCGCTCCAGGAGAAACGGTGAGCAGGAATCACAGCATTTGGCAGCATTAGCAGAGTAGGTAAATGCATCATTTACCCAAACCCCAGCAACATGAAAGCTGGGAGGTTTTCCCCCCCAAGGCACATGGAAAAACAGTCTGGTGCTGTACTGCTGTGAGGGCCAAACCCACCTGCTTGTGACGGGGGCATCTGAAGGGAGCCTGGGGATATTCTCTTCTGGGTTGCTTCAGGGTGGGATCTCATTTTCTTCCAGCCACATGGCTGGAAAATTCTGCTTCACCTTCTAAAAGTCACATTTGCACACTGGTAAGGCTGCCAGCAATCCAAATGCAACTTTGTTTGTCCCTTTTTTGAGTGCTCCATGGTCAATATTACACAGACTATCAATACAAGGGCCTCATAAACTCATGAACCCATCAGTAAGTAAAAGACAGTTTTCTGTGGCTAATTGCTTTGCAGATAACTGTGTCCTCTTTTTTTTTTTTCTTTTTAAATTATTAGTATTAATTACCTGCAAAAGGGATAATCTCATAAAATGTCAACTCAAAAGCCACCAAGCTATAAATACAGAATGCATGCCCAAAAATCCTGTGTCAGTCAGAATTAATTAGCAGCTCCATCAGCAGTCTCAGCAGGGAAGTTAAGCATGGGATGAACTGGTGTCAGGCTTTTCCCTGGAGCATCTAGGGGTGGTGTTTGTAGACAGTCAAACATGCAGTGCCTTTGAAGGGGATGAGACACTGTGGGGAAGCAGCATTTGGGCAAAATAACATGAGCTGTTCCAGCCTGAGTCTCTGCTCTGCTTTAACCAGAAGCCTTGATGAGGCAAAAAGGAATAACACTCATCCATAACATTTCAATCCTGTGATAGATGTGGGGGTCCAAAGATGATGAGGGGTCTGGAGTATCTTTCTGATGAGGAGAGACTGATGAGGAGAAGAGAAGGCTGAGAGGGG
>VYXB01001909.1:0-51347 GCA_013397135.1 Pachyramphus minor | reverse complement strand
GGGGCGCTTACAGTGCTACACCTGCCCCGGGCCCAGGGCCAGGGAGAGGGGCCTAGCGCCCCACTTGGGGAGCCTGCCGCCTCCCTCCTGCTTCATGGCTTCTTAATTTCTTCTGCGCAATAACCTTCTCTTCCATTTTCTTAAATATGTCATTAGCACAGGCGTTACTAAAACTTTTGATTGGCTCTTCCCCGGAAATCCACGTGGACCTGACTATCCCAGCCCGGGGGGGCTGGTAAACCCACGACAGAAATACAGCAGTTCCTTTGATATAAAGTAACACTATCACCCCTCCCGCTCCAAACTGTGAGTTGCTTCTTGTTTCTGAAGGATTTAAACAATTATTACAATTACCTAAAAGTCTGCAGACTCAGTCCTTGATTTGAATGCTGGCTGGATCTCTAATGAGCTAAAAGTGCATTTTGAAAATTGGCTATTTCTGAGAAAACTAATTAACCAAAAATACATAGCTGTACATACATTAGCTAAGTGCAGAACCCTAACTGGATTGATGGTATGGCTGAGGATATCTGCTGTGTGATAATATCACCATGCCACTCTGTTTATTTAGAAGTGCAAAGTCTAAGAAGTAAAGTGGGCAGATATTTCTCACAAGTGACTGTGGTCTAACTTGTACTGGGTGTGTTCCTAGACCATTGAAAAACTAGTGTTACGTGACAAAAATTAACATGATTAGAAGTCTCTACTCAGTGGAGTGTGAGATTGGAATAATAGTGATACATTAGAAGTCAGGTCCAAAACTCAATTTCTGAACTGTACTGTCTACTCTACCCTGTGTTATATACGAGTGAGTTCACTTCAGTAAGAAGTAAGAAATTATCCAAATAATCACCCCTTCCTTCAAGAGAACAAAGAGAATCTGAAGAAACATCCCTGTCACAAAAGAGCAATTGATTCCTTACTTGCGCCCTGTGGAAAAGCAGCAGAGCTGCTGAGTATGGGAATGCAATAATTTTTTTTTCATAATGCCCTTGGTAGCCCAAACCTAGCCTGTAATCTTCCAGATTATGCACTTTATGTAGGAACCATGTCACTTCTCTAAAATGGAGCCATCTGGGGCTTGAATGTAGTTCCAATGCTATAGTCCATTAGGTTACCTATTAAATCTCTTCTTTTTGCTTTAGTCAAATTTGTTGCACTTCTCTGCCTCTTTCCTCATTCTCCTATTTCCTATTGGAAGTAAGGAAACCAGGCAGAACACTGTCTTGTCAATTGGTATAATCATAATATTTTGCCATGTTTTTTCTTTACCCCTTCTCAATGCAGCCCAAAAAGTTTGTTGATATTTTTAAAAAGTTTTTTCTAATTGTCTGCATTCAGTGTAAAACTGCTTAACATTTATGGTTTTAGGATTTTTTTCTTTTCACTGTGTGCTGCCTTGTAAATTTCTATATGTACTACTGTATTGACTAAACATGTCCAATCTAAAATGGTAGAAAATGTAGCGCGTGTACTTCAAATTAGGCAGATGCACTAAGCAAGTGTTTTGGGAAAGACTTTTAATCATCTGAATGAGAAAATATGTGCGCATGAATGAAAATGCCCATTATTTGTTGTTCACTGTTTTACTGTTTACTCTACTGAAGAAGTAAAAAAAAAATCTTATAAGCTTTTAACAACCAGAAATATCACAAATAGCAATTAGTCATGTTAGAGTGTTCTCTTGAATCACTTAACAAACTGGAGATTACTCAACCAAACTATGTAAAAATATAAATATTTATTACAGCAGGCAAAACAAGTATCTGATTGCAAGTTATTCATTAACTGGGTCTTTTCTAAAAATCATAAAAATGATTTTCAAGTAGATTGATGACTTCTACTTTTGCTGTCTTCTTAATTACTTCTTTTTTCTCCTATTTGAAGTTTTAGTCTCAAATTTAAGCATTAGAAGGATAATGGAAAAAAACTTACAGTGAAATGTTCTAAACATATGCACTATTTCCCTAAACCTCTGTTTCTTACTTCAGTATAATCATCAGTGCTAATAACTCCAAGAAATCACATGAACACTACAGAAAACTTGGGCCTTCTCAGTTCATGACCTCAATATTGGAAGAAGGGTTAGTGTAAAATACAGTTACTAAAGAAAAGGATTGTTCTGTATATTTCACTAATGAAAATATTCTAGTGCACATTTCTCTGAAATGGCTGAGGAAGGTGGATATTCAGATACAAGATGATTAAAACAGAAAAGTGAAAAGCAATCTCAGATGTGAAATGAGAATGCAAACTAGCAGCAAAGCACAACTAAGGTATGGAAAATCCACATCCTGAATGGAAAACTGCAAAAAATCAGCAGAAGCTGGAAGGACTGGGCACAGTCAGTATATTAGATGTCCCACTGAAATGTATGAGTGTGTTAAGTTCTGCCCAGAGAGAAACGGTTTGTGTAACAGGTTTAATTGGAGAAAGCAAGTAACACTGATGAAGAGTAAGTCACTCTAAAGCAGTAGTATAAAGCTTCATAAAAGTAGTAAAAGACATATGGAGAGATCTGTGTGTTGACATTAGTGAGAGGAACTTCAAAAGGCACAACATGGGAAGGGAATTTAACAGAAAAGTCAAACCAAACCTACCAAGCAGTTAAATCAATGATTACCTTACAAAATAAAAAGAAAATATATTAAGTGAAAAACACATAAGAAATAGGGATACCAGGTAATGAAGAAGACTAGGATGCCTATATTTGGATTTGAGAAGAACGGAAAAGAAAATAACTGTTGCTAGGATAACTTATTCAAAGAATGCAGGTAAATATTCAAAATATATGAGATAAAGTTTCATAGGGAATGAAAGAGGGAAATGTCAAGTAACTACAATCTTCTATTTATACAGCGACATGCATTGCAACTGCAGCTAAAGCATTCTTGACTTTCTTTTCCAAATCAGTTTGTCTGTATACGTGCATATGAATGTGTGACTGCACAAATTGCGTAAATGCAGAAAGCAGTGGAGCAGAACAGAGCAGATGTTTAGAACTGCACAGCAACAAGGCATGGCACTTTAGGACAGGAAGTAAAGGAGAATATGGTATCCAACTAAAGATGCAGAAGGGATTTTATGTCAACAGAATGCAATTACCAAAATTGGAGTATTTCCAGAACAATAGAACTAGCATAAGGGGATAATCATTATTGCCTGAAATTGAATATAGTAAAGGAATTAGTTAGGCAGAGATAACTTGTTCATAAAAGGGAACAAGATGAGATGGCAGAAGAAATTGCACAGGGCAAAGTCTTCTGACAGTGAGTGATTGTAGATATAAACCAGGTCATTCTGAATAATGGACATGCGTCAAGCAGTTTTACAGATGTTAAAAATTATTTGATCTAAAAAAAAAGGCAAGAATTAGGGCCAGCCCTTTCTCTCCTACTTCATTCCATGAACTATGGGTGCATGAGAGAGAAAAACAGCATCTGGCTAATAAAATAGGTTTGAATCTTGCCATTGCTATGAGTAATGCACGGATATGTGACAGTAGACTCAGAGGCAGGATCTCAGCAAAACAATCACAAGCTGTTAAAGTTTGTCATTAGATCTGGAGACAATCCCTGTTCACCTCCTGAATTTCCCTGCGTGCATTTCAAAGAAAGAATACACAGAGGAAAAAAAAGTTTCAAGATTTGAAATTTTTAAAGATTAAATAATGCCTTGTTGCTTTTCTTTGCAATAGAGAAGCTAAGGCTGACAACTCTAAAAGCTAGAAGAAAACCCAAAATTTACAGATACTTCATATATGTCATAATTTCATTTCAGCAGCTTTATCAATGGGTAAAGCAGAAGCTCAATTTTTCAGCTGCCATGACTCTCTGGAGCACCTCCAGTGTTCTTTGAATCCATTCGAGGGGCCAAGAAGGAGATTTAACTATGTGCTTCATTCCATCTGTGCAGGCAGCCCTGTAAATGCACCTTTCAATAGTGTGTGTGATTAGAAAGGATTGATAATACATGCACAGTGTTACCCTACAACACCAGAGAATAAATGTGATAATATTTACTAAAGTCGATGAGCTGTGATCATATTTTTCGTTATTTTGCTGTATGTTTTAATTCTTTGAAACCTTAAGTAACTTTTATGTAAGTCATCAGAAAAAAAGGAAGAGAGGAAGGCAACACAGAGGGCTATATATGACACATTTTGCTTAATTACACATAAATCAGCTTGAGCTTATACAGTGTGGTAATGCTTAACACGTCTGAAAGAACTGAGTAAGTACCTGAAAGGCTTTTCAGAGAAAAAGCTATGGACATATTTTACTTGGATTTTAGCAAAAGCTTTTGATACAATGCTATATATGAATCTAATCCACCAGCTGTAAGATCCCAAGTCTCAAGCTTACCAAGGGAGTTTTACTTTAAAAATACACAAGGTTCTAACAATATCTGCCCTCCGGATTAACAGAGGAGCCTTCAGTTTTTTTAACACCTCAAGCAAGAGTGCAAAGGAGAAAAATTGCATACATTTTCTCAGAGGGTACCTTTAGTGGTAAACTTTAGAAAATAAGAGAACTTGGCAAAAGTTTAAAGGGTAACATTGAACCAAAATCATTCCTCAAATCATTGACTTAGTACACCCTAACCCATACAATTTAGCAAAATCCAGCCTATCTAGTCCCAAATTACCCAAAATATTAAAAAAGGAGATTAGAAGAAGAAGAAGAGAGAAAGAAAGTTATATAGCTACCCCTGGAGCCCTGTGAGAGTTCAGCTTCCACATGGCTAGATGACAGGCCTCAAGCAAAGATAGAGAGCACAAGTTGGTGTTTTTATCTGCTCTGGCCCCTGTGGCCACCCCTCCCAGGCAGCACTTTTGGCCCCTTGACCACTGGGGGGCTGTGGGGAGGGGTGAGGGGCAGTGCTCCTTCTGTGTCAGCCAGTCAGAGGCTGAGTTAGGGGTTCCGTAGGCTGTAGTGTGGGCAGTGCTCCTGGGCTACCTTTGACTGACAGCTGCTCTGGATTGCCGCAGGAGTCTTCTGGGCTTGCACGTGGGACAAGGCATTACCTCACCTCCACAAAATTCAACCTCTACGTGCACACACTCTTGAATCAGTCTGAGTAAGTACAATAATCCAGTGTCTCACACCAGCTAATAAATAAATTTCTTATGAAGTGAGTTACTTGACTAGATTAAGATCTGAGGTGTGACTTAATGTAGTTTAGGATAGAAAGACTGGTGGAATTTAGCTAAAGAAGAGGTCCACTTGGTAGTGGCTGTCCCTCTCTGTTCTTGTCCCTTGTATGGAGATTTGTGAGAGACAAGATCAACAAAGGGTGAAATTTCACCTTTCTGCTGTCTTATATCTTTATTCTTTCATGGAGGCATTAGAACATTTTCCTGTGAGCAAAATTCATGAGTAAGTCTTGATTTTTGAGAAGTTGTACTTTTTTATCTTTTCAGTAACAAAACATGCTGGTATTGAAACAGCTGGTACCTGCCTACACAGTAATGCTTTTAAGGGGGAAAAAAGAAGGGGAAAAAAGAGAATAGAAAGACTTTTAAATAGTTTGTTGTTATTATTATTGTTCTGATGGCTCTAATTTATTCTTTATGTTGCAGTTTTTTATTTTTGTCAATGAATCTCTCAGATGCACATTTATTGGGCGTAGCTACTGTAAATATAGTAGAAAAACGTTCATGAAACTAAGCACACTTCCAAAACTGTAAGTTTCCACTTTTGGAGCATTTATGACTTCATTAAGCCAGTGGATCTTCAAGGCAGGACTTTGTGATTTTGGAAGTGTGGTCCTTCAAGCTGAGAGATGTGAAAGTGTTTACAAAGATTCCTATTGCATTATTCCTGCTCTACACCCATATTTTCAACAACTTCAAAGATCAACACATTTCCATAGGTCCATCATCACTTTTATGTCAATATACTGGATCTGTCTTAATGATATTTGGAGATAAAGGTGGCAAACTTTTCTGTAATCAACCTGCATTTCCATGGATTGTGTGATTCACTAAACTACTTCCACTCTTGCTTCCCCTAGATTTCCTTGCTTTTTGGCTGACCAGGTAATGCCTTCCTACAACATGGCTCCTATGAAGGCTGAACTGCTCATCAATCTCTTCTTTCAGACCAGACATTGGACAATTTTAACTTCGTGTGTGTATAATTTACATCAGTCACTGGTGAAAACCGTAGGCATTTGAGTGAGGTTTAAGTTTTTTATTTCATAAAGATATGTTCCATGTCCCTTTGGGTTCAGATTCTACTCAGTTTACCTAATCAAAGAAGATCTCAGCCATAAGTCTGTGCTACCAGTTTCTAGCAGTCTATAGTAACTAATTATGTTGTGTTATGTCTGTTCTTGGAATAATGATAAAAAGAGGTTTCAAAAGTGATAAATTCTATAAATTGTCAGTGTAGTATTTCTTTTTGTATAAAGAAGCATCATATAGAAATGAAACAGACTATATACTCACTGTGCATTTGCATGTAATGTGCTTAGAGATATATATTTTCAAGTTTTCACAATATGTTTGAAGACAGGAATCAGATTGGAGCAAAAGTCACAATCAATTTGGGTTCCATTTCTGATAACCAATCCCTCCCCACATAAATTTGTCTTTAATAACATGTCAGGGATTCTTTACCATTGCAGGATATGGCTATCACTGAAAATTTTGTTCCAAATAAAATTTGCTTGTGCTTGAACTCTTCTGACACCAAAGCACTTTTTTACTTCTGTTGAGTTGTCTTTATTTTGAGAGGTCAATAAAAAAAACCCAGATGCAAAACATGCAAAATCTGAAAAAAATAAGTGTGGATTACATCGTGCTCTGCAACTTGCTGAAGATGACCACCAACATTAAGACTAAAGGGATCAGGCACTACATCTGGAGACACTGCATAACCTCCTATAATGGTTCTTCTTATGTGGTGGGATTTATTCTGTGCTTATATGTTGTGAACATAATCCCTGCAGGAGAAACACTTTGTGATAGCAAGACTTGACAGCAAACTCTCCTCTCACTCACCTGTAGAAATATTAAACAAGTCCTCAGTCTTACTTATTTATTGCTAACACCCACATTTCTCCTTCTTCCTGTTTCTTGACTGGCAAATAGACCTTTCTACAGAACATGAGCCTTGCAATTCTTTTTAGTGTGGAAGCTCAAATGTTTTATTCAGTTCTTATATCTTTGCCCAGAGCACAAAGCAAGCCCTTAATAATTTAGTCTTACAGATGACTCAGAATCATCATATCCCAGGCTTACTCTTAAACCAAAGCTATTCATGGACTGAACTTAGTATTATAGCTTTTAAATTCATGACTTTGGGAGCAGACAGTACTTATAAAAGCACATCATATATATTTTTTGTGCTAAGTGTCAAACTATTAAGGTTTATATTTCCTAACTTTTCCATAGATTAGGGGAAATAGAACTTAGTTGCTGTACTTCACGGAGCTGAGAAAGCTTGAGAATATTTTTTGTGATTTCAGAGTCTCTGCTGCAGTCTTTCTAATGCTGCAAGAAAATTACTTCGAAAGTACTTTTTGACAGTCTTTCTTGGATACACAGCAATCACTGTTATGCATTTTATGCACCTATCCTATAGCACTTGTGTATATGTCCCTACTATGGGGCTCTAGAAATCAGTTTCACAGATTCATCAAAAAAGATCACCACTCAACAAGTGCTTTGCCAGAAAGATCTTTGAATAGATAATTCATTCTTTTCTAGCAAAAATCTCTAACCCTAATCATGTCTGGAGTCATTAGGGAAATACATGAGAAACATAGGGCTCAAAATGTGCAATTTTTTCAATTCAGTGACACATCTCTCAATTCAGTGACATATCTTTTTCACCTGATCCCAGCTAGTGATCTGTTTATGCTGTGAAGTCTGAAGAATGTTCTGTTTTTCTTACCACATGCACTTGGAGGTATTACTGCCATCAAAATGTTTTTAGAAATATCCTGAAGTGTTCACTTAGTTTCTTAGTTTTTTATTATTAATAATAATTATTAATTCAGCACTTCGTAAATATTAACAAGTGAATGAGTTCTACAGATCAATAATACATCTGGTCTAAAAGTAGGAGAAATCCCATTAGAGAATTAGTCAGTTTCCTGGACAATTAGGGGTATTGTTTCTGATTTGTTCTTTATCTTGTCATGCCTTGTAGATGAACTGTAGCAAGATTACAATCATGATCATTCGCCAAAGTCTGAGTCATTGGTGAACAACTAACTTTAACTACATATATTCATATCCTGCAGAAATCAATCCTGTTTAATCCTTCCACTGCATATTGACAAGTCTTTTCAAGACAACCTATTGTGTTTTAATGTCAGTGCAACCTCACAAAATCAAAACTGAATGAATTAAGAAAGTCTGTTTCAAAATTAAACTCTTGTTTAGCTTGTCACCTTGCAAACTAAGGTAGATGTTTACATTACAGTGGAAAGTCTTATGTAAATGTAGCTGAAACAAAGGAAAAATACAAAGACAGAAATTACTTTATTCAAGCCATGTTCCTCTATTTGCGCCGATGTGAAACAACCAGGTATAAATAAAAACAACTAAGGTAAGGCTCTTAGAGGTAGTATAGCATTCATAAAGTGTCTGATGTAAGATTGAGAGAATATAAACGGGCACTAATTTTAGTTGTGCATGTGACTGACATGGCTCAAGTACCTAGGGCTAGAGCAAACCTGTATTTTTGAGGGTTTTTTTGCTTGATCTTTAATGACCGGGTTCTGTTTTGTCAGTACACTTCTGCCTACAGTCTGGCAAAAAGAGTGTTTAGAACATGATGAAGTCTTTTTAACCACCAAAAGTTTGACTTTCTAAGATTTTGAGTAACCAAGTAATGAAAGGAACATTATTGCTTTGAAATCAAGAAACCATTTATTAGCTAATCCTTGCACAGGTTTTTTGGTTCATAGCATGACGTCAGAACTGTGCTTCAGTGGACACCATAACTAATTAGAGGTTTTATTCAAATAGAAGAAAACCAACAAACCAATTAGGCTACCTTCTTAATCAGGTCAGGCTAAGAGGCAAAGGAAGACTGTAGGTACAGAACTAGATTAATCCAATCCTTTCTTCTTCTTCAATGGGAAAATCACAGAAATTTCACAGGATGTGACCTGCATTCAACATGGGATCTAAAGAACAAAACCAGTAAATATCCACTTCTTAAACTGTTCTAAGCTGTGATGGCTGTGGTTCAGGATATGCAATTCAACATGATCAATGGGTTAAGTAATATATAGATAGATATTTTAAGGTGATATTACAGATAACCCCCCAATATGCACATATTGCTTTAATAAGAGCATGGATTGACCACTAAGTAAACTTACTTGTGAATTGTCTGTAGGTAAGTGTGGCCCAGAGTTAATCTTATCTGACATCAGACAAATTCAGTGGTAGGATCCTTGTAGAGTTGACAGCATAACATGATAATAAGGCATGTGAAGTGCTGCCTTGTTTTGTTCAAATTCATCCAAGCATGGAGGTGTGCAGCATGATAACCAAAAATTACTCAAACAAATATGCCATGTCACGCAGAGCCATTTTTTTGTTGCAAGCTGGTCTGATGAGTACCTGGTAACTAAATACCATGCTACAACTCTCCTTATTTCTAATGTTTTTATTAAATCTTTGCTTATTGATCAAAAAAAAAAAGCTCATAAATTTAGTTCCATTTTATTATCTCAGTTTCACAGTAATGAAGCACAGCTGCACACAACCATGTAACTATTTATAATTTCTTGTGCAGTAGCAGGTGTATCACTGCGTTTATTTCCTTATAAAAGGCAACATGCTGTCTGAGGGTCTACTACATTTCTCTTACTGTTTTTCTGTGTGCTGCTAGAGCACTGAGTAGCAGGTCTGGTCTCCTAAAGATTTGGGTCTTTTCCAACATAAATGATTCTATGATTATAAAACAAAACAGAGTGTAGTTGGCAGGTACACTGTGTCTTCTGCAAGACACAGCGAGACCATACTTTTCCTTTCTTGTGTACAGAAACATAAATATTTTTTGAGATAACATAATTTTAAATGAGAATAAGACATACGTATGTTTCTCAAAACGCAAGCAATCAAAACACATCTTGAAGTGATGCCAGAAGAAGGCTGAGTGACAAAAAGCCTGATTTTCTTCCTGTGGCCTTTCCAGGAGAAAGAGCCAAACCAAGAGCTTGAATGAGTATCTTTAAATTAGTATGTCTCTGTTTGTTAACATTTGCTTTACAGTTTTGTATAGTAATCTTTTATAAGACAGTTTATATTTTGAAGGAAAAGTGAAATATGCTTACCAGATTAGAACTAGAATTAGCATATTTGTTGGTTATCCCTGGAAAGTTGAGATCAAACATTGACTTAGATCAAATAAAAGTGGGCTTGTTGTCAAAGTTTAGAACATTATCTAATGAGCTCATTTCAGATTAAGGCAAAAAAATTCAGCACTGTACAAGATTTCATCTGTAAATCCTAATTATTCAGGACACTGATTATTTTCTGTGAATTTTGCATCTCTTTCAGATGTTGGAAGTACAATTCGGCTGCCTAATCAAAGGTGTACATATATATGTTGTATCCTCATCTAAGATTTGATCCTTGTTCATCATAGTAAATGATTACATGATGTGTCACTGTTAAAGAAGAGGTTGGACCTGGAATGTTTTTTTTTTTTTTTACTGACAACTCTTAATTTCTACAGATGAAAAAGCAAAGGAAATTGTACAAAGAGCTGGCTGCTTCTGCTACCTCTAGTTCAGGCTGGAGCTATGGTCAGAGTTGTTCTCTTTTGTGAATTCTAAACTAATCTTTGGAAGATGTAAAAACTGAATGAAACTTCTAAAGAGACAATTTTTCCTTATAGCTCTCACCCTTGTGCTTGACAGATGGACTTAGTTTTTTTAATTTATTTGGAGGGAAGGGCTGCTGATATTCATCATTCCATTTGTATTATTTTACTTTCCTTGTCCTTTTTCTTTGGAAGATTAACAGATAACCAGGCACTTACCCAGGATAAAAATCATAAAAAGGACATTGCAATTTGCTATTGTGTGCCTTGCTCCCCATTTTCTAATAATAAATGTGTTGACTTGTTTTCATGTTTTCCTGAATATATCTTATAATCACAATCTGATAGTCTTTCATACATCAAAGGATTCTGTTACACATGCAGTAAGGGAAAAATCTCACTGCCAACTATGTTGTGCATGTGCATGCTTGTGTATGTGTACATGTGTGTAGTTGAGACTTTTCAGAATTGTTTAGATGTTTGTAGTCATTATGTATATTAACTCACACTTACCTACTTCTTCTTACGCAAATGGTGGTATGGGCAACTGGATAAAATCACAGAGATACCCAAATGAGAAGGAGTGTCAAGAAGCATGTAAATTCAGAAATACAGCTGGTCTTTACCTGAAAAAAATTTGTGATCTCCTTTAACTATTTCTATAGTCCACTTTTCCTCTAGCTAATAAGATTTTTAAGTATCCAAACATTAGCTATCTGAACACTTCAATTTTACTAAGCTGGAAACAAACCTGATATTAATTGAATTCTGACAAACCTTAAGAAATTACAGCTGTTGCATAAAAAAGGAATGGTTCAAATAAACAAATAATTCCTTTTAGATGATTTCCAAACTTAAAATAATTTCCTCTTTCTCTTTGTCTTTCTCTCTTTTTCTTCCTTTCGTTCTTCCCTCCCTCATGCCTCCTTCCTTCTTTCCTTTCTTCCTCCCTTTTTTCTTTTCTTTCTTCCTGCCTTCCTTTTTTCCTTTTCTTTTCTTTCCTCCTTTTTCTTTCTTTTCTTTCTTTATTCTGGGAATGTATTTTATCGTCTGTCAGTTTTGCCCTATGATATGTCCTCTTAAATTGGATCTGTAAGCCCTTCATAAAGTTTAATAAATCTTCAGCATTTCACCCTAAGGAAATTATATTAAAAACCTTCAAATGTGAAGTTGGGCCCGCAGACACACAGCACTGGGAATTATATCACCATAATCAGCTTGTAATGAAAGCCTCTGTCGCTGTTCTCTCCCAATCATAATCTGCCTGTCTTTATGAAAAAGGGGGGTTTGTCTGGGTTCATCTGCAAGCTTTAATTGGAAGATGTCTTCATTTCATTCCAGCCTACTGGGATAATAACTCAGCCCCGTGTTTAAACACAGGCCCTCGCTGCTGATATTTTTTCATTTAGTAAAGCATGTCTCTTTAAATGATTTAGCAAATCACCATGAATGCCAAGGCGAGATGATTGGCAGCTCATTGCTGGTGCACCATTTGCATGACATTTGTTCTTCAGCCCGGAAAGCTGTGGCAGGTAAACAAGCAGGCCCTGTACCGACTCCCTGTGAGTCCTTCCCTGTTTATTTTCTCATAATCAAATGACATTTATGGAGAGGCAAATGCAGCTGCACATATATGGAGAAAAAAATGCAATCAGGCCAAACATGATGACTTTATTCAGGTGATATTTTGATTAGAGAAAGGACAGTTTTACGGCATAGGGTTTTCTGCAAGTGAAGTCAGTCAAATTCCATTTTACAATCTCTATTTTTTAGTATAAACAGTAGGTTAAAGTAATTGATTGCATCCAGTGACACTCCCAGTGCTATAATGCATTGTGTAGAAGTGCAAATTTCTTAAAATTCCTAATTTTAAGAATTCTTTAATTCCTAAAGTGCTCCCTTCTGAGTCTTTTTTTTTTTTTTAAGGGTCAAATCTCATTTTCTCTATATGAAACAGTTCTGTTGTGTCACTGTAGCTTTTACTAAAAGAGATTTTGGAGTGGAATGTTTTTTCTGAAGTTAAAAATTTTAAACTTATTTCCTAGCATATCTCAGTGTCAAGAGACTTGGCAGAAAACAAACTTGGCAGAAAGATTAAAAAATGTATATAACATACAATATATATTGCTTCCCACCATTCTTGTATAGCAACTGACAGTTTCCTGCTGCTACACAAGTTTCACTTCTATTTCAAAATAGAAATTTTCATTTGAGAACAAAAAAAAAAAATGGAAATTACTGAGCAAGGAAGGAGTTTGTACTATGAGGGGGTTGCAGCTACCTTGCTATACTCTGCTTTTCAGTTATTTGTAAGGTAGTATATTCTCATCCATTTGCTGAAGGAGGCAGACCTCTGTTTTTTTCCTGTTATCTGAAGAAGATTTTCAGTGAGAAAAGCCATGAAATTTGGGAGTCAGTTGCTGTATAAAAGAGGAAAAGCAGAAATATATGGTCCCCACACAGCTTGACCCAGGAAAGTTAAGAGCAGAAGGCAGGATTTTTAGCCACCAGTCACACCAGTCTTTTTTGAAATAATACTCAATAGAATGGTACACAGAGGGAAGAGCAAAACACAGTCTTTATTTAATAGTGTATTAATTATTTGAAAATCTACTGACAAAGGTCTCACAAAGAGGTTGTTGAGAGCTCTGCATGGTGTGAAAATCTGGCCAGAGTAAGAGGAAAAGTTACTTTGGCAGAGGAGAGCAAATATGTTCCATAGAATTGTCTTTATCTTTTTCCAGATGAAATTCTGCTTGTATATTTTCATGCTGGCTCTTTCTCTTGGAAACACACAGACTTCCAACTCTGAAACAGCATAGAAGTATTGTTACATCAGTAATCAGAGCTTCATTTCCCTGAAGAAATTGGTTTTTATTGCATCGATCTTTAAGTAGGAACTAAGTAACCTTTAGACAACATCCAAAATCAGATTTACTAATTGGGCTGATAGGGTTTCTTATTACTGTAACAGGGTCCTCACTCAGAGCAGGGGACAACTGCTTAGGCACTTGCGATATTTTTGAGCACCTCAGACTTACGAGTCCCTATATAGAACATTTGGCTTCAGTGTGAGAAAACACAATATACAGACTGCAGCATGAACTCAAAAGGAATCACTAATGTGGCTCAAGAAATTGCTGGACTGGGTAACTGATGGAAAGCTGAAATAACAATTGTGCAGAAGTAATTGGCCCTGCAACTGGATCTGAGCTGAGAGAGAGGAACAGGAAATATGCTTGGTAGGTTGGAAACTGTGAAGGAAAGAGGGAAAGGACATATACAGAAGCAGATGTGACAACAAAACTGATGGATCGGGGATTCATCTGGGGAGTTTGGCTCTATCCTACCCAGTGTTGAGAAGGTAATTCAGTCTCAGAGTTTGGGAGAAATAAGGAGACTCACTGCTTGAAAGAGATGTGGCCTGGGAGACCAAACGTTCTCCCAAATACCTCCATCTCCAGTTGTGGCCATAGGGAGACTGAAAAATCAGAGAGCAGGGAAGGTAAGAAAAATTAATTAAGAATTGCCAGTACTTGCTAGCTATAGTCATAGTCAGTGGATGTAGCCCAATCAGTGAGACTTGGGGAGCTCAGAGAACAAGGCCCTCCTTGCCTACTTTTTTCATTTATGCATTGATATAAGTTGCCATGTTTCCAAACATGTTTGCTAACATACTCTTTTGAAAACCTCAACGTGGGAGTTGGTGCATCATTAGATTTAAAAAAAAAACCCTCACTCTTATGAATCTTTTAGAAAACACAATGTCTATTCTGCTTTTTATAATTCTGATTTTGAATATTAGGCAGGAAAAAAAAAACCTTGGCTCATGTAGCTTTTATCAAATTAAGGTAGAGGTTGTCTAATTTACTTCTCCTAGTTGCTTTAGTAGAAGCTTGATGGTGCATGGGATTTTAATTGCTAATACTTTCTTCCTTTTTAATTCATTACTCTAAGCAGAATTATGTGAATAGTTGTGAAAGGAGATTCATCTAAAATAAGGATAAGAGCCTACAAATTACTACCGCTTAAGGATATCTTCAAGCTGTGGAAATCTGAAGGCACTTTGCAAAATTAGTAAGTTAAAAGATAAAAATTCCACCCCCACAGCCTCTTTATGCCACTTCACCCCACATGGACACCATGAAAAATAATTTCTGGGAAATTCTTTTAATGTAAGAAATCTGTCCAGCAGTTGTCAATATGACCCTTTGTAATTTCAGTACAGGGGTCAGAAGTTACTGCCAAAACTGTTCAAGTTATGTTTTGGGGGTTTTTTTGTTAGCCTGGACTGTGATGAGCAGAAAAAGTTTTACAGAAAGCTGCGCAAGCATCAACTTGACAAGTATTTGACAAGACTGACATGGACCTGTTTTGCTCACTATGTGAATTCACTTTGCCTTCTCAGGTCAAACTCAAGAAGGCATCAAAAGATCATTATTATCTTTGCTTGCTAGGTGAATGAATGCTTTATTTTCACAGATATTTGAAGAATGGCCTGCTGTTTGTAACTATTCATCCATTCACATGTGCCCGAGATGTGTTATTTGCTATTTATAATACATAAATAGAACATTGCTTGGCCAGGGGAGAGAAAAATGCTTTTAACTTTAGGGATATAACCAGTGGCACTATGAACAAGTGAAAATTAAACAGCATGCAAACACCTCATAGTTTTATTTTTGTTTGTTCAGACTACACAGCAAACAGACATTCAGAAATTACACACTAGCTAAAAAATTGGGAGCTAAATGTACGCTGCACAGTAACTGATGGAGATGAATTGACCATCTCCTCTAGGAAGAATGCACATCTTGAGTCACTGCCAAGTCAAAGCATCTGTGATGTTGTATAGGACTCTCCATGTACAGGTTTGGATCAAATCCAAAGATCTTTTAAAGATGACGGATAACTGGATTAGAAAATCTGTTTTCAGTTCTGCTTAGATAATTACAGTGATGTCCAGACTTGGTCAAAACTTCTCCAGAGCATGAGGCAGGGGGAAAGGGAGGATGCAAAGAAGCATAGGGGAGAGGGATAAAGGAAGAATAAAAGGGAAAGGGGAGAGGGAAAGTGGAAAGGAGGAAGAGGGAGAAAGAGCATGAGGAAAGAGGAAAGGGAAATGGGAATGAAAATGAGAAAAAGGGAAAGGGAAAGGAAAGAGAAAGGGAAAGGAATAGAGGAATTTTCAAAGCTCATTTTCTGTTTCCCACTTGTCTCTAGTGAAAACAGGATTGTCCTCTGCCAGTTTTATGAGGAACAGTACCACACTTCTTTAGTCTTTGTTAAATCTTTAGTATAGAGAATTTAAGAAACTGCACCACAAAATTAATTTTAAAGAAGGTTCTTTAAAGACCCTGATCCATAAATAACCTTTTATAATTTTAATATTTCATTTAAAAATCTTATATATTGAAGTTACTGTTCTTAGCAACTGGAATTTTTTTTCATTCAAAGAATTCATTTTCATTAAAAATGTATGTATTTAAACAATTTCCAGTGTCTCTACATTTGGTTAAAACAGTGCCACCAGGTTTTAGTATAAGATGATTTGTATGAATTCTCAATGAGTATAAAAAGAAGAGGACAAACCCTCACAATATAAGCAACTGAAACAATACAAGTATATCTGTACTGGTAGACACTATTGTAAAAGTTATGAAAATGGGATTTAATGATCAGAAGTTTATGCTTTAACTATACAAAATCACAGCAATGGATTTTCTCCTCTCTAATTTTTTTTAATGGCTGCATTCTCAGCAGGAAATTTTACATTCTACAAGGCATCTTGGCTTCTAAACATTTTCAGATTTAGAAAACCAAAGTAATTCAATATTCAGAATTTCTGAAAACAGAGGATGACCATATGCAGAAAGGAAAGGGATGGTGGTCAATAATTTTAGAAGAGTAATGATTTCTTTTGCAAAATATTTGAAAGCATCTTCTACATTAGCGTGTAGAACGAGATCCCGGTGTCCAGTTTCAGCTGGAAGTCTTTGATTATTTTAGTTGGCTAAAAATCATATTGAAACAAAAAATATTCATGGTCTGCCAACAACTCATATTCTTTTGATAGAGATGCTAGATGCATTTCAGGCATTTCACAGAGTTCAAGGGCACATATTCCTTTTAGGATAATTTGAACACAAGACAGAGCACCGAGGAGATTGGCAGTGACACTGTCTAGTCTGATCTGTTCATAGCAAATAAAGCTGCTCAGCGATGAAATATTATTTTAATTGAAAAAAATTATCAGACAAAAGATTCATCATTTTTCATGCATTTTTAACTGAACTCTGTCTGAAACATGAAAAATAGACTTTGCAGAATAATACTTCAAAAGCATATCACAGCATATCTAGTAATAGCATTATCTAAGACATGGAAAATTCTGGTAACAATCCCCACATCTTAGATAGGTATTTTAAGACATTTTTGCTTCTGAGACATGTTTTTCTCAGCTTCTTACAATGGCACTATTCCACTTGCCTAACTAACTAAAGATTGAAAGAAGAAGGGGCTTGTTTCTTCCGCCATTTCTCCACAAACAGGTTTTACATTCAATCATCCTGTCATCATGTCCCCTCCTACCATGTCCCCTCCTGCCCTCCCTGTTTTTGAGTCTATGGTTATTAATTTATACAAATCAAAAATTATTCAATAGAGAAGACTGAGAACCCTCTTTTCCCCTGCGAACTGTGTCCATAACACCAAGAGATTCATGTCCAGGTCATGCAGCTGAATTTGAGTATCTGATGTTGAATTTCTCTGATGCTCAGAGGCATAGCAGGGCCTGGAATCCAAGCCTCAGCAGTGAGCTCTGTGCTGATAGGTGAGTTCACCTTCTCTCATATCTTGAAGAGTATGGGTTTCATTAGCTAATGAGCAAAAAAACATTTGACACCTCTCCACTGCAGCAGTTTAGAATATGTCAGTGATCCTTCTCCTCTGTGATATGTGTTTGACCCTCTCCTGTTACAAATCAAGCCCTGTGTGAAATGCAATACATAACCTTTGCTCAGTCATTTTCTTTTTCACTACAGCTTGAGTTGTCGTTGGCCCATACTTTCTATTTTATTGATTCAGTATGAATATTTAGAAAGCAATATATACTTGACTATAGGGTCACTTGCTTTTATTTCTCCTGTTTTAAACCATTATGTAGATATTATACTCTATATATGTAGAGAAGCAAAGTAAAATAGGGAAGCCTGGTTTACATTACCCCTGACTAAGAAAATTGTGTCAGAATCACATTAAAGTCTGTCTCCATTTGAATCATTGTAACCACATTCAGAAGAGATAAAAGAGAAAGGGAAACCCTATTTATTGCCAGAACTGTAATGAATAAGAAAGCTAATTTAAAAGGAACATTAAGGAAACAAAATCTGTGACAAACCTGTATCTAGAAAAAGAGACCTTTGAATTCAGGAGAAAAAAAAGTAAGAAATAAAGATGGAAAGTGCCAAAATAAAAACTTTCAAGAGGTAAAAGGCAACTTGTAGAAAATGAGCTCGGTTACATGATATACTTAACATTAGGCAATTACTTATTAAATACAATAATTTTTCATGACACCTCTCAGGCAAACAAAAGACATCAGATTTGTTCCATGCTGAAATAAATCAATGGCAAAGCATCAAACAATCTTGGAGGAAAGAGCAACATTGTGTCTGTCTGAAGGATGTTCATCATTTTATTATCCAACAGTGTCAAAATCTCATTTTCTTGTTCAGTTCTGAAGTGGTCAAGTCCAAAAGAGCTCTGAGATGTGAGCACTGCATAGGCAGAATTCATCACCATGACCAAGGCATCACCAATTATTTTTAAGATTTTGGAAGACAAAACTTTCTCATTTCTTTAAAGTACAGGCAGCTTGGAATGATAATACAGCAATAACAAATTGAGAAAATAATGGTCATGAGCCCACCAGTAACTTTTTAACAGGATTTTGTGTAAATTATGATTCTAAATCTAAATTTTTTACTAGTTTTGGGAACAAACTTTTAACGCTTCAGGTCATTTCCTAGAAGTGCCAGGTCTACAAATAGAAGAATCTCAATTATAAAACAGAACTCATTCAAAAAAATGTTACAATCAGGTTGTGAATGAATAAAGGTTAGGACCAAATAGTAAATATTGTCTAGAAGTACAACAAAAGAGACAAGTACACTATCATAGGCAAATGTGTTCAAGCTTGTTGATGTCTCTGGGTTTCTGAACTCCTTGTGGCCACCAGCTTAGGCAATTACCCAGCAACTGTTTGGCAGCTGCAGCTACACTATTTTTCCGGGGTGTTGTTTGAATACCTATGCTATGTATGCCATGACACATGGGTCCTGGTCAAAGTACTGCACCCATTCACAGTCTTTGGCATTCACACCTCCCCCAGTACACAACAGCCTGCATGGGCCTTGAGGGGAGGCTGTCTGCCCCCAGCCATCCAGCTGAATTCCCTGCACTACGCACTGACACCATCTTGCCTAGGATTCTGGCTCCTCACATGCTGGGCATGGCTTAGGGAGACAGCAGCACAAGTATGTGGAGGAGTGTGTCTGGAAAGGATGGCTAACACAGGTGGAGGATGCTGGAATGAGAGGCAAGGAGGGAGATTAGGGATAGGAGAACAAAATTTAGAGAGGAATATGGATATGGCAGTTGTACCACCTGATCATATTTAGGTACTGCTATGTGGTACATTTGTTGCTGTAAATACCTGTGCATTTGCAGTTTCAGTAATAATCTATTGCTCCATTGTGATTGCTTATTTACAGGAGTAGCCATAGCAAAAAGCAGCTGATCAGCAATGGCAGCTTATCTCCATAAATAAGCAATCACTGCTGATGAAGATGACCACTGATAAGAAGGCAAAAATAGCTCCAACATCTCTGCAGCTGATGGATAGTGACAACTTTTCTCCAAGTAGCAATTAATCACTGCCTTAAGCTAGGTAAAACTGATTCCACAATAGAAATTTCCTCCTGATGATAAGAATCAAATACTTCCCCCTGGAATTTCCTGGAATTCAATACTTTCTGCATGTATGCCTCTTCCTGAGCATCCACCAAATGCCTTGGTTATGCGCCAATGGCATTGACTTGCCTGGGCTTTCTGGCTGTCTGGAAGAGCCATTTGAGCTAGCCTGTGTAGCTCTGCTGTAAAATAGAATGGAAGCACTCACGCAGTTAGTTACTAGGTAACAGCTGAGAGGATGCGAGGATCAGCTTCCCAAATTGTTTTCATATGCAAGTCTTCTGGGTAAAAGGTTTGGACCATTCCCAAGAAAGCTGATTTAAGTCTTGAAGTCTGAGTGCTGGTTTACTTCCTTGGTGACTGTAATTGCCCTGTGCTCAAGTTCCCATTATCCCAAGTTATCATTTTTGTTTCAAGAGCATTTGCTGTGTGGATGCTTAGAGTAGTAAGCCGTAAATTTCAGTGCATTGGCGTATTGTCGCCATACAAAAATGCCTGTACATTTATCCTGAAATTCCCCCTGCCAAGACCAGTAACTCCTTTTAGTTTCAGCATTTTAATTCAAAGCTTACAATTGGCCTTCCCAACTCCATCTCAGAGATAAAGTCACTTGCACATGCCATCTAAACTGTAAGTCCACATGGTAGATCTCTCTCTTTGCAATATTTTTATTCCAGTTGTCTTAATGACACAGACCATGGCTTCCTACAGCTTTATGTATTCCAACTCGGTATAGTGTTAATTTCTTTTAATGGAAAGAAGGCATGAATTTTGCTAAATGAAAAACTGATTCTATAAGCTTACACTCTTTACTGTAATATTCATCTATGCCTAAAGGAAGGAAATGTTTCATTTATTTTATAACAAAATGACATTAGGCAACAGAATTTGTCCTGCAGGACAGGAAGAATTTTCAAGTCCTGAGGCTGTAAATTCTCTGTGGTGTTTCCACAGGGAAACTAAGAGTGGCTGCTTTCACCCAGAATTTTATTATTGTTTTCTATTGATAATAATATAGAACAAAAAGAAACAATTGGAACATTATTTAGTAGACAACTCTAATGCTGTTGATTCCAATCGTCATGAGATCATATAAAATGAAGGACTAATGAATCAATTTATTTATTAATGCAAGATGAATTGAAATTATTTGAACTTTGTTAGTCACCCCTTTGTCCTTATTGAGACCGAAAAAAAAGAACTGAAATATGTCAGCCTATGAGAAATTTTAAATAACTCAATCTCGGTGTATTTCTTCTGTTCTTTCCACAGTGATGACCGGATGTCTTTTATTATTATATCATGCTACACAGGCATCACCTTTCACAGCAGGATTTTCTCACTGCTGAAAGGAAGTTACACTCATTTTGAATGTACTTTATTGCGATGGACAGACAGGGAAACGAAATCTCTACTTCCCTCTTTGTCTGTCCCTATAACACTCCACCTCCATTTGATTCTCGCCCAGATAAAGGTGCTTTTTCCTGTTGGAGCAATTACAAGGTGGTTCACAAGATAGAGATGTTTTTGTTACTTGTGAGCAGGGCTTACACCAGGCCAAGGCCTTTTCTGCTTTTTGTACTGCCATTCTGGGATCCTGGTGATGCATGGGAGTATGGAAGTAGACACAGCTGGGACAGGTGATTCAAACAGACCAAAGGGATATTCAAGACCTTATGACATCATTCACAGGATATGGGGGGGAAGAATGAGGAAAAGGGGCACATTTGGAGTGATGGATTTTGTCTTCCCACATAACCATTGCATGTGATGGACACCTGCTATCCTAGCAATGGATTAACCCCTCCCTACCCAAAACAAAGGAAGGTTTGGGAAGTCAGGGCTTCNCTTTTCTGCTTTTTGTACTGCCATTCTGGGATCCTGGTGATGCATGGGAGTATGGAAGTAGACACAGCTGGGACAGGTGATTCAAACAGACCAAAGGGATATTCAAGACCTTATGACATCATTCACAGGATATGGGGGGGAAGAATGAGGAAAAGGGGCACATTTGGAGTGATGGATTTTGTCTTCCCACATAACCATTGCATGTGATGGACACCTGCTATCCTAGCAATGGATTAACCCCTCCCTACCCAAAACAAAGGAAGGTTTGGGAAGTCAGGGCTTCAAAAGGAAAGGTTTGGGAAGGGAAGGTTTGGGAAATTCTGGGAAGGTTTGGGAAGGGAAGGTTTGGGAAGGTTTGGGAAGAGGACGGGTAGTTGTCCTTCAAAGAACACCTTATTCTATATTTCTCTCAGTTTGTATTTGATCTTGCGTGAGAGTTTTGAATCACTGTATCTCCATGGGTTTAATTGAGTGTATTTTCCTCATTTTCTGATACTAATTTAAGATTCCTAGATCTTGATTTCTAGAAATGCTGACCACTAACATCTCCAACTGAAATTGATGGAACCAGAATTTTTAAAAGGCAATGCACTCTGGAAAAGCAAGTCACTCTGTTTGAAGTTGGTTATACCATACTATGGACTCTTCAATAATTTTGGCTCTGTTCTCCATGAAACTTGATTTTTCAATTACAAAATCCATATGGAAATAATAATATCATCTTTGGTACTCTTTTAAGATAACAGACTAATTAAATCATATTTTCAACAAGTTAAAGAACAAAAAAAGTAGATCAGAATGATCTTAAAATGCTTCCTTAGATATTTCACCTAGATTTTTAATATTTAAATTTAACCTATAAAGTTGAATTAAATACAAAAAACTTAAAAAGATTTTGCAATTTTTGTTTTTAAATATTGCTAATATTAGTAATGCCAACATAAAAATTTTAAGTTTTTAAGAACTAATGGACTTAGTTTTTAAATATCTCTCAGTAGATTGTTTGTTTTTCAAAATCTGAACTTTTCTGAAAACCCCCAAATTTTGCCTAAAATATTGTATGTAGTTCTAGCAACATAATGCTGCACAGGAGTGCTATGAAATTTATCAATGCTTATGAATCAAGGGAAATAGACCTGAAAATGTATTTGAGACTTTATTTTATCTTCATTGTTCTTACATTTTTTTTCTTTTTTCTCAAGCACTAAGGATGCAATCTGTTGTGTTTCGCAAAGCAGACCTGGGATTTTTTCATATGTTTTGCTTCTTCTTGCATTGTACCCAAGCTCACCACATGAATAAGAACCACAGATCCCACCGTGGCATGTTTGCCTGTTTCAGACAGTGGTATTATCCATGGTGAGATGTTTCCTGGGCATTCCTGCCAGTGACAAGTACAATTCAAGTAGCTCCATTCCTCCTCCCTGTCTCACTTGTGCCAGAACGGTGTAACCAGCTGGGAAAATGATCAGCCATATACAGAAACTTCTCAAGGTCATATGAAATCATGTTTTCTTCCCTTATACCAGGCTATGCAAATATTGTATTGAGGCAACTGAGGGGGCACTGGAGAAGGAATGATGGCTCCACAAGGCAGCTGCATGGTGAAGAGGGAATGTGGACTGACAAATAGCACCTTAAACAAATGCCTGTGGAAATCTAGACCTGGCTTATATTAAAGCAATTGGGGTTAGGAGATGGTGTCTTTCTAGGAATAAAGTTTACCAATTCTTTAAATAATGGATTACTTTAATGTTGCTCAGTGTAAAAATATATATATATATATATATATATATATATATATATATAGTTAGAGAACAGAGCTGTACATACCCTCAAGCAATTTCATATGGAGAAGGGGAGCAAAAACAGAATGAGAAGTCATTGGCAATACGAACCTCTACTGATTAAATTTGATCTTATGAGCTCTGCTGGGAAACATACAAACACTACAGACTAAACTTGCCTGAGAAAAAGTCACAACATTTAATAAACTTTAAAAAAACTATGAATGGTCTTATTAGGAGAATGCAAACCAGCACTTCCAAGGAAGAAAATAGCATGCTACTTCTTTATTCCCAATATAAACCCAGCAAAAATTTAGGGTCTAACTGGCCACAGCCTCCTTTTGTCTTAGTAAATTAATGGCTCAGGTTACTTCATAGTATTATGGTCCACAGAGGGTTTTTTTATGTGTACACGTTAAAGAACCTTTTACTCCAGGTAAAGTTGTTCAAGGAAAGTTGTTTCCATAGGCCAATATTC
This sequence comes from Pachyramphus minor, assembly GCA_013397135.1. NCBI lineage: Eukaryota > Metazoa > Chordata > Aves > Passeriformes > Tyrannidae > Pachyramphus > Pachyramphus minor. Next base: position 27,468 of record VYXB01001909.1, on the reverse strand, counting down.
AAGATGTCTGTCACTTGATATTCAAATACTGCAACATATTCTCTGTCATGGTTTAGGAATGGTATTCACACCAATTTAGTGTTCCCACTGAAACACTCTAAACTGTAAGCCGCTCACTCATTCCCTCTCCCCCTCCTCCTGCAGCAGGATGGGGAGGACAGTTGGAGTCACAAAGAGTAAAAATCATGAGCTGAGATAAAAACAAAGTACGGGAAAACAGCAATGGAATAAGAAAATGAACAGTAACAATTACCCTATCATTAACAGAGGGAACTGGCACTATCTGGCTGCTCCCTCCACCACGCTTACTTGATCAGAAAGGACCTCTTTCCCCATCCCTGAAAAATTATGTGAGAAGGCACAGAATAGCGTGCCAATGCCTGCTTCTGGCTGCTGCAAAAGTTAACCGTGTCCTGGCCAGAATCAAGACACCACCTTGCAGTAAAATATTTCTAATGGTCAGTACTGAAGTGCAGAAAGAAGATACTTACTCTTCGTCTAAATGTACATCGGTAGAAACTTGGAATTCAAGTCTTCTCATTTTATCAACTTCTAAAAGATCAAAAATGGAAAAAAGTTCTCTATTATGTCAACTGAAAATATCTGTGATGTGTCAATGAATCTTATGAGGTCAGAAAACAATTGAAAATACCTTGGTATGTATGCATGAGTGTTATACCACAGCTCTTATGTTGGGCTGGCATAGCATACCTTAGTAAGACCTTCTCCAGCACCCTAACCTCTACCAAAACTAGAATAATAAAGACGTATATTCTGCAGAGATAGTCTGAAGGAAACATTTTCTCTCCAAGTGGAAATGTCTTGCACTTACTTCAATTCAACTTAATAGAGTATATCACTGCCTGGGTTTTTATTTTATTTCACTAATCTAAAGAATGTACTGCATTCAGAGGAGAGAAAAGATGGCTTCTTAAAATTGAATACTGTTGATAAAGTGTGGAAAAGTTCTTTTCCTGAAAACAATATCCTATATCTAATGGTAAATCACCAGCAAATTCCATTATGTTTTTGGGCTTGGCATGTGGTGCTTATTAAATGTAGGAACAAAGCCACTTTATACATCATAACGTTCAAATTACAAATTCACTGCTTATAATGGTGCTGCAAGTGTGTATGCAATTTTTCTGAACTTATGAAATATATTTCTGACACCTCAGGTATTGATGTATGCATGCGTGATATTGCCCCAGTGCAGTAAGGGAGACTTAACTGATGTCTGCAAGATTTGATTTATTACAAGTAAATATGATTGCTTTCATAATCTGATTTTATTATGTTCGGGGCTCTCGCAGGTAAACTTTTAGTAGAAGGAAGAATACCAGTTTTATTAAACCGTCTATTTCTGCAAACCAAATTGCTTCTTGACAAAAGGGAAGAGAAGAGAAGAGAAAAAAGAAGTAAGGTCAAGAAGGAGAAGGATAAAGGATAAATTCTTTATGCCAAACTTCATTCCCTCACATGAATACTCTGGAAGGGTGAAAGTTACTTCCTGTCTCTATTGGACAAGAAGGCAGAGAACCAATCTGTTCATGTCACTGAAGCTCTGCAGGATCAAGGCAAATGATGCCATTAGAACTTCTTTAGTTGCAACATTACTTTGATATTGCCTCAGAAATTCTTGCTATAAAATACAGCATGAGATCTTAGAGTATTTGTTCAGCAGAAGATAATATTCCATACATACTTCTGTGCAACATGCTTTTTTTATTTGTTTGTTTGGGGTTTTTAGTATATCAGATGTGGTAATATTGCCAAAATTACAAAAAAAAGTTCCTTCCTGAGTGGGAAGGATGGGATTACATATATGAGCCCTTTATGCAAAAAAATAAAAAAGAAGTATTCTGCATCTTCCCATGCTGGTGAGCCAATTTTTATCTGAGTTATGTGCTGTCTTATTCCCCTGTGCAAGCTAAAATGTTCTTCTCCGTATTGTTCAAAAATTATCTGTGGAGCACAACATGTTTTGTGCTCTTTTATGTTGATGTAAATAAATACCAACCAACCCACCAAAGTCAATATAGATGTGAGCAGAAGAAAAACACAACGACCAACAAAAACAGTTGTCTAGCCAGTGTTTCAGAGAGGTGCAGAGCATCTGTTCAGTAAAAACAGTCAGCAATTTAAAAGTTCTTTCATCAGAGTAATTATCTGATTTGAAAGTGATCATGTGTTAGTTACGATGAGACACCCTTTTGTGGTAAAGATCTTAAAAGCCTGGTATGCATCCTGCTATACAATGCTGTCCAGTTCTCTGACTTTTAAGACTGTGTATGCACTTTCTGGTTATGAACACTTAGATCTCCAAATTTAACATGAGCCTTTATCTTGGAAAAAAAAATTGAAGACAGTGTTGAAAAATATTTTTCAGAGAGCTGGCTATTTTGTTTTTCTGCTCATGTTTCAAAAAAAAAAAAGAAAGAAAAAGTAACTTGGTAAAAACTGATTTTTGACTTCTTTGCACTTAACTGAATCTTCTGTCCCACATATTTATTTACTATTAGGTTCCTTTTCAAATGTAAAAATTGGCAAAAAACTTGTTTGAGATACTGCTCACATTCTCTAAAATCTATTTAGTCAGGCTAATGATACTTTTGGAATACTTACTAGTTTCTAAAGGAAGCTAAGAAATTTGTTTAAAGGAAGAAAATCTAGGATGTCAGAATAAGATGAGATAGGTATGTAGGTTTAGAAATGGAAAAGGGGCTTATTGCTGATTGATGTGAGTAGTGGGACATTCAGTTTGAAAGGACAACAGTAGAAGCACACAGAATAGAGCTTTACAATGATGCAGTTTAATTTTTTCCATATACGCAATTATTTTCCTATACGCCATTTATTGTATCCTGCAATTCAACAACATTACATAGAGATGATTTTTTTAATTTGCTTTGATTATGACTGTATTTGTATCCAGCAACGACACAGAGACCTATTTCCCCATGACATAGGTGTCTCAGTCTTGGCTTAATTGTTGCTATTACCATTTGCTGTCCTTTAAGTGGCAAAAGTGGTAAGTATGCCTACAGCTACATGAGGGACAAAGGCCTAATTCTACTTCATTATAAGTTGATTGCATGTGTTGTTTTTCACACACAACAGTAACTCCAGAATCACATTCAGAGAATGAAAAGGTGTAAAACACCAGATATATAAATCTAAGGAGCATAAATCCCATCATATCCAGGGGACAGATGAACTCATTGCAGTAGTTCTCAGAAATGGACTAGGAAAACCATTGCATTATTAATGTGGGTGTATGTGTGTGTTTACTTGTATGAAATACATATTTAGACCCTGCCAGTGGGAAATAAAACCCAACAATATGTCTTTATTTTTCTTCAATGATATTAATTTCTTCAGCAAAAGGTAACAAAAAGTTTAGTTACTCTGTAGACATAAGTCTCTGACATGGTATAAATATGTGATGGTGGACAGTGTAATGGAATTTTATTTTCATCCAGTAGGGATGGGTGTACAGAATCCATTAGTGGCTCTGCTTTGCTCTGCCACCTGTGAGTTATGCAGTCATTCCTAACTCATGAAAATGAAGTATACTGTCCTTCCTGCCATCAGAAACCCTATATTTATGCATACATACAATGCAGAATATATTAATGTGTGTAGCACTGGCTCATCTGTGGCCCTTCAGGTATACATGAATTGCATAGTACCTTCATGAACAGGTCTTAATGTGTGGCTATATACCCATAATTATAAAGGTTTGAGGGCACAAATTCTAGTAAATAAATGAATGAATAATTTTAACTGAAGATATGCCAGAGGATCTGTTTTTACAGGGAATTCAGCCAGCAGGTACTTGCCAATACATGAACAGAGACAACATTTTCTGTTCTAAACATTCAAATTGAAAAATTCGGAATGTCACACAGTGCAAATGACACATGGAGTCATAACAACATTAGTATCGTTTATATTACTTCATTTCATGACACAATCACTGATAAATTGAAAGTAAAATGACAATAGCATCATGAATTGCTCTTTTTCCCCCGTCTCTAAATTTTTTTGGTAAATAAAATACTGGCTAACATTTGAAAGATTTCATCATTTCTTCATTTGGTAATTTCTTGTGAGTTAAAACATTGTGTGACAGGAGACTTTCTAATACCAAGCCCAAGCTCTTTGCATATAAATAAAGTTATTCTCTGCAAGTTTCTTGTTCCCTGCCAATCCAGTATGTTTCATGTGCACTAAATTCACTTTAAAGAAATAAGTCCATGGGAATTACAACTGAGTTCTTGAGGTAGGTTGCTGTGCTTGTTTTTAATTTCTCTATAAAATATTAAACCCATTCGGGACAATGAATTTAACAGATATTTGATGGGATAATCTTCCAAATGCTGCAGTATAGTTTTCAGTAGACGAGTCAGTGGCCCACATATACTTTAGCAAGCCTTGTATTTTTGGTCAAAATTTTAGTCTAAAGCTTTTCATAGGCTACCATAAACTATAAAATTATCCATCAGCTAAGGAAGATTGTAGTTAAGATTGAAATTAAGGGAGGGTATATTCTTAGCAAATCCTTTAGCACTTGCTCTTCAAAGAGGAGAGGTATCCTAGCCTTTGATGGCATTTTAGACCAGTAGTATAAAGCTGGGTCATCCTGTGATGTCTTGTGTTTGGGAAGCTTGTGTTAGGCTCTGTAGGTGGTAAGTGTGCCCAAAGATACAGCAGTGGGCTCCCTACAGCATTCTTATTAACATCTTATTAACATGGATGTATTGTAGAATTAGATGGAAAGTAGGAATGTTGTGTTGACTGCTCTGTTTGCAATGACAACAGGAGTGCAGGCACTGGGATTCCAGATTCCAGGAAAACAGCAAACAAAGGATGACTTTTTCAGTCAAGGAAAAATTCCACAGAGTTTTGCATGTTCTGGTATCTGTCTTTGGTAATGATTGATTACAGGGAATGATCATCAATTGCTGCAACATGTCATCATTTGATCATTTTCAGCATTTCTATGTTAACTTAAATGAAGTTGAGGAGCATAGGAAGAACATATGGTCATGGACCAGACATATTTCCTGGCTCCATCTAAAAGCCCTAAACTATTACTGGGATACATACCTGGGGTATGTATACATATGTGACTCGCTGACAGTGTTCAGAGGTTCAGAGGTGCTATTAAGGGCTCGGTTTCTTAGTGTTCATCTATCTACTGAAGCTTAAGAGCAGAAGACATAAAAGGCATCACTCAAAGCATATGAACTACAGGCTATTGTTGCTACTGTGCAATAGAACATCAGTAAAAGTATTACTTTTTTATTGGGTCGGAACCAATGTGTGTGAGGAACAGCAGCCTCAGAACTCACATGGCAGCCTCATGGAGCAGCTGCAAATCAACAGGCCTGCCTGGGAGCCCACCCACATCACACTCCCTGAATCCCCTAATTCAGCCTTTCACTGACTCACTCCCCCTGGGAGGCACTGAGTGCTCAGTGGGATGTCCCACCTGGGAGGGGCAGCCATGGTGGCCAAAGCACTAAGTACTGCAGCACATGGTCTTTGGTTTGCTTTTTCTCTTGGGACCCGCCATCTACATTGTGGAGCCAAACTTTCGTGGGACTCTTTGGTGGTAGCTATTTCTCCTGTTTCCTCTCTTAATCTCTTTCTTTTCTTTACTCTTCTAATCTGTCTTTCTTTCTTTTTTCTTACTTAATGTTTTGGTTAACTTACAGTTAGTCGGTTGGATTCACAAAGTTGTGTGGGTTGGTGTGTGCCGCATCAATGCTTTGTGGAGTGGTCTGTGTGGCTGCATGTTACCCCTTTAAAATCTTCCCCAAATCCTTATTTCCTTGTAAAATTTAAAATGTCTCCTGAGAAAAGTGTACAGCTACTTCTCTTTAGGTTATCTCAAGGTATTAGGAAGCAAAGGCTCTGCAAAAGTTTGGTGGGTGAAATTTTGGAGTCCTAAATACTTTTAAAAGTGATATTCCCAGTTGAGCTTGTGGCTCTGTGACCGGGGTCTTACGGCTACTGATTCAAAACTCACACATATATACAGTTCCTTTTTCTAAGGACCTGAAAATTCACATTGACTTTTCAACTGAAATGTGTCTGGAAATGTATCCCTGGATGTTGATTGAGGTAATTTCTTTAAGAACAGCTTTGCTGCAGGATAGGAAAACTTCTGACCTGACTGGGGGGTCCTGCATTGGGAGACTGGTGGATGACTCATATAGTTTTGTGGAAGCGTTTATTTGTATGATCATTCTGTGACAAGATTATATGTTAAATTCAAGTATTTTTTACTCAATCTAGTTAATTGTCCTTTCTTGTTTAAGGTAACAGTCTAATGCTATGTCCTCATGGTCTGTTTCTTGAAGATACGGGTTTGCTCTGCACAAATTCTCAATTGACTGGGAATTTTGTGCATGGATTAGCTCAGGACTGAACCCAAGCTAATAAATTCTGCCTCTGATTCCTGCATATTAACTGGGCTTTTTACAGTGCTGAAGTATTATCAGGGCTTTCCATTCACACTGTTATGTGTCTGGTCAAGGACAACATGGACAGACCAAGCCTGCTAAACACTTACAAATTTGTTGCAGTGATTTTTATGTTCTTTATCTCTGAACACTTTACATATGCAAAACTTGTCTGACCTAAGCATATGACTAATGGAGTTCCCATAGCTTTCTGTAGCTTGGACAAAGTAAAAGGGCACAACTTCATGCTCACAAAAATACAGTACATTCTGAATGGCAAAACCTCTACATCTCACCATCTTTTTCCATCCATAAGTGTTCATAGACACACAGAAATTTTGTGTTCAGTTAAATAAAGTGGTAAGTGACTGAAAGCAGGGACTCGTACTGGAAAATGTCAGGCAACCTTAAATCGAGGCAGCTTTATGTGTACCGTCTGGGAAAAAGCTGAGGATGTGCTGTTCATTCTTTTTAGTTCACAGGAGCATATGGTTATGGGGCAGAATTACTGGAGGATCATTTGGCACAGACAGTAGTGAAAGTTTTTCTTTTTTGCTGTCTGTACAGAGATGCTGAGGCAGAGGATTGCGCATAATAGCTAAAAACTAGGAGTACATTCTAAGATCTGGATTCTTCAGCTATATACACAAAAGGATACAGAATATATCTGATGCTGTGTCATCCTAAACAGTATTCATTCCTTCTACTGCAAAGTGCAAAGCTAAGTTCAGACAAAAATATAACATTTATTACATGCAATCTCAACTCTAATCTGTCCAGTCAAGCAAGCGAGTTCACCTGAAGCTGACTGATGACCAGCACGATAAATCATAACTTAAAACAGCACTAAGTAAATCAGTGGGACATAGCCAAGGAAAATGTAGAATAAACTCTGTCTTTTTGATACAGTGGAGTTGCCTGTTAAAGAGGGAAACTATAAGGCGGTTTTCAAGAGAAGAACTACTTTGAAGGTGCTATTGATCTCAAAAAGGTGAGACTGCAGCACAAAGATGCTGTCTTTAAAATGGAAGACTTGCATCCTCTAGTTCCCACAGGCGAGGCTTGACGTTAAATAGGTCCAAGGAAAATCCTGCATGGTCCTTCAAGTAAGGAAAGAAATTGCCTCAGAATACATAACAGCCCGCCACAATGGGAATCAAGAACAATGGGGGAGGAAGTTAAAAGATCAATCCTAACCACATTACAAAGGCCCCTGCCAAGAATAAGCTTTCTATATTGGATGCTAATCCTCAGATACATTTCAGTGTTTTCTGAAACTTTTTACATTGTTCAACATGTGTATAAATCACCAGGCCAACAAGTTTAAATGTATTTGCCAGGGTGAAGAATAGGCGTGGGAGGGGAAGGAGATTGCAAAAACATATATAAAGAAGTTGCATATTGTGTTTCTAAAAGAAGAATAAAGATTTTTGATTTTCCTCTCCCTGACTATAACAGATGTCTGCTTCTTACATCCAAGTGAAACAGGAGGTTTCCTGCATCCTGGTTTTAAACTCTTATTCCTGTTAGTATGAATGTGGGTGTTTTCAGGACATCCCTGGACAGTTATTAAACCACTGACCGGTGGAGGCTCTGCTACAGATGGATTTAATTCAAGACTGGTGCTATTATATTAATGGGTTTAATTTAAACAGGACTACCCTTGCTAGCCAAATTACTGCCATTTAAATCAATTGGCTTAGGGGAAAAAACAGCCTGACCATAGCCATTAGACTTCAATTTATTACTGTATCAGTTTTAAACTGGGTAAGGCATATTGCTCAGTGTCTATCCTCCTTTCCTTTGGTGCTACTTCCTCTCCTCCACTATACAGTTATAAAAGGCCTACAGGGGTAAAAAAAAAAAAAAATCTGAAACATCACAATTATTTAAAGTCAATGTTTCGTGAGCAAAGACCAGGTAACTCACGAAAGAGACTCTCCATAGGATCCAATACTTGCCTTTGATTTCACCTCATTAAATTGAGATTCAAAATGATCTAACAGATGTATTCATTTAAAAAGACATTTTACCGCATTTTTTTAAGATATAAAAAAGTCGCAATGCCTTTTTTTTAACACATTTCAACCTGATTCAAATAGAAAAGCAAAAGGGAAGAAAATGCTTTAGATGTGCTCTTTTGATTTTTTCCAATCTTGCCTGAATAAAATGGAATGGGAGATCAAGAACACTCAATTAATTTCAACACTGGGTGTCAGAAGCAAAAGAAGAGGGAGGAGGGGGGAAACATTATAGATGCACAACACTTAACAAATGCATAGATTGAAAGAAGGAAATATGTGGGGGGAGGGAGATAAAAAATCGTGTCTATATTTTATTGCACTCAGTAAGCTTTTCACTTGTATTTATAGCTGCAATTATATCTCAATGAGGTTTGTCTACAGTGTTGGCTTCACGCTAATTTTCCCCCTCACTGCATTCTTGGAATAGCCTCGGACTGTTTATGAACCAGACATATTGACCTCATTTACAGCTAGCAGTTTAAATCCATAATTTTTCCACCCACAATCCCTCTTTGACATTCCGGCAATGCGGCTGGCTCACTGAGACTGAACTAAAAGTCTCACACTTCATTGAACACCATTATGCGGCTTTATGCTTATAAGCCTGTTTCCCTCAGCTGCCTTTCAGCTTTGCTGGAGATCCGTTTGGCCACAGGCCGGCAGTGATTAACTGGAAGAATCCAATAAATCAGCCTGTCAGCCAGCAGGCTCTCCTCACTGTGTCTACAAATCGACACTTGGATTTGCACTCTCTTTTTTTCCTCCACCTTCACTCACCCGCCCTCCCTCCCTCCTCTGCCTCTCTTTACTGTGTCCCCATTCTCATCTCCCACCCCTCTGTTGCTCACCCTCCCTGAGGACTGCATGTTGTCTCCTTTCTCTGCATTACAAGGTGAACTTGAAGGAAGGCTATTGTTGGAATGGCTGGACCTTGCAAACAGTCCTTTGGTGAAACAGGTTTGCTTTTGAATTGTGCGTTATGCCAATCCTCCTATATTTCCCTGTTTAACTCTTGCAGTTCCCCTCGGCAGCAGGTAGAGAGCAATGGAGGTTACTGAGAAGCAGAGATCAACTTTCTTGCACTGCTTTTCCCATCTGCTGTTAAAACAATAGGCATATCGGGAGCACAAAAACAGAAGAACAGGGATGCCTGCCACTTAGCACATGGGCAATTGTTCTCAAGCCTGTGTGTGACCTGACCCTTATTGGTGCTTTTATATTAAAAAACTATTAGTAAGTCCTCTGCTTGTTTATTTGTGTGGGATTTTTCCCCTTTGATTTCAGCTTTTTGGTAAGCGCTGCACTGGTAGCCAGTGTGCTCCCACATTGGCATGCTTCCAGACACGCTGCCAGGTGTCTCTGTCCACCCACTGCTGTTTCACAGGAACCCTTGGTTGCCCCTCGTTGCTCACCCTCCTTTGGTTGTGGTTCCAAAAGAAGGAAAGCTGCACCCTAAGCGCCTGCTGTCCTGGGTTCATGATGCCCAGCAGCACTTCTGGGGCACTTCCATCCTCCAGCATGCTCCCAGGCATCATTTTGGGCAGTGCTTGATATCCCCCTTTGGTAAACCCATTGTGGCCACCTTATTCTTCCAATTAGAATTTTATCTGCTCTGCATGCACAAGGATTTTTTTGGCAACCAGAGGTCAAACAAAGCACTGCCTAGCAACTGGTGAGAAGGAGACCATTACAGACTCTGATACCTCCTCACTGTAAGCTCTTCCTTGCCACCACAGCACTGTTACATCTAGCACATGTGTGGCACAAAAGGGACAAACTTGGGCTGGAGATGATCAGTTGCCTTCTGCCAGCCAAGTATTTGCTGGCTGTGACAGGTGGTGACACTCTGGATATGTCCACTGTCTCTCTGAATGCGTCCAGAAAAGAGAGACAGAACTGGACACACCTGCCAGTGTCATCTTTGGGTGAAATTAAAAAATTTAACCCCAAATGTTTTGGATTCTGAAATTTGCACTAAAAGAATTAGGAAACCTTTCAGGTTCATTTTTATTCCCCATTGTTGTTGGGTAAGGATGTTCACACTCTCCTACCAACACTGGCCATTCACAAGCCCCATCTGAGGGTCCATGAAGACACCATTGACTCTATTCCCAAATACAGGGAGGAGAGCAGTAACTCTGCCTGTCCTTTAATTCCCAGCATGACCCTTGACTAGAGCTGTCATTTAGGCAGCAGCAGGAAAATTAATTGGGAATTGGATATGAGACTTGCAGACAGGTTCAAAAATGCCAAATTTACAGGAGGTGGGAGGGACTGGTAGCCCTTAATAACACCCCTACCATGAAGGCAGTATGTTGTGGGACATGGGCAAACAGAATTACCATGTGGAGTTTAACTGATAGGTCCTTCTCAGCTCCTTTCTCCTCAGACGGTGGCCAGAATAACTGCTCCATCAAAACTACTGTCATAATTTTCCTCTCCATTGTTCCACTGGAACAGTGACTGGCTCTCTCTTTTCATTTACATTGCATTGCTTTATCAAAAAATGAATGAAAAAAATGTGAAATGTCTTGCTTCATGTCAGAAAATAATTTTATTTAGATCTTAACAAACAAAATACATAAAAGGAAAAAAGTTGCATTTTCATTGAAGGGCAGTACATTATTATTTTTCTATTTGCAAGAAAACCTGTATAGTCTTTGACAATAACCCATAAAAAGTAAAAAAAGATGTAGTTGAAATGAAATTTATGTCTTTGTAAGAATATGTTTATACTCCATACAACTTCTGGCTATGCTTATTAACCATATAACTAGCCACATTCCAAACCTTGATGAACTATTATAGTTATGTATTCCATAAGTTAACTAGAGACCAAAGGCCTTTCTGAAATTTGCTTGCTTTCCTTTTTTTGCCTGCTCTCATAGTATTTGGAAGAATAGATCAGAGCTGACGATTTATTTTCTCTAAATTGTTCTATGTGCCTCTGACTTCATCCTCTATGAACTATGTAATCTCATTCTGCCTTTATATATATCAGGCCTTTCCCTGATTCTATTTTGTTCTTCGGCCTCTTCTATTTTAAATTTGTTTCTTTCACAAGAAAATAAGTTATGCCAAATTTGCAGGCTCTGAAAATGCTTTTGAATCAGTTTCTGTTAGTGTGTGACATTTTGAAAAGATTGTCATATATGCATTTTCCTTCTTTGTAAGACCTATACCAACAAATTAATTATAAAAATTATTTGTTACTAAAACTGCTATAGATTTAAACTTCCATACAATTCTTAACATGGAAGGTAGTAAAAAGCATTTGGTTTTGAGAAATTAAAATTAAAAATATTGAAAATTTCATTTTGCTTTCTCTATCTCAAATTAATTTTCATTTTTTCAATAAAGCCTAATTTTTAAATATTTCTATCTTGGTGTGCATAGGTATTAGATTTCTAATTGACTGTGAATTCTAAACGAATTATTTTGGGTTGCAAGCCAATGTGTTTGTTTTTATTCCTCCTGTCTAATTTTACTATCTGTCACTCTCCTCTCTTAACTCCAGTTTATGTTCGGTTTGATATGAAGTAAACTGACGTATCAAGCTGGAGACTCTGAATTAGAAAGAAAATTAATTATTTTATATTTAATATCCAGGTTTTCTTGCATTCCTTAGAGGGTGAAGAATAATAGCTATTATAGTGAGACCTCTGCACACCCAACAGCTCTCTCAAAACAGCCACAGGTAACAACTGGTAACTTCAGTGTCTTTCTACCTGTGTTTCACATCTTGGTGGGAGATATATGTAATATGTATATAAAAAATAAATAAATATGTATGTATGTATGTATGTGTGTATGTATATATTACCACCTTGCTAGCTGGGGACTAGAGAGAAGCAGTTCCAGGATGTCTAGGCTAGAGGAAATGAAAGAGAAGGAAAATTGCTTGGATAGTACTTAAGCTGTCTTCCTAGAGCAAGAGCACAGAAGAAAATCCAAACCTACTGTAAACCCTAGCTAGCCATGGTCTGGGATTCCTTCTCCTCATGCCCTTGGTGCATGAGTTGATCCTTAGCAGAGATAATATTTGGTCAAGGTCTGCTTGCTGTGTCTGGGCCATTTCCAGAGGGCTGTGCACATCTGGGGCCAACCAGGCCTGTGTCCAAGGAAATTAAGCAGCTGAACCCACGTCAGAGGTGAATAGAAGAAGCTGTGGGTTATTTATTCCCTGCAATAGATGGGAAAATGCAGGTTTGTGTCTCCTGGCAAGGATGTTAGAGTTGCTTGGGAGTGATGATGCCTCCAGTATTTCTGCTGTTTGCAGTGTTACTTAACTGCAAACAAACTTACAACCACACCACCCTCCGCCCCCGGGGCCTGGCAGATAGTAGAAGGAGTCAAGCTACCAGAAACCTGTCCCTGCCAAGAATAAGGACTTGTCTCTGTACTCCCCACTGTGTTTCTACTCTCTCTGCTGCTTAAACAGGGTGCAGAAGTATTGAGATGTAAGTATTTGAGCAGTTTAAAACCTATTAAATACAATAAAACTGATTGTGTTCACTTTGCATTACTGAGCCTGGAAACATCTGCTGTCTAGTCTCTACTACATTGCTGTCTACAAGAGAGGAGTTTGCTAGCCAAATGGACATTTCCATGCTTAAAATTATTGAATTCAATCTGATTCATGCCCACCTTGAATCATTATCCCAAATAGCAGTGTGCTATTTCTTTTTTTCTACTGACTTTCATTATAGATTACCTTTGGTGACTCAGTCAACAAATATGCTTTAATCCTAGGTGTCCTTTATAGCCAGATCTGGTGGACCTAGGTTGTACTTCAAAACAAGCTTAAGTAGGAATTGACTGCCTTTTAACTATGCTACTGGCAGCGTTTATTATCTCTGTTTAGCATCAAATTAAACTGTTTCCAGGAGCTGTTGCTAAATTTGCAAGGCTTCAGAAGCAACTACACATCCTAATCTAGTTTAGATAGAAAGGTAAACTGTTGCTTGATTTTTTTGTTTATTTGGGGGGTTTTGTTGGTTTTTTTTTTGTTTTGTTGTTTTTTGGTGGTTATTTTTTGTACAGCAGAGGACCTTCAAGTTATCTCATAAGACTGTATTTTGCAGCTCTGATGTTACCACTTCCCTGCAGGCCCCAGTATCTTTCATCAGAGATTCATCCTAAGAAATGGAGGCTGGAGGCTGAGTCCAAGGGATACACACTAACATGTGTTCTTGATCCCTTTTTCTGAGGAAGTTTTGTATAGCTAGTCAATCTTTTCCCTGTTATCACTCCCATATTCATGACAAATTGAACACAAACTGTCATGTACTGATTGTCTAAGCATATAATTTTGCATATTAGATGGGCTGCTGAGAAACCATAGATTGCCTTTTAACTGTGGTATCTCTCAAATAACCTGATTGGAGCACAGGCACAGTCTCAATACAGAGTCATGTATGGTACTTTTTCTAATTGCTGAAGTGAAACACTTTCAATTCCCGGCAAAGAGGCTTCTGCTGCTGGTGTTAGAAAACAGTAATATGTCCGTACTGTAACCACTTAATTATATACGGGCTTAATCACATAATGTGTCACTACCCTGTAAAAAAAATTCCTGTCTGTGAAGCTTGTACAGAGACACCCACAGAAATATGAACAGCATTGCGTTCTCCCAAATGTAATTTTCAGAAGTGACTGAAAAACCACTTCTTCCCTCCTGTGGGGAATACCTGGTAACTCAAAACTGTTTTTGTTCTGAGCTGAGCAGCAAAACAATAAGAACATTTTTAGAACAGAATATTACATAGGAAATATCAATTAATGTTAGAAGATATTTTAATTTTGATCAGTGTAAAACATTGTCTCCTTCACCACTGTTCAATGAGACAGTGTACGTTTTCTAATGGAAAAAAGACTGATTTGGCACAATTCATCTCTGTCATTTGAAATTTAACTTGATTTTGTAATGGGATGAGATGTTAACAGTTTGCTTTTCTGTGTGTACTCAGACATTCCTTCTTATTTTTGCAAAAATCAATCCAATAAATTGTACATGGTAAACTGTTTGAATACCATTAAAGTATTATATTTTTTTAAGCTTCCTATCCTGCTTTCAGTGTCACCTAGAAGAAATGCAGGTTGTGGCAGGTATTGCAATAAAAAATTATTTTCATTATCTGTACACAAAATTGCATCCTCTTTGATCTTTGTGAAGGGTCAGGCTAGAATCTAAGTGATACCATACAGTCCAGGCAAGGAATGTTGACAATTAAACAATACTTCATATTATTAACAGCTTTAAAAAATAATAATACCTCTGCAGACACCTTATTTATTTGTTTATTTATGTTTGTGAACAGCTTTAGGAGCTGATAACTCTAGACACATGTGGGTGTGAGACTCATCGAAATGGGCTGAGGAAAATTGATAGATACCTCATTATGATTACATAAGTATTGTTCTATTAGAGTGAAAGAACTGATGAGAAAGGAGATGAGGTAAACCTTCTGTTGGGATCATCCGTAGCATTTCTTCTCTCCTCCAACCCATGGTATTACCCATTAGTGGGCTCTCCTTGAAAAGAGTGGTCAAGGGGTCACATTGATCAGAATAATCTGAATTAACTATGGCATAATATGTGTTCATGGCAAGATACGCATAAATGGAAGGAAAATAATTAGTAATTCCAAGCATCATGGTGATGATGAGACACCTGCAGGATAATCATCCAAATCAAATATTTGTCTCAGCTTCTTCAGATGATCTATCTCTTTCTGCAGCTGATGAATGTCAGTGGAGCAGAGCGTGTGCTGAAAGGCAAGGGTGCCAGTTTGACAAAGGCAAGAGTCCTCCTCCCACATGCAGCAGCAAAGCCCTCTGTCCCTCCTCCCAGATGCAACAGCCTAAATGTTGAAGGGAGTCAGCAATATTATGCTGTCTGAAAAAAGAGAACCTAATTTACTCAAGGCTTGACCACAAAACTTCCACATTCAGTCACTTACGCACCTAAAAAATTGGTAGAAAATACTTTTCTTCATCTATACAGTACTTTATGTAATGGATATTGGCTTCCAGGTGTTCGCAGGGCATATCAATGTGTGACATTTCTCCTCAGATAGAAAGCTTTTTCTCCTCTGAAGCATCACTTAGTATTTTTAAAAGTTTATTCAAGGAAAGACTAGCCTTGTAGGCAGGCCAAATATATATGTATATATAGTACAATATGCTTACTTTCCTCAGATATCTGCGAAAACAATTAAATTAGGGGGATTTTTTTCCCCTTATTCACTGAAGGGCATATTCATTGACTGGGAGTTTCAACTATGTCAAGGACAAATAGATATTTTTCCAAAAATTAGGGCAAATGCTAGACAGTCTTGAAATCTGGCATTTGAAGAATGTTTCCAAGTGTGGCCTCAGTGCTGCCACCCTGCACCAGAGCCATGGAGATTCTTTTTCTACAAGAAAAAAGTAGAATTGGTTCCATTCAGTGTCAACAAGTGTTGCCACGCTGGAGAAAAGATCTACATTCAACTGTGAATGCTTTCAAAATCAATTCGGGGTTCACAGAATGCCTGCTATCAGATGCTGCCAAGTATCTGATTCCTGCTGTTTCTTTTCTGCTTCCACTGCTTTGGCCGATTTCTATTGACGTCATGGCCACCCTTCACCTTCCTGGCAGAGGCTTTGTGTGACTATTTGAGGTCACTGAATTTTCTGGGCCAGAAATAATGGCCTGCAGTGTATCAAGGTTTGAGAAGTATTTTTACATCCCACAGTGTGTGCCTGCTTTTTACCTTCCTGAGAAGAAACATATTCTGCATATTGATATGTATGATGTGGGCTAGAGCTTTCAAAATCTGTTACATTTTTCAATAATCACATTAGACTTATGCAACTAAAAAGGTGAATAGTAAGTAATTTCAGTTTTATCAATAAATGTGTCTCACCTAGCATTTCCAGGTCAAAGTATTTCTGAAGATTTGAAACTTCATGCCTGTGTCACCACTTCAGTGTAGGCAACACTAACAAAGAGTCCTGGATTCACAGTCTGTTCTGAGGCTGGAAACTAATGTGGGTAAAATTTAAGCACTCTGGAATATAGACAGACAATGAGCACATTTGTCATCTTGTCACTTTACCTCCACATATTTATTATTTCTCTTGTGATTTAACTCAGGACCATCAGGAAAAAACTTAAACATAACAAACCTGTACTGTCTCCCTCTCTCTGTCCCTCCTATATTTTGAATCCTGAATGTCACATAAATATATAGATACGCGTGTAGTTATGTATATTTTGGTGATATTTATAATTAACGATCAGAGACAGATGGATAATCCGAGTAACTTGTTGGAAACTAAAGGTGTGTTGACTGACCCCTGTCTTCAAAACTTCTGAGATTTTAGATTGTTCAGATTGTGGTTTACCTTTTGTTTTAATAACTCGGGTTAACATGCCTTCAGATATGGCAAATCTTATATGACCATACTATGAAATTGTTCGTGATTTCCCACTGAGAAATTGTGTGTTTAAACAGCATCAATTAGCTGTGGTATTCCAACATCATGTACCTCTTTCAAAGTGAAGTGAAAATAAAAGGACTTGATGAAAGGAAGCCATGCTCATGCTGATATTTAGCTTGCTTAGAAATCTGGTTGATCATTGATAACACGTTGCTAGCCGTAGGGAATGGGACAGGGATGATTTGCCAAAGACATTCAAATTTCCCTTAAGGTAAGCACCTTGCTCATATAACCTATATATGATATGGATTACACATGGCTTCTTCCTCTCCCGAGCCCCCCAGACTGATGAAGTACTGGCATAAACTCCTTTTACAGATCCTGTTTCTTCTTCTTTAACTATAAAGCTGGCAGATTAGTAAAATCTGTATATTGTGGGGGTTTTCCCCTTTGCATATCATGAGTGTAAAATAGATCAGAAGACATTATGAATATGAGTTAGAGTGAATGTGACAACAGCCTGTAGCCATCCTTCCTTGGGCTGTAATCTTGTTAAGTCTTGCTAGCTAAGCAGTCAGACAGTTCCTGATGCTTAAATGAAGAACCCAGGTGTATTTACTAGGAGTGACTGCTGAATTTTCTTGTTGATGTGGAGCTAATGGGTCACTGCTGATGGTATTATCTCTCAGTCTATTTTCTAAATATACTATTAGACGAATGTGTCAAACTAAATTGTGAACTTTAAATGGGAAATCTCATTCCATAAGAAGCACTTTAAATATTAGCTTCTAACATAACTACGTACCTTTAGCAGTAATTTCACTTGAATTGATTATTCAGTGGAACAGTTAATACTTTGTCCCCTTTCTTATGACATGGTAATGTTTTTAGAGGGAACTGTGCTTCAGTTCATGGGACTAACGGTTTGAGATTTGAAAGTGCATTTTTCATTGAGTCATAGTAAAATACCTCTCTCTCATCTTTTCTGACATAGAAGAGGAGAATTCAAGTATGGTAATAAAGTAGATAATGAGAAAAAAAAATCTCTACATGTAGACAGGAACTAAGAAAATTATGAAAATTAATTTTACATGAGATCTGCAAATGAAATCTCATTGCTTAATACTGATCAGTGTCTGCTTTGGAATTCTAATGTGTCACATCCCCAAGTTTGGAAGTGTTTCCCTCATCTTGCTCAGGTTCTTTCCACAAGAATCTGTAATGCTGTTTTCTTAAAAGAAATCCAGAACAATTTCAGCAATACAACTTTTAACTCAGTTCTTAGGCTTAGATATTGTTTAATCAGTGATTTATCTGGAAAAGATAAATAGTTATCTGAATATGTCCACCTTTATTATCTGTTTGCTTGGGGAGTTTTTCTTCACCGTTTCTGATCATGTCAAGAACTTTTCACTGGGAACCTGATTGCCAGGAACTCTAGAAATGGTTTACACTGCAAGTTATTACACAGTATATTTTAGTAGACAAAAAAATGCTGATGTGGAAGAACTCTGCTGCATGTGATAAAATGATACATACTCAACGTGAGAGATTTAAACTACCCTTGAAGTTGTAAAGAAAATCTAATGTAAAAACACAGAAGGGTAGCATCTTTATTACTATATGCAAACCAACAGCAACAAAAAAATCTTTGTATAATTTATTTTAGTCCTTGAGTCTCCTGAGGCCAGGGTGAATTATTTATTCATGTTCTATATATGGACATTTCTAATAGACACTTAGGCATGACTTTTGCTCCCTATGTGTGTACATTAGTTCATAATACTCTTCAAATTGAATTAGTTAATTATTTTTGTCTTTTAAAATTCCTACTATATCTGATATAATGCTAAACTTCCATCTTGTATTACATGGCAGTTAGTCCATAAATCACAGGCCTTCTTTGAGAAATACTTCTTTGGCCATATAATTTCATTTAATAGAAGATATTTGTGCTTCAGACAAAGTAGGTTTTTTGTTCATTTCCTGTTTTGTTAATTTTATGGCTTGCAGATTTTGTCTTCTAAAGATTATAATTTAGATAAGAATGGACTTAAAAAGAGAGTTTGGAAGCTATAGTAGATGAGTTTTTACAGTTGCCCCAGATCCTGGCATTCTCTGTGACAATCCGTGGCATTATAATTCAGAAGGCATGTAACTGCCTTAATTTCATGTCTCAGGTTCCATGTGAGGTCAAGAATTTGAGCAGTCCTTATTTTTGTTTTTGGCCTGGGGTTCAGGTGATCCATATCTTGGTAATCTGTAAAGGAAAAAAACCCACATATTGGGAATGTTCATAACTCACACCTCAGTTAATGTGTTGCTTTTACCGAATGATTCATATTGAATAAGCCCAAATCATATACTTACCTGTTCTTTAGAAGGCTAAAATGATTGCATTTTTTCCACTGCTATTATGCCATAAAGAAAGTGGGAAATAAAAAATAGTTTCATTCAGGAAACAAACTTTTCCTGCTTCAGAAAGAAAACAATAAATAATAACAGATAAGTTTATATGATGTAAAGCACGGTGCAATTCCAATGATTTCACATTGTTCAAAACTCCAAAGGTGGAATAGACTAAATTCATGTAGTACAGAGAATTGAACATATTTTTGCGTTGAATTCAGCCACTGGCTAGAAAACTGTCTCTTCCCTGATTGTATGTACTAGACTGCTACATAATAGCTGGAGCATTCCAATGATCTCTTAATCCATTTGACTGAACTTTCTGAAACTAGCTAGGAGCATTTTCCCCCATACTTCTCCCTGCATAATCTTCAAAATTTGAAAAGCCTGTAAAAGAGGGTCATCTTTTTACTGGCAGTCCTTTGCTGACAGCTTTATACCATAAATCTGGTATGTTCACCCTTCTCCCCTCTCCAACGTCATATTGAATGTTTTTCCTGAGCATTCTAGTTGGCAGCGTTCAGCCTGGTTTTTTAAGGGTCAGATATAATAGCACTGTTCTGACAGTTTCTGGTAAAAAAAAAAAAAAATCTGAAATATTCACATTTCTTTGAACAGAAGAGATTTTCTTTTCTGGTACAATTCTTTAGTAAAATACAGATCTTTAGTGAATGGGTTCAAAACTTTTGAAACAAAAATCTTCAGGAAAGGCACTTGAAACAACATGGGTGTCCTGAAGCTTTATCTCTGAAAAGGCTGTCTGGGAATGCTGTTAAACGTCGTATAGGAAAAATACTCCATTTGTTCAGAGAGTTCTCAGTGTGACAGGAAGGGAGGAACAACGTATGGAGAGCCTGCAATGACACATTCTTCAAAAGTGTCTGTCATGAATCTCAGAATCATGTCTGTGCAGAGCCATGTGAACCTGTGAAAACTGACTTGGTGAAGAAGCTTTACTTCTCCCTAGTCTCCTAGTGTCTAATGCTTCTTGAGCATAGTTCAAGAACTATGTGAGGCAGAGAAACCAAGAATCAGCGGCCTGAATAGATTGAATAGATACATTTTGTGAATAGAGACATTTTGTGAAAACATGGGTTAAAATACCTGCAATAAGATAATGCTAAAGATGAAGACATTTAGCATTTTTCCTCTGCAGATTTGCCCTATTTCCTTAGGCTAGACTACAAATGGAAATTAATATAGTGATCTCTCCCAAGGGTTTTATAGACAGCTGAGTAGGACTATATTGACCTCAGTGCAACCTGCCTTGGATTCCTAGTCTCATTTGGACTATGTCATGTTTCAGAACCTGTGGTACAATTTGTTATATTTGAAAACTACTGCATTATTGCCATCTAGGAATAGAATTATGGGGAGAAAGGGAATTCAAGTGCTGAAAACATGAGCAGCATTACAGTAATGTTTATATAGCAATAGAGAAATTAAACATTTCTTTTACAATAATTCCTTTTGAACTTGTTCCACTGAGTATCGTATAAGGAATGTTTTTGTGTCATAAGTCTTTTAATGAATATGAATTACAAAACTACTTTAGATTTACTTCCTTGGACCTTTTAATTTTAATCATAGATTTAAAGAATCAAAGGCATCAAGGTGAAGAAAGCATAAAATACAAAGAATATAAAATACATAGAAACAAATCCATAGTCACAAACACCATTCTAATGTTATCTTTCCCTTATAACCTCATGCAAACAAGGTGCTGAGCTCTTCCAGTTTCCACAAAAGTGAACTTCCTCACATTGCAGGTCAGTCCCAAGGATTCCCAAACAGCCAGAATGATCAGTAGCAGACTTCACTCCTGCAATCTTATTTTCACTGTTATGCTAATGGTGCTGTAGTTGCTCTGTATCATACAAGTGTGTCTATGTGTTTTTCTGTCTCAAGTTGCAAGGTCTTCCTTTTCTTCCAACTTCCATATTGATCTTTTTAAGGTTCTTGTACCATTTCGTTCTTGTGTTCTGGGTCAAGTTTTTCCTGTTTTCTATATAACACATCTTCACACATCAGCAATACAAAGTTTACCTTCAATTAAAAAAAAGTAGCACTTAGCCATAAACTATAGTCTCACAAGGACTTAGCTTTTAGAGAATCTAAGCACTTAGAGGTTCTTCTGCTTTTCTTTTTCTCCCATTCCTGTGCTCAAAATGCAAAGTCTGTTTTCTCTCACTGACTGACAAGAGAAAAATGGGTAGGAAGAGGTGAAAAGGGGCGGAAGAAGAGAAAAGAGTTTACTTCAGGAAAAAAATGGATCTTTTCTCAGAATTTAATGTATTCCTGAATCAGAATGAGGGGCATCCAGCCCAGGCAGAGAGAGCAGCAACAAACTAAACCTGTCCCTACTTATCCTCTCCTGCCTTGTTTCTACTCCCAAGAAAGGTTAAGCTGCATGTGAAGCAGAGAGAGGGCTTGGAGGGTCCATCCAATAAATCCTTTCCCTTTTGTAGCACTGAGTGTGGGGGCAGACAGGTACAATTAGCCTGACTTAAATCAGAGTAACCACTTTTCTTTTTTCTTTCTTTTTTTTTTTTTTTTTTTTTTTTTAGTTTTCACAATGGTTAGCACTAATAAGAATGACAATAAAAATGCTCCTTCTCTGAAGTGGCTTTGGCACTTGATTTATACTCACTCATCTCTTAGTTTCATAGATGCTTAAGAGGCTTAAAGCCCTTCAAAAGCAATGTTTAAGGACCTGATCTCTCTCTTTCTTTCCTTAGTTCCCTTCTTTCTGGCCATCCAAAGATCTTTCAAAAACAAAGCTCTCCAAATAGTCTTGTTTCTCTGAGAGGCACCCTCTTTATATTTTCCTCACTGTATTTCTAACTCACTCATTTCTATCAGTTACACCGCAGATGATTGCAGCTCTGTTATCTCAAAACTTGGAGATAGTCTAAATTTCCCAGTGGAAATTCAGAATGATGAACTACTTCCATCCCATTTCTGAGCTCCTCTTCATGACTGTTGCCAGCCTTATTATAGCCACTTGCAAGCTTTTGCCAAAGAGACCGCTGACTAAAGACCTTGTGACAGTGGGAAAATGTCACTTGAGAATGGTTTGCCCACATCTGAAATTTGTATTGAGATACAACTGGTCAGGAACAAAGCTCAGGGGTGAAAAATCCAGATGGGCGGACAAGGGACAGGGTCCTGTGTTAGCTTGAAGATGCAATGGCTCCTCTTGGTAGGCAGAATGCAACAACAGGAAATACTGTGGAGATTGCACAGTGGCTTTTGGCAACAGGCTCCTCAACTCTCTCTTCCCTGGTTAGAAGTTCTTGCTAAATGCCCATCAGCCCTTTACCTCTGGCTTTGTTTATGACCTTCTCACAACTAACTACAGCAGACCAGCCAGCACGCCCAGGGGATTGTTTCCCAGTGAACAGTTTTCACTATTGGAGAGGTAGGGCTGTAAGCCAAGGGGAGAGGAGGGCGTGTTTAAAGACAGTTTCAGAATCTGCTCTTTTGAGTGACTTGTTGGTCATCGTACCTTGGCAATATGAATGGTACAATTCCATCTTCCCTTCACACTGCTCATGCAGTTGTAGTGGCTTATATCCTTACAGTTTATGCTTATTCTACCTCTTGTATGTAAACTATAATTTACACTCAAATAATTTTTTCACTGTATTGGTGCAAGCGTCCTAATAATGTTAGGCCATAGATTGACTATATCTATGAATAGCTGTCTGAGATCATGCAGCAGATGCTGAGGAAATTAATTTGAGAATACCAGAAGAATTAGGAGACTGAAAGGTAGAAGCATTGTTAAATGGATAAGAAGAAAGTAAACAAGCCTTATGTATACCTCATGACCATGATAAACCTCAGTGACTGTAAGGGAATAGTTGAGAGCAGAGCCAAAGATCAAATGTTTTGCTTTTCCTTTGGTATATAAGATTGTGAAGGACACTTCTGGTCAGTGAAAAGTGTTGGCATTATTTCACGTCTTACTTGCCTTGGCTAACAAAGATGGGATTTCTGGCTTAGGCACAAGCAAGCTTTCAGATGTATTCTGAGATTTAAAAAGAAGAACTCCAAACTACTTTTGTTTGTCTTTTCTTGAGCTCATGGCTTTTTAGTGCAATCAACTAGGATGAAAACTGACTGTCAGTGAAACACCTGTCCGCACACTAATATCTGAACTTGGGTTAGTCTAGTGACTGACAGAATGGGTACACTTTTCACGGAATCACATGATCTTCTGAGCTGGAAGGAACCCACAAGCATTATTAAGTCCAATTCAGCCGGCACATTACAGCCCCAAAAATCACACCATGTTCCTGAGAGCATTGTCCAAATGCTTCTTGAACTCTGGCAGGTTTTACTCAATACTATTAATTTGGAGCTTCTGCTTATGTCAGTTATGTTAATGGTGACTACTGTTAAAATACTCATGTTGCAGTCCGATCCCAAAATAATGTCTGAAATTATTATATCCCAAAAGCTTGGAATCATGGTAAGTTTTCTGAAGCTTGCTATTGAATTATGGTCTTGCAATAATTGTTACTGTTTCAGATAAAGTAGGGAAAGAGAGAAAGTCTATGAAGGATATTTTCTATTATCTATTCATAACTTTTCTCAGACAACTTGATGAATTAAAAAAATTTTTACAATCTAGAAGTAATTTATAGAGTTTGGGGTTTTCTGGCTTTGGTTTGTTTTTTGTTTTTTGTTTTTTTTTCTAAAGAGATACCCTTTGGAGTTTCTCTTGAGACTTTCTGATCTCAGTGAAATTGTAAAAGTTGTTTATGAAAATTAGCATTTCTTCTAGAAGTTTTTAATCAGAGATAATTTTTTTATGTAAAAAATAACCATGCTGATGTAAAATATTATGGTCTAGTTTCTTTTTTGTTTGTTTGTTTTGTTTATCATATGCTAGGAGGAGAAGAAATATTAAGATCCAAATATTAAGACAAAGAAGAACTAATTTGTAAAGTGTAACAGCATATGCTCATGCAGAGTTTTCCAAATTCTTCACAAGTTGGTTGTCAGCCTGAATTAATTCTCAAATAGCTCTGAAATGTCATGTATAGGTATGATGATGTCCTTAAACTGTTTGCTAGGTAGAAACAGAAACTTGAAGGACTAGTGGTTTGCTCAATATAATGATAGTTAGCAGAAGTGCAAAGTTGAAGAATCTTTTTCATGCTCCTGAAGATCTCATTACTTTCCTGTGTATAGATTTTGAAGATAAAGTGGAAAATAACAGGTTTTGAATGCCTGAATGTGCATTTGTTTTTCCTTTTTGATTACAGAAACAAGTACACACCTTTCATCTTTGTGGGTTTTGTTTTTTTCTTCTTTTTTTGGATGAAACAACATTTAAATTGAGACATTGAAATGTACTTTTAGCAACTCAGATGCTTACTTGCATTGTTTTAGTGTGTGGACTGGTCATCAATAATTCACAGTGATTAATGCACATGCTACTAATATCTTTTCCTTGCACGTCTTTTGTCATTTGGTTGCTACAGTCAGTTTTTCAGCATCTGTAAGTGGAGTATCTGAAAAGTTCAGTGGTTGGTCAAAGACACTTGGCTGACTCTGTATGAGCAAGTCTAGTATGAAGGAGAATATACCCATGTTCAGCCATTCTGTCCTGTTTACTTATCTGTTTGCATGGTCACAAGCTTAGGAATCTGTGTTCCACAATCAACTGTCTCCAGATTTCTTTTATTCTTTATAACCTCCTTGTCCTTCCCTATGATTTATATGTATTTCACATGTCATATTTCTGTTTTATCCAGACACATCTCCTCAGCTTTGCTCTCTGGTTGTTTATTCAGGATAGCAGATAATTAGTAATATGGAGGTAGAAAACCTTTTGTGTTTTAAAGAGCACTGTTTCTCCACATTCACCTAATCAGGGCTCCTTTGTCCCTAGGTGATTAACAATTAGTTCACAGAATGGTTTTCACATTCATGTATCAGATGGCTTCAGCAGTGGACTAAATATGAGAGTCTGTGTTTTATTTTGAACTGTCGCCTTGGGATATAACCATCATAGACACTACAGTTACATCCAAATATACTCTCCCTCCTTTCATAAGGATCTATTTTTTTACAATATTTTTAAGGGAGATAGAAAAAAAAAAAGGAAAAGTACAGTGTCCTAGCACCTCTTTATTCTGGCCCCTGTAACTTTCTGTAGTCAGCATCAGATGTTAAAATAGCTGTTAAAAGCATCTCAGTAAAGAGAGGATGAATAGGCTTCTAGAAAAGAAAGTAAGCATAAGGCAAGACCTGGACGGTGACAATCTTTTGTAAATTTCACAAGTATTATCGATGTTTGTGATACTGAGTTTAGGACAGAATGAGAATGTTTATGAGGTTTTTGTCGCATCTTACTTTATGACAAAAGGAGCCTTGAACTTAATATATCAAACATTTGCAGGATTACTTCTACAAAAGCATGCACTTACCTCCCAATACAACCAAATGGATAAAAATGCAGTCAGTGAGGAAACTGATCTATAAAGAGAGAAAGATGGCAGTTTTTTAGCTCAGAGCTCCTTTAATACAGTCACAACAGAGCTGGACCTAGAAGGGAGAAGCTGTCCTGCTAGTCCCTGAAAGCATAACACTTTATTTCAGAACATCCCTTAAAGCCTAGCAGAACAAATGAAAGTAATAACTAACAAGACCTTTAGTAGTTCTAATTTCAGGTGGCAGTTTGCACTTTTATTATTTCTAAAACAAACTTGTAAGATGCTTCTCATCTTATCTACAATGTTTTATGTATCTCCTGTTCAGGCTTTGACTGAATTTCTTATTTTCAGCTGTTTTATTCTAATAATTGTCCATAAAATTCAGGTCAGACTTCTGTCTCAGTGATGTCAAAGTTAAATCTGCAATAACTTCCATGAGTTCTTCTTAATCTACCCTAGCTAGAAATCACTCTTAGAACCTCATCCCCACTGAAACTCATTATACCAATTTTGTGATGACAGCATTTGTCAGTTATTTATTCACTACTTCTGTGGAGAATTACTAGGTACAAGATGATGCAGTTCTCTTATATATTAGGCAGCAAGGAATAAGTTAATAATGACATATTTTCTATATTGTTTAGCTCATAAGCAATGCTTGTTCTGAGAATTTTCAACCCTAAAAATCTTCATACAGGTTTAGGTAGTATGTGTGTCTCTGTGTGCATTTTGAATAACTGAATGTAGTTATATGCTTTTCTGCATATTGAAACAAGCAGAATCTTTCTTTATTATGTTTAGGACTTAACAGCAACTCTTTGTGTTCACAAGAATTAATCACCTATGGTGTTAGATACCAATCACCCTATCTCCAATGTCATTTATCATGGAGTAGGCTTCCTTTGTGTTCACTCACCCTTACTCTTGAGAATGTACCCCTTCTGCAGGGGAAAAGGTGAATGAGACATTGCTTTGCTTTTAGATTTTCCTCTAATGATGATCCATTGACCTTATATACAAAGATACATATGGCAGTTTTTATGGCAGCTGACTAACTTCCAAGTTGGTTTGGAGAACGGATCAGAGGAACTACATAACTGTGGACAATGTTTTACTATCTTCAAATGGCTATGACACTGTTCAAATGGAGCAAGTTTCATAAATATTCATAAATATGGTATAGTTCTTCTAACAGGCATACTATTAGTCAGATTTTCTGTCTTCATGAATGTACCTCTTTTTTTTTTTATGTATTTATTTGGGCAGGAGGGAACTGGGTGGGATTTTTTTAGGCCCTAATTACTGATAGAAGGGAATGAAAGCAAATGCAGCATAATTCATCACCATTGTCTCAGATGAAAGACTACCCTGAAATTTAGGAAGTGGCTGAAATTACTTTAGCTTGTGAAGAAAGACACTGTTGGACCAAGTATCTAGTTTACACATTTGGAATCTCAGAAGAGAACTCTCTTCCAAGCAAGACACACTGATGCTCTGAAACAGTAATAGACTGAGGTAGCAAGTGTTTTAGACAAAGTCAGGATAAGTTCTTCTGTAAAGGTAAATGAAGGCAACAGAAGAAACTGTATAGAGGGCTACAGTTTACTTAGAGATGACTAACATATGTTAATGTGATTATTGTATGGAATAATTGCACATTATGTCAGCAGTTGTGGTTGTGGTTTT